>CANPUZ010000038.1:5662200-6262200 GCA_947579665.1 Sympetrum striolatum
GTCAATTTTAAACTCATTTTAAAGTTCGTGACGAGATCTAACAAAGTTCTTCTCTAATATTCTATTTTTCTCAGCAGTTATCCATAAAAACGACAAGAATTCGAAGAAAATCATTGAAATTTCAGTAGTGAGGCATATTTAACTAAAATTTGATAAAAAATGGTCAAGTTTGTGCTCATCTTAATGTTATTCACGAGATCTATCCAAATTATTTAGATTTATTCATTTTTTTAAGCAGTATTTCAAGAAACGTCCAAAACCTAAAAAAAATAACAATTTAATTTCAGGTTTTTGGCCATATCTTTCTTAAAATTGAAAAAAACCTGACAAGTTTGGAGTCATTTTAATGTTATTGACGATATCTATCAAAATTTACTAGACATTTTCAAGTTTTCATAGCAGTTAACCCAAAAAACGTCGATAACTAGAAAAAAAATCAATAAATTTTCAGGTTTTGGGCCATATTTTGCTAAAAAATCAGCTAAACTAGTCATGTTCTTACTCATTTTTAACTTCATGACAAGAACTAACCAAATTCTTCACAAATATTCAATTTTTTTCAGCAGTTAACGCAAAATACGTCAAAACATCGAAAAAAATCACTGAAATTTCAGGTTTGTGGCCATATTCTTCTATTGATTAAGCAAAACAAGTCATTTTGTTTCGTACTCATCTTAATGTTTCTGACAAGATCTATCTAAATTATACAGATGTATTCAATTTTTTGCATCAGTTAACTCAAGAAACTTCGAAATAAATTGAAAATTAAATCGATTTAATTTCAGGTTTTTGGCCATATCTTGCTAAGAATTGAGAAACACATGACAAGTTTGGACTCATTTCAATGTTATTGACGATATCTATCAAAATATATTGGATATTTTCAATTTTTTCCAGCAGTTAACGCAAAAAAACGTCGAAAACTAGAAAACAAAATAACCGAAATTTAAGGTTTTGGGCCATTATTTGGTAAAAAAATCAGCGAAACTAGACATATTTGTACACATTTAAAAGTTTTTCACAAGTTCTAACCAAATTCTATATATATATTCAATTTGTCTCATCAGTTATCCCAAAAAACGTCAATAACTTGAAAAAAAAGCACAAAAATATCAGGTTTCTGGCCATATTTTGCTAATAATTAAGAAAAACAGGTCAATTTTAAACTCATTTTAAAGTTCGTGACGAGATCTAACAAAGTTCTTCTCTAATATTCTATTTTTCTCAGCAGTTATCCATAAAAACGACAAGAATTCGAAGAAAATCATTGAAATTTCAGTAGTGAGGCCATATTTAACTAAAATTTGATAAAAAATGGTCAAGTTTGTGCTCATCTTAATGTTATTCACGAGATCTATCCAAATTATTTAGATTTATTCATTTTTTTAAGCAGTATTTCAAGAAACGTCCAAAACCTAAAAAAAATAACAATTTAATTTCAGGTTTTTGGCCATATCTTTCTTAAAATTGAAAAAAACCTGACAAGTTTGGAGTCATTTTAATGTTATTGACGATATCTATCAAAATTTACTAGACATTTTCAAGTTTTCATAGCAGTTAACCCAAAAAACGTCGATAACTAGAAAAAAAATCAATAAATTTTCAGGTTTGTGGCCATATTTTGCAAATAATTCAGATAAACATGTAAGTTTCAACTTATTTTAAAGTTCGTGACCAGAACTAACAAAACCTTGTCACTAATATTCAATTTTCTTCAACAGTTATCAATAAAAACGTCGAGAATTCGGAAAAAAATCATGGAAATTTCAGTTTTGTGGCCATATTTTGCTAATATTTGAGCGAAACTAGTAATTTTTGTACTCATCTTAATGCTTCTGACGAGATCTATCTAAATTATATAGATGTATTCAATTTTTTGAAGCAGTTAACTCAAGCAACTTGAAAAACTTGAAAAATGAAATTGATGAAATATCAGGATTTTGGCCATATTTTGCTAAAAATTAAGAATAAAAGGTCAAGTTTGGACTCATTTTTATAGTCTTGACGACATCTATCAAACTTTTTTTAGATATATCCAATTTTTTATAGCAGTTAACCCAATAAACGTGAAAAACTAAAAAAAAAATCAATGAAATTTCAGTTTTTTGGCTATATTTTGCTAAAAATTGAGAAAAACAGATCAAATTTGGACTCATTTACATTTTATTGAAAAGATCTATCCAAATTATAAAGATATATTCAATTATTTGAAGCAGTCATTTCAAAAAACGTCGAAAACTCGAAAAAATCGCTGAAAATTAGGGTTTTTGGCCATATTTTGCTTCAAATTCTGCAAAACTAGTCATTTCTGTATTCTTTTTAAATTAATCGACGATATCTAATAAATTCCTCACAAATATTCATTTTTTTTTCAGCAGTTAATCCAAAAAACGTCAAAAACTAAAAAAAAAAATCGATTTAATTTCATGTTTTAGGCCATATCTTGCTTAAATTTGAGAAAAATATGAAAAGTTTGGACTCCATTTAATGTTATTGACGAGATCTATCCAAATTATACACATTTTTTTAGCTTTTACAAGCATATAACTCAAGAAACGTCGAAAACCCGAAAGAAAATTGGTGAAATTTCATGTTTTTGGCATATTTTGCTAAAAATTCTGCAAAACTAGTCATTTCTGTACTCTCTTTAAATTTCTCGACGATATCTTACCAAATTCCTCATAAGTATTCATTTTTTTTCAGCAGTTAATCCAGAAAACGTCAAAATTTCAATAACAAAATCAGTGAAACTTCAGGTTTGTGGCCATATTTTTCTAATAATTCAGATAAACATGTAAGTTTCAACTTATTTTAATGTTCGTGACGTAAACTAACAAAACCTTGTCACTAATATTAAATTTTTTTCAACAGTTATCAATAAAAACGTCGAGAACTCGAAAAAAATCATGGAAATTTCAGTTTTGTGGCCATATTTTGCTAATATTTGAGCGAAACAAGTAATTTTTTGTACTCATCCTAATGTTTCTGACGAGATCTATCTTAATTATATAGATGTATTCAATTTTTTGAAGCAGTTAACGCAAGCAACTTGAAAAACTTGAAAAATGAAATTGATGAAATTTCAGGATTTTGGCCATATTTTGCTAAAAATTAAGAATATCAGGTCAAGTTTGGACTCATTTTAATAGTCTTGACGATATTTTTAAAAATTTACTAGATATTTCCAATTGTTCATAGCAGTTAACCCAATAAACGTCAAAAACTCGAAAAAAAATCAATGAAATTTCAGTTTTTTGGCTATATTTTGCTAAAAATTGAGAAAAACAGATCAAACTTGGACTCATTTACATTTTATTGAAAAGATCTATCCAAATTATATAGATATATTCAATTATTTGAAGCAGTCATTTCAAAAAACGTCGAAAACTCGAAAAAACGCTGAAAATTAGGGTTTTTGGCCATATTTTGCTACAAATTCTGCAAAACTAGTCATTTCTGTATTCTTTTTAAATTTATCGACGATATCTAACCAAATTCTTCAAGAATATTCAATTTATCAGCAGTTATACATAAAACCGTTGACAACTCGAATAAAATCACTGAAACTTCAGGTTTGTGGCCATATTTTGCAAATAATTCAGATAAACATGTAAGTTTAACTTATTTTAATGTTCGTTACAAGATCCTACAAAATCTTGTCACTAAAATTCGATTTTTTTCAACAGTTTTCAATAAAAACGTCAAGAATTCGAAAATAATCATGGAAATTTCAGTTTTTTGGCTATATTTTGCTAAAAATTGAGAAAAACAGATCAAACTTGGACTCATTTACATTTTATTGAAAAGATCTATCCAAATTATATAGATATATTCAATTATTTGAAGCAGTCATTTCAAAAAACGTCGAAAACTCGAAAAAACGCTGAAAATTAGGGTTTTTGGCCATATTTTGCTACAAATTCTGCAAAACTAGTCATTTCTGTATTCTTTTTAAATTTATCGACGATATCTAACCAAATTCTTCAAGAATATTCAATTTATCAGCAGTTATACATAAAACCGTTGACAACTCGAATAAAATCACTGAAACTTCAGGTTTGTGGCCATATTTTGCAAATAATTCAGATAAACATGTAAGTTTAACTTATTTTAATGTTCGTGACAAGATCCTACAAAATCTTGTCACTAAAATTCGATTTTTTTCAACAGTTTTCAATAAAAACGTCAAGAATTCGAAAATAATCATGGAAATTTCAGTTTTGTGGCCATATTTTGCTAATAATTGAGCGAAACAAGTAACTTTTTGTAATCATCTTAATGTTTCTGACGAGATCTATCTAAATTATATAGATGTATTCAATATTTTGGAGCAGTTAACTCAAGAAACATGAAAAACTTGAAAAAAGAAATTGATGGAATTTCCGGATTTTGGCTATATTTTGCTTAAAATAAAAAAAAACAGGTCAAGTTTGGACTCATTTTAATAGTATTGACGATATCTATCAAAATGTACTAGACATTTTCAATTTTTTATAGCAGTTAACCCAACAATCGTCAAAATTTCGAAAAAAAATCTATGAAATTTCAGGTTTTTGGTTATATTTTAATAAAAATTGAGAAAAACGGATCATGTTTGGACTCAATTTAATGTTATTGACAAGATCTATCCAAATTATATAGATATATTCAAGTATTTGAAGCAGTCATTTCAAAAAACGTCGAAAACTCGAAAAAACGCTGAAAATTAGGGTTTTTGGCCATATTTTGCTACAAATTCTGCAAAACTAGTCATTTCTGTATTCTTTTTAAATTTATCGACGATATCTAACCAAATTCCTCACAAATATTCATTTTTTTCAGCAGTGAACCCAAAAAACGTCAAAAACTCAAAAAAAAAATCGATTTAATTTCATGTTTTAGGCCATATCTTGCTTAAAATTGAGAAAAAAAGGTCAAGTTTGGACTCATTTTTATAGTCTTGACGATATCTATTAAAATGTACTACATATTTCATATTTTTTATAGCAGGTAACCCGAAAAACGTCAAAAACTCGAAAAAAATCGATTTAATTTCATGTTTTTGGCCATATCTTGCTTAAATTTGAGAAAAACATGACAAGTTTGGACTCAATTTAATGTTATTGACGAAATCTATCCAAATTATACACATTTTTTTTAACTTTCACAAGCAGTTAACTCAAGAAACGTCGAAAACCCGAAAAAAAAAATGGTGAAATTTCATGTTTTTGGCATATTTTGCTAAGAATTCTGCAAAACTAGTCATTTCTGTACTCTCTTTATATTTCTCGACGATATCTTACCAAATTCCTCATAAATATTCATTTTTTTTCAGCAGTTAATCCAGAAAACGTCAAAATTTCAATAACAAAATCAATGAAATTTCAGGTTTTTTGGCCATATTTCTCTAAAAAATGAGCAAAATTATTCATGTTTTCATTCATTTTAAAGTTTCCAACGAGTTCTATTCAAATTTAGAAGAAATATTCAATTTTCCTCAGCAGTTAACCCAAAAATCGTCAAGAACTCCAAAATAATCATTGAAATTTCATGTTTGTGGCCATATTTTGCTAAACATTTAGAAACACATGCCAAGTTTGGACTCCTTTTAATGTTTTCGGCATGATCTATCCAAATTTACTAGATATTTTTGATATTTCGGAGCAGTTAACCCAAAAAACGTCGAAAACTCGAAAAAAATCACTGAAATTTCAGGTTTGTGGCCATATTTTGCTAATAATTGAGAAAAACATCTCAAATATAAGTGATTTAAAAGTTGTTGAAAAGATAAAATCAAATGCTTCACTAATATTCAATTTTGTCAGCATTTATCCCAAAAAACGTCGAAAACTCGAAAAAATCACTGAAATTTCAGGTTTGTTGCCATTTTGTTCTATTGATTAAGCAAAACAAGTCATTTTGTTTCGTACTCATCTTAATGTTTCTGACAAGATCTATCTAAATTATACAGATGTATTCAATTTTTTGAATCAGTTAACTCAAGAAACTTCGAAATAAATTGAAAATAATATCGATTTAATTTCAGGTTTTTGGCCATATATTGCTAAAACTTAAGAATAACAGGTCATGTTTGGACTCATATTTATAGTCTTGACGACATCTATCAAAATTTAACTATATATATCCAATTTTTTATAGCAGTTAACCCAATAAACGTCAAAAACTCGAATAAAAATCAACGAAATTTCAGTTGTTTCGCTATATTTTGCTAAACATTGAGAAAAACAGAACAATTTGGGACTCATTTTAATTTTATTGACAAGATTTATACAAATTATATAGACATATTCAATTATTTGAAGCAGTCATTTCAAAAAACGTCGAAAACTCGAAAAAACGCTGAAAATTAGGGTTTTTGGCCATATTTTGCTACAAATTCTGCAAAACTAGTCATTTCTGTATTCTTTTTAAATTTATCGACGATATCTAACCAAATTCCTCACAAATATTCATTTTTTTTCAACAGTTAACCCAAAAAACGTCAAGAACTCGAAAATAATCATTGAAATATTATGTTTGTGGCCATATTTTGCTAAACATTTAGAAAAACAGTTCGAGTTTGGACTTCTTTTAATGTTTTCGACATGATCTATCCATATTTAGAAGATATTTTTAATATTTCTGAGCAGTTAACTCAAAAAACGTCGAAAACTCGAAAAAAAGCACAAAAATATCAGGTTTCTGGCCATATTTTGCTAATAATTAAGAAAAACAGGTCAATTTTAAACTCATTTTAAAGTTCGTGACGTGATCTAACAAAGTTCTTCTCTAATATTCTATTTTTCTCAGCAGTTATCCATAAAAACGACAAGAATTCGAAGAAAATCATTGAAATTTCAGTAGTGAGGCCATATTTAACTAAAATTTGATAAAAAATGGTCAAGTTTGTGCTCATCTTAATGTTATTCACGAGATCTATCCAAATTATTTAGATTTATTCATTTTTTTAAGCAGTATTTCAAGAAACGTCCAAAACCTAAAAAAATAACAATTTAATTTCAGGTTTTTGGCCATATCTTTCTTAAAATTGAAAAAAACCTGACAAGTTTGGAGTCATTTTAATGTTATTGACGATATCTATCAAAATTTACTAGACATTTTCAAGTTTTCATAGCAGTTAACCCAAAAAACGTCGATAACTAGAAAAAAAATCAATAAATTTTCAGGTTTTGGGCCATATTTTGCTAAAAAAATCAGCTAAACTAGTCATGTTCTTACTCATTTTAAACTTCATGACAAGAACTAACCAAATTCTTCACAAATATTCAATTTTTTTCAGCAGTAACCGCAAAATACGTCAAAACATCGAAAAAAATCACTGAAACTTCAGGTTTGTGGCCATATTTTGCAAATAATTCAGATAAACATGTAAGTTTCAACTTATTTTAAAGTTCGTGACCAGAACTAACAAAACCTAGTCACTAATATTCAATTTTCTTCAACAGTTATCAATAAAAACGTCGAGAATTCGGAAAAAAATCATGGAAATTTCAGTTTTGTGGCCATATTTTGCTAATATTTGAGCGAAACTAGTAATTTTTTGTACTCATCTTAATGTTTCTGACGAGATCTATCTAAATTATATAGATGTATTCAATTTTTTGAAGCAGTTAACTCAAGCAACTTGAAAAACTTGAAAAATGAAATTGATGAAATATCAGGATTTTGGCCATATTTTGCTAAAAATTAAGAATAAAAGGTCAAGTTTGGACTCATTTTTATAGTCTTGACGACATCTATCAAACTTTTTTAGATATATCCAATTTTTTATAGCAGTTAACCCAATAAACGTCAAAAACTAAAAAAAAATCAATGAAATTTCAGTTTTTTGGCTATATTTTGCTAAAAATAGAGAAAAACAGATCAAATTTGGACTCATTTACATTTTATTGAAAAGATCTATCCAAATTATATAGACATATTCAATTATTTGAAGCAGTCATTTCAAAAAACGTCGAAAACTCGAAAAAACGCTGAAAATTAGGGTTTTTGGCCATATTTTGCTTCAAATTCTGCAAAACTAGTCATTTCTGTATTCTTTTTAAATTAATCGACGATATCTAACCAAATTCCTCACAAATATTCATTTTTTTTCAGCAGTTAATCCAAAAAACGTCAAAAACTAAAAAAAAAATCGATTTAATTTCATGTTTTAGGCCATATCTTGCTTAAATTTGAGAAAAATATGAAAAGTTTGGACTCCATTTAATGTTATTGACGAGATCTATCCAAATTATACACTTTTTTTAACTTTTACAAGCAGTTAACTCAAGAAACGTCGAAAACCCGAAAAAAAATTGGTGAAATTTCATGTTTTTGGCATATTTTGCTAAAAATTCTGCAAAACTAGTCATTTCTGTACTCTCTCTTTAAATTTCTCGACGATATCTTACCAAATTCCTCATAAATATTCATTTTTTTTCAGCAGTTAATCCAGAAAACGTCAAAATTTCAATAACAAAATCAGTGAAACTTAAGGTTTGTGGCCATATTTTGCTAATAATTGCGAAAAACATGTCAAATTTAAAGTGATTTAGAAGTTGTTGACGAGATCTATCCAAATTTACTAGATATTTTTAATATTTCGGAGCAGTTAACTCAAAAAACGTCGATAACTCGAAAAAAATCACTGAAACTTCAGGTTTGTGGCCATATTTTGCAAATAATTCAGATAAACATGTAAGTTTCATCTTATTTTAAAGTTCGTGACCAGAACTAACAAAACCTTGTCACTAATATTCAATTTTTTCAACAGTTATCAATAAAAACGTCGAGAATTCGAAAAAAATCATGGAAATTTCAGTTTTGTGGCCATATTTTGCTAATAATAGAGCGAAACAAGTAACTTTTTGTACTCATCTTAATGTTTCTGACGAGATCTATCTAAATTATATAAATGTATTCAATTTTTTGAAGCAGTTAAATCAAGAAACTTGAAAAAATAAATTGATGAAATTTCAGTGTTTTCGCTATATTTTGCTAAAGATTGAGAAAAACAGAACAAGTTTGGACTCATTAAATTTTATTGACAAGATCTATACAAATTATATAGACATATTCAATTATTTGAAGCAGTCATTTCAAAAAACGTCGAAAACTGGAAAATATCGCTGAAAATTAGGGTTTTTGGCCATATTTTTCCAATAATTCAGCGAAACTACTAATATTTGTATCCATTTTAAAGTTTTTCACAAGATCTAACCAAATTTTTCACAAATATTTAATTTTTCTCAGCAGTTAACCCAAACAACGTCGTAAACTCGAAGAAAATTCATTGGCCATATTTTGCTTAAAAAAATAAGAAAAACAGGCCAAGTTTGGACTCATTTTAGTAGTCATGACGATATCTATCAAAATTTACGAGATATTTCCAATTTTTTATAGCAGTTAACCCAAAAAACGTCAAAAACTCGAAAAAAATCGATTTAATTTCATTTTTTTCGCCATATCTTGCTTAAATTTGAGAAAAACATGACAAGTTTGGACTCAATTTAATGTTATTTACGAGATCTATCCAAATTATACACATTTTTTAACTTTTACATGCAGTTAACTCAAGAAACGTCGAAAACCCGAAAAAAAAATGGTGAAATTTCAAGTTTTTTCATATTTTGCTAAAAATTCTGCAAAACTAGTCATTTCTGTACTCTCTTTAAATTTCCAACGATATCTAACCAAATTCCTCATAAATATTCATTTTTTTCAGCAGTTAATCCAGAAAACGTCAAAATTTCAATAAAAAAATCAGTGAAATTTCAGGTTTTTTGGCCATATTTCTCTAAAAAATGAGCAAAATTATTCATGTTTTCATTCATTTTAAAGTTTCCAACGAGTTCTATTCAAATTTAGAAGAAATATTCAATTTTCCTCAGCAGTTAACCCAAAAATCGTCAAGAACTCGAAAATAATCATTGAAATTTTATGTTTGTAGCCATATTTTGGTAAACATTTAGAAACACATGCCAAGTTTGGACTCCTTTTAATGTTTTCGACATGATCAATCCAAATTTATTAGATATTTTTAATATTTCGGAGCAGTTAACCCAAAAAACGTCGAAAACTCGAAAAAAATCACTGAAATTTCAGGTTTGTGGCCATATTTTGCTAATAATTGAGAAAAACATCTCAAATATAAGTGATTTAGAAGTTGTTGACAAGATCAAATCAAATGCTTCACTAATATTCAATTTTTCTCAGCAGTTATCCCAAAAAACATCGAAAACTCGAAAAAATCACTGAAATTTCAGGTTTGTGGCCATATTGTTCTATTGATTAAGCAAAACAAATCATTTTGTTTCGTACTCATCTTAATGTTTCTGACAAGATCTATCTTAATTATACAAATGTATTCAATTTTTTGAATCAGTTAACTCAAGAAACTTCGATATAAATTGAAAATAAAATCGATTTAATTTCAGGTTTTTGGCCATATCTTGCTTAAAATTGAGAAATACATGACATGTTTGGACTCATTTCAATGTTATTGACGATATCTATCAAAATATTTTGGATATTTTCAATTTTTTCCAGCAGTTAACGCAAAAAAACGTCGATAACTAGAAAACAAAATAACTAAAATATAAGGTTTTGGGCCATTATTTGGTAAAGAAATCATCGAAACTAGTCATATTTGTACTCATTTAAACGTTTTTCACAAGTTCTAACCAAATTCTTTACATATATTCAATTTGTCTCATCAGTTATCCCAAAAAACGTCAATAACTTGAAAAAAAGCACAAAAATATCAGGTTTCTGGTCATATTTTGCTAATAATTTAGAAAAACAGGTCAATTTTAAACTCATTTTAAAGTTTGTGACGAGATCTAACAAGGTTCTTCTCTAGTATTCTTTTTTTCTCAGCAGTTATCCATAAAAACGACAAGAATTCGAAGAAAATCATTGAAATTTGAGTAGTGCGGCCATATTTAACTACAATTTGACAAAAAATGGTCAAGTTTGTGCTCATCTTAATGTTATTCACGAGATCTATCCAAATTATTTAGATTTATTCATTTTTTTAAGCAGTATTTCAAGAAACGTCCAAAACCTAAAAAAATAACAATTTAATTTCAGGTTTTTGGCCATATCTTTCTTAAAATTGAAAAACACATGACAAGTTTGGACTCATTTTAATGTTATTGACGATTTCTATCAAAATTTACTAGATATTTTCAAGTTTTTAACCCAAAAAACGTCGACAACTAGAAAAAAAATCAATGAATTTTCAGGTTTTGGGCCATATTTTGCTAAAAAAATCAGCTAAACTAGTCATGTTCTTACTCATTTTAAACTTCATGACAGGAACTAACCAAATTCTTCACAAATATTCAATTTTTTTCAGCAGTTAACGCAATATACGTCAAAACCTCGAAAAAAATCACTGAAACTTCAGGTTTATGGCCATATTTTGCAAATAATTCAGATAAACATGTAAGTTTCAACTTATTTTAAAGTTCGTGACCAGAACTAACAAAACCTTGTCACTAATATTCAATTTTTTTCAACAGTTATCAATAAAAACGTCGAGAACTCGAAAAAAATCATGGAAATTTCAGTTTTGTGGCCATATTTTGCTAATATTTGAGCGAAACAAGTAATTTTTTGTACTCATCTTAATGTTTCTGACGAGATCTATCTAAATTATATAGATGTATTCAATTTTTTGCAAGCAAGCAACATGAAAAACAAGAAAATGAAATTGATGAAATTTCAGGATTTTGGCCATATTTTGCTAAAAATTAAGAATAACAGGTCATGTTTGGACTCATATTTATAGTCTTGACGACATCTATCAAAATTTACTAGATATTACCAATTTTTTACAGCAATTAAGCCAATAAACGTCAAAAACTCGAAAAAAAAATCAATGAAATTTCAGTTTTTTGGCTATATTTTGCTAAAAATTGAGAAAAACAGATCAAATTTGGACTCATTTACATTTTATTGAAAAGATCTATCTAAATTACATAGATATATTCAATTATTTGAAGCAGTCATTTCAAAAAACGTCGAAAACTCGAAAAAACGCTGAAAATTAGGGTTTTTGGCCATATTTTGCTACAAATTCTGCAAAACTAGTCATTTCTGTATTCTTTTTAAATTTATCGACGATATCTAACCAAATTCCTCACAAATATTCATTTTTTTTCAGCAGTTAACCCAAAAAAGGTCAAAAACTCAAAAAAAAATCGATTTAATTTCATGTTTTTTGCCATATCTTGCTTAAAATTGAGAAAAACAGGTCAAGTTTGGACTCATTTTAATAGTCTTTACGATATCTATTAAAATGTACTAGATATTTCCAAATTTTTATAGCAGTTAACCCAAAAAACGTCAAAAACTCGTAAAAAATGGATTTAATTTCATGTTTTTGGCCATATCTTGCTTAAAATTAAGAAAAATATGGCAAGTTTGGACTCATTTTTATGTTATTGACGAGATATATCCAAATTATACACATTTTTTTAACTTTTACAAGCGGTTAATTCAAGAAACGTCGAAAACTAGGAAAAAAATCGGTGAAATTTCATGTTTTTGCCATATTTTGTTGAAAAGTTTGCAAAACTAGTCATTTCTGTACTCTTTTTAAAGTTCTAGACGATATCTAACCAAATTTCTCACAAATATTCATTTTTTTTCAGCAGTTAATCCAGAAAACGTCAAAATTTCAATAAAAAAATCAGTGAAATTTCAGGTTTTTTGGCCATATTTCTCTAAAAAATGAGCAAAATTATTCATGTTTTCATTCTTTTTAAAGTTTTCAACGAGTTCTATTCAAATTTAGAAGAAATATTCAATTTTCCTCAGCAGTTAACCCAAAAATCGTCAAGAACTCCAAAATAATCATTGAAATTTTATGTTTGTGGCCATATTTTGCTAATAATTGAGAAAAACAGGTCAAACTTAAACTGATTTAGAAGTTGTTGACGAGATCAAATCAAATTCTTCACGAATATTCAATTTTTCTCAGCAGTTATCCATAAAACCGTCGACAACTCGAATAAAATAACTGAAACTTCAGGTTTGTGGCCATATTTTGCAAATAATTCAGATAAACATGTAAGTTTCAACTTATTTTAAAGTTCTAGAAAGGATCTAACAAAACCTTGTCACTAAAATTCACTTTTTTTTCAACAGTTTTCAATAAAAACGTCGAGAATTCGGAAAAAAATCATGGAAATTTCAGTTTTGTGGCCATATTTTGCTAATAATTGAGCGAAACAAGTAACTTTTTGTACTCATCTTAATGTTTCTGACGAGATCTATCTAAATTATATAGATGTATTCAATTTTTTGAAGCAGTTAACTCAAGAAACTTGAAAAAAGAAATTGATGTAAATTCAGGATTTTGGCCATATATTGCTAAAAATTAAGAAAACAGGTCAAGTTTGGACTCATTTTAATAGTCTTTACGATATTTATAAAAAGTTACTAGATATTTCCAATTTTTTATTGCAGTTTACCCAATAAACGTCAAAAACTCGAAAAAAAAATCAACGAAATTTCAGTGTTTTCGCTATATTTTGCTAAACATTGAGCAAACAGAACAGGCTTGGACTCATTTTAATTTTATTGACAAGATCTATACAAATTATATAGACATATTCAATTATTTGAAGCAGTCATTTCAAAAAACGTCGAAAACTGGAAAAAATCGCTGAAAATTAGGGTTTTTGGCCATATTTTTCCAATAATTAAGCGAAACTACTAATATTTGTATCCATTTTAAAGTTTTTCACAAGATCTAACCAAATTTTTCACAAATATTTAATTTTTCTCAGCAGTTAACCCAAACAACGTCGTAAACTCGAAGAAAATTCATTGGCCATATTTTGCTTAAAAAAATAAGAAAAACAGGTCAAGTTTGGACTCATTTTAATAGTCTTTACGATATCTATTAAAATGTACTAGATATTTCCAATTTTTTATAGCAGGTAACCCAAAAAACGTCAAAAACTCGAAAAAATGGATTTAATTTCATGTTTTTGGCCATATCTTGCTTAAAATTAAGAAAAATATGGCAAGTTTGGACTCATTTTTATGTTATTGACGAGATATATCCAAATTATACACATTTTTTTAATTTTTACAAGCGGTTAATTCAAGAAACGTCGAAAACTAGGAAAAAAATCGGTGAAATTTCATGTTTTTGCCATATTTTGTTAAAAAGTTTGCAAAACTAGTCATTTCTGTACTCTTTTTAAAGTTCTAGACGATATCTAACCAAATTTCTCACAAATATTCATTTTTTTTCAGCAGTTAATCCAGAAAACGTCAAAATTTCAATAAAAAAATCAGTGAAATTTCAGGTTTTTTGGCCATATTTCTCAAAAAATGAGCAAAATTATTCATGTTTTCATTCTTTTTAAAGTTTTCAACGAGTTCTTTTCAAATTTAGAAGAAATATTCAATTTTCCTCAGCAGTTAACCCAAAAATCGTCAAGAACTCGAAAATAATCATTGAAATTTTATGTTTGTAGCCATATTTTGCTAAACATTTAGAAACACATGCCAAGTTTGGACTCCTTTTAATGTTTTCGACATGATCAATCCAAATTTACTAGATATTTTTAATATTTCGGAGCAGTTAACCCAAAAAACGTCGAAAACTCGAAAAAAATCACTGAAATTTCAGGTTTGTGGCCATATTTTGCTAATTATTGAGAAAAACATCTCAAATTTAAAGTTATTTAGAAGTTGTTGACATGATAAAATCAAATGCTTCACTAATATTCAATTTTTCTCAGCAGTTATCCCAAAAAACATCGAAAACTCGAAAAAATCACTGAAATTTCAGGTTTGTGGCCATATTGTTCTATTGATTAAGCAAAACAAATCATTTTGTTTCGTACTCATCTTAATGTTTCTGACAAGATCTATCTTAATTATACAAATGTATTCAATTTTTTGAATCAGTTAACTCAAGAAACTTCGATATAAATTGAAAATAAAATCGATTTAATTTCAGGTTTTTGGCCATATCTTGCTTAAAATTGAGAAATACATGACATGTTTGGACTCATTTCAATGTTATTGACGATATCTATCAAAATATTTTGGATATTTTCAATTTTTTCCATCAGTTAACGCAAAAAAACGTCGATAACTAGAAAACAAAATAACTAAAATTTAAGGTTTTGGGCCATTATTTGGTAAAAAAATCAGCGAAACTAGTCATATTTGTACTCATTTAAACGTTTTTCACAAGTTCTAACCAAATTCTTCACATATATTCAATTTGTCTCATCAGTTATCCCAAAAAACGTCAATAACTTGAAAAAAAGCACAAAAATATCAGGTTTCTGGTCATATTTTGCTAATAATTTAGAAAAACAGGTCAATTTTAAACTCATTTTAAAGTTTGTGACGAGATCTAACAAGGTTCTTCTCTAGTATTCTTTTTTTCTCAGCAGTTATCCATAAAAACGACAAGAATTCGAAGAAAATCATTGAAATTTGAGTAGTGCGGCCATATTTAACTACAATTTGACAAAAAATGGTCAAGTTTGTGCTCATCTTAATGTTATTCACGAGATCTATCCAAATTATTTAGATTTATTCATTTTTTTAAGCAGTATTTCAAGAAACGTCCAAAACCTAAAAAAATAACAATTTAATTTCAGGTTTTTGGCCATATCTTTCTTAAAATTGAAAAACACATGACAAGTTTGGACTCATTTTAATGTTATTGACGATTTCTATCAAAATTTACTAGATATTTTCAAGTTTTTAACCAAAAAACGTCGACAACTAGAAAAAAAATCAATGAATTTTCAGGTTTTGGGCCATATTTTGCTAAAAAAATCAGCTAAACTAGTCATGTTCTTACTCATTTTAAACTTCATGACAGGAACTAACCAAATTCTTCACAAATATTCAATTTTTTTCAGCAGTTAACGCAATATACGTCAAAACCTCGAAAAAAATCACTGAAGCTTCAGGTTTATGGCCATATTTTGCAAATAATTCAGATAAACATGTAAGTTTCAACTTATTTTAAAGTTCGTGACCGGAACTAACAAAACCTTGTCACTAATATTCAATTTTTTTCAACAGTTATCAATAAAAACGTCGAGAACTCGAAAAAAATCATGGAAATTTCAGTTTTGTGGCCATATTTTGCTAATATTTGAGCGAAACAAGTAATTTTTTGTACTCATCTTAATGTTTCTGACGAGATCTATCTAAATTATATAGATGTATTCAATTTTTTGCAAGCAAGCAACATGAAAAACAAGAAAATGAAATTGATGAAATTTCAGGATTTTGGCCATATTTTGCTAAAAATTAAGAATAACAGGTCATGTTTGGACTCATATTTATAGTCTTGACGACATCTATCAAAATTTACTAGATATTACCAATTTTTTACAGCAATTAAGCCAATAAACGTCAAAAACTCGAAAAAAAAATTAATGAAATTTCAGTTTTTTGGCTATATTTTGCTAAAAATTGAGAAAAACAGATCAAATTTGGACTCATTTACATTTTGTTGAAAAGATCTATCTAAATTACATAGATATATTCAATTATTTGAAGCAGTCATTTCAAAAAACGTCGAAAACTCGAAAAAACGCTGAAAATTAGGGTTTTTGGCCATATTTTGCTACAAATTCTGCAAAACTAGTCATTTCTGTATTCTTTTTAAATTTATCGACGATATCTAACCAAATTCCTCACAAATATTCATTTTTTTCAGCAGTTAACCCAAAAAAGGTCAAAAACTCAAAAAAAAATCGATTTAATTTCATGTTTTTTGCCATATCTTGCTTAAAATTGAGAAAAAACAGGTCAAGTTTGGACTCATTTTAATAGTCTTTACGATATCTATTAAAATGTACTAGATATTTCCAAATTTTTATAGCAGTTAACCCAAAAAACGTCAAAAACTCGTAAAAAATGGATTTAATTTCATGTTTTTGGCCATATCTTGCTTAAAATTAAGAAAAATATGGCAAGTTTGGACTCATTTTTATGTTATTGACGAGATATATCCAAATTATACACATTTTTTTAACTTTTACAAGCGGTTAATTCAAGAAACGTCGAAAACTAGGAAAAAAATCGGTGAAATTTCATGTTTTTGCCATATTTTGTTGAAAAGTTTGCAAAACTAGTCATTTCTGTACTCTTTTTAAAGTTCTAGACGATATCTAACCAAATTTCTCACAAATATTCATTTTTTTTCAGCAGTTAATCCAGAAAACGTCAAAATTTCAATAAAAAAATCAGTGAAATTTCAGGTTTTTTGGCCATATTTCTCTAAAAAATGAGCAAAATTATTCATGTTTTCATTCTTTTTAAAGTTTTCAACGAGTTCTATTCAAATTTAGAAGAAATATTCAATTTTCCTCAGCAGTTAACCCAAAAATCGTCAAGAACTCCAAAATAATCATTGAAATTTTATGTTTGTGGCCATATTTTGCTAATAATTGAGAAAAACAGGTCAAACTTAAACTGATTTAGAAGTTGTTGACGAGATCAAATCAAATTCTTCACGAATATTCAATTTTTCTCAGCAGTTATCCATAAAACCGTCGACAACTCGAATAAAATAACTGAAACTTCAGGTTTGTGGCCATATTTTGCAAATAATTCAGATAAACATGTAAGTTTCAACTTATTTTAAAGTTCTAGAAAGGATCTAACAAAACCTTGTCACTAAAATTCACTTTTTTTTCAACAGTTTTCAATAAAAACGTCGAGAATTCGGAAAAAAATCATGGAAATTTCAGTTTTGTGGCCATATTTTGCTAATAATTGAGCGAAACAAGTAACTTTTTGTACTCATCTTAATGTTTCTGACGAGATCTATCTAAATTATATAGATGTATTCAATTTTTTGAAGCAGTTAACTCAAGAAACTTGAAAAAAGAAATTGATGTAAATTCAGGATTTTGGCCATATATTGCTAAAAATTAAGAAAACAGGTCAAGTTTGGACTCATTTTAATAGTCTTTACGATATTTATAAAAAGTTACTAGATATTTCCAATTTTTTATTGCAGTTTACCCAATAAACGTCAAAAACTCGAAAAAAAAATCAACGAAATTTCAGTGTTTTCGCTATATTTTGCTAAACATTGAGCAAACAGAACAGGCTTGGACTCATTTTAATTTTATTGACAAGATCTATACAAATTATATAGACATATTCAATTATTTGAAGCAGTCATTTCAAAAAACGTCGAAAACTTGAAAAAATCGCTGAAAATTAGGGTTTTTGGCCATATTTTTCCAATAATTAAGCGAAACTACTAATATTTGTATCCATTTTAATGTTTTTCACAAGATCTAACCAAATTTTTCACAAATATTTAATTTTTCTCAGCAGTTAACCCAAACAACGTCGTAAACTCGAAGAAAATTCATTGGCCATATTTTGCTTAAAAAAATAAGAAAAACAGGTCAAGTTTGGACTCATTTTAATAGTCTTTACGATATCTATTAAAATGTACTAGATATTTCCAATTTTTTATAGCAGGTAACCCAAAAAACGTCAAAAACTCGAAAAAATGGATTTAATTTCATGTTTTTGGCCATATCTTGCTTAAAATTAAGAAAAATATGGCAAGTTTGGACTCATTTTTATGTTATTGACGAGATATATCCAAATTATACACATTTCTTTAATTTTTACAAGCGGTTAATTCAAGAAACGTCGAAAACTAGGAAAAAAATCGGTGAAATTTCATGTTTTTGCCATATTTTGTTAAAAAGTTTGCAAAACTAGTCATTTCTGTACTCTTTTTAAAGTTCTAGACGATATCTAACCAAATTTCTCACAAATATTCATTTTTTTTCAGCAGTTAATCCAGAAAACGTCAAAATTTCAATAAAAAAATCAGTGAAATTTCAGGTTTTTTGGCCATATTTCTCTAAAAAATGAGCAAAATTATTCATGTTTTCATTCTTTTTAAAGTTTTCAACGAGTTCTTTTCAAATTTAGAAGAAATATTCAATTTTCCTCAGCAGTTAACCCAAAAATCGTCAAGAACTCCAAAATAATCATTGAAATTTTATGTTTGTGGCCATATTTTGCTAATAATTGAGAAAAACAGGTCAAATTTAAACTGATTTAGAAGTTGTTGACGAGATCAAATCAAATTCTTCACGAATATTCAATTTTTCTCAGCAGTTATCCATAAAACCGTCGACAACTCGAATAAAATAACTGAAACTTCAGGTTTGTGGCCATATTTTGCAAATAATTCAGATAAACATGTAAGTTTCAACTTATTTTAAAGTTCTAGAAAGGATCTAACAAAACCTTGTCACTAAAATTCACTTTTTTTTCAACAGTTTTCAATGAAAACGTCGAGAATTCGGAAAAAAATCATGGAAATTTCAGTTTTGTGGCCATATTTTGCTAATAATTGAGCGAAACAAGTAACTTTTTGTACTCATCTTAATGTTTCTGACGAGATCTATCTAAATTATATAGATGTATTCAATTTTTTGAAGCAGTTAACTCAAGAAACTTGAAAAAAGAAATTGATGTAAATTCAGGATTTTGGCCATATATTGCTAAAAATTAAGAAACCAGGTCAAGTTTGGACTCATTTTAATAGTCTTTACGATATTTATAGAAAGTTACTAGATATTTCGAATTTTTTATTGCAATTTACCCAATAAACGTCAAAAACTCGAAAAAAAATCAACGAAATTTCAGTGTTTTAGCTATATTTTGCTAAACATTGAGAAAACAGAACAAGCTTGGACTCATTTTAATTTTATTGACAATATCTATACAAATTATATAGACATATTCAATTATTTGAAGCAGTCATTTCAAAAAACGTCGAAAACTGGAAAAAATCGCTGAAAATTAGGGTTTTTGGCCATATTTTTCCAATAATTAAGCGAAACTACTAATATTTGTATCCATTTTAAAGTTTTTCACAAGATCTAACCAAATTTTTCACAAATATTTAATTTTTCTCAGCAGTTAACCCAAACAACGTCGTAAACTCGAAGAAAATTCATTGGCCATATTTTGCTTAAAAAAATAAGAAAAACAGGTCAAGTTTGGACTCATTTTAGTAGTCATGACGATATCTATCAAAATTTACGAGATATTTCCAATTTTTTATAGCAGTTAACCCAAAAAACGTCAAAAACTCGAAAAAAATCGATTTAATTTCATTTTTTTCGCCATATCTTGCTTAAATTTGAGAAAAACATGACAAGTTTGGACTCAATTTAATGTTATTGACGAGATCTATCCAAATTATACACATTTTTTAACTTTTACAAGCAGTTAATTCAAGAAACGTCGAAAACCCGAAAAAAAATTGATGAAATTTCAAGTTTTTTCCATATTTTGCTAAAAATTCTGCAAAACTAGTCATTTCTGTACTCTCTTTAAATTTCTCGACGATATCTAACCAAATTCCTCATAAATATTAATTTTTTTCAGCAGTTAATCCAGAAAACGTCAAAATTTCAATAACAAAATCAGTGAAATTTCAGGTTTTTTGGCCATATTTCTCTAAAAAATGAGCAAAATTATTCATGTTTTCATTCATTATAAAGTTTCCAACGAGTTCTATTCAAATTTAGAAGAAATATTCAATTTTCCTCAGCAGTTAACCCAAAAATCGTCAAGAACTCCAAAATAATCATTGAAATTTTATGTTTGTGGCCATATTTTGCTAATAATTGAGAAAAACAGGTCAAATTTAAACTGATTTAGAAGTTGTTGACGAGATCAAATCAAATTCTTCACGAATATTCAATTTTTCTCAGCAGTTATCCATAAAACCGTCGACAACTCGAATAAAATCACTGAAACTTCAGGTTTGTGGCCATATTTTGCAAATAATTCAGATAAACATGTAAGTTTCAACTTATTTTAAAGTTCGTGACCAGAACTAACAAAACCTTGTCACTAAAATTCACTTTTTTTTCAACAGTTTTCAATAAAAACGTCGAGAATTCGGAAAAAAATCATGGAAATTTCAGTTTTGTGGCCATATTTTGCTAATAATTGAGCGAAACAAGTAACTTTTTGTACTCATCTTAATGTTTCTGACGATTTCTATCTAAATTATATAGATGTATTCAATTTTTTGAAGTAGTTAACTCACGAAACTTGGAAAACTCGAAAAATTAAATTGATGAAATTTCAGTGTTTGGGCCATATTTTGCAAAGAATTAGGAAAAACAGGTCAAGTTTGGACTCATTTTAATATTCTTGACGATATCTATCAATATTTCAAAGATATTTTCAATTTTTCATAGCAGTTAACCCAAAAAACGTCGAAAACTAGAATAAAAAATCGCTGATATTTCAGGTTTTGGGCCATATTTTGCTAAAAAATCTGCGAAAATTGTCATGTTTGTACTCATTTTAACACTTATGACGACAGCTAACCAATTTCTTCACAAATATTCAATTTTACTCAGGTGTTATCCCAAAAAAACGTCGAAAACTCGAAAAAAATCATGGCAATTTCAGTTTTGTGGCCATATTTTGCTAAAAATTAAGAAAAACAGGTCAAGTTTGAACTCATTTTAATATTATTGACGAGACCTATCTTAATTATATAGACATATTCAATTATTTGAAGCAGTCAATTCAAAAAACGTCGAAAACTCGAAAAAAGAAATTGATGAAATATCAGGTTTTTGGCAATATTTTGCTACAAATTCAGAAAAACAGGTCAAGTTTGGACTCATTTTAATTTTATTGACAAGATCTATCCAAATAATGTAGACATATTCAATTATTTGAAGCAGTCAATTCGAAAAACGTCGAAAACTCGAAAAAATCGCTGAAATTTAGGGTTTTTGGCCATATTTTGCTAATAATTCAGCGAAACTAGTAATGTTTGTACTCATTTTGAAGTTTTTGACGAGATCTAACCAAAATTTTCACTTCAGCCCTGAAGATGGGAACCGAGTTGGTCCTCGAATCGTCGGCCCTCCAGCCACATCTTACCTGACTGCTATCCCGAGAGTATCTTCGACGCATCATTGTACTGCAGGAAAGCACGAGATCCCTATTCGGCTACTTCTAAGGGGAGGAAACGCAACGTAGTATTCGTCTGTTCGAGAAACTACGGAAGGAAAAGGCAAGGCTACTGTGTTCACTTGCTTTTCTTCAGAGGTGCAGAGATAAGAATGTCATCCCGACTTTGGTGAATAAACCCTCTGAATTGACTCCTCTGCACTTAAGCCCTGAAGATGGGGACTGAGTTGGTCCTCGAAACATCGGCCCTCCAGCCACATCTTACCTGTCTGCTATCCCGAGAGTATCTTCGATGAACCAAAATATTGTCTAAATTTGAGAGATTTTGTAATATTTATGTCTTTTGGACATATCTTGCTTTAAAAAAAAGAGAAAATATTTAAGTTTGTGCTCCTTATGAAGTTTTTTGTGCATGATCTTTCCAAAACCAATATAGACTTTGTGTTTTGTAAAGTAGTTTAGATAGATGTTGTCTAAAACGTAAGATATTCATTAATATTTCTTTCTTTTGACCATATTATATTAATAACCAAGAAAAACTAATCAAGTTTGTGGTCTTAATGAAGTTTTTGACAACATCTTTCCTAAACGATAACAGAATTTTACTTTTGTACAGTAGTTTACCAAAAAATTTATTAGTCTATATTTTTAGTTATCTTTTTATCTTCAATTATTATGTACAATTAAATCTATATGGTTAGTATAAGCAATAAATTATTAAAGAAACTGTTAATTGCAACACAGGAAGTTTCAACTTTTTGGAAATGATTTATACTTTTAACCATAATTCTTTCCAAGCTTTACATTTCAAATAAAGTTAAAACAGAAGCATTTTTATATTTTACAATTTTTTGTAAAAGTGTTAGTTCAATAACTCTTAATTCATTCATTATACCAAAATATATTTTTTAAAACCATTTACCAATATCAAAAAAAAATTTAGAATGCTATGTATATGGCAATGCATGATTCAGCATAATATGTTTTCGAAGAAGAGGTTCTACAAAAAAAATACTCCACCAGTTTTAGGGGATATTTTATTGTTTTATTAATTACTTGTAGATTTTCTAAGTTGTTGCTCCCCTATTCTGAAAACAATGGAAAACAACTATAGGATTAATGAAAAATATGTAAGAGACAATGTTCTAACATAGGATGAATAATGATCTCCAGAAAAGTCAAAAAATATTTAAAATGATACATAATCAAAGCTGTCTCATTCAGAAACTGTTCTTTATAAGACAAGGAGTGCCTTTATCTATAATATTAGTAAAAAGAGTTTTCTAAGTAGTGGTACAATTGGTAGACATATAAGCATTTATTTTGTTGAGAGGACTATTAGTTGCTGTGTCTGTGGCAAAACATAAAAGCTGCATATACTAAGAAGACTTAACCAGCTTAGGAACCAGAGAGATGGAAAGATAGAAGATTGAAAGCAAGAACAAGCTCAATTTTTTTAAAAGATGCAAACAGAGTTTTTGTAACATTGGTAATCCTTTTAAATACTTAAGAACTAACTCAGAAGAGAAGCCATTCAGGATTGAAGTTTGCATTCAATGTTTTAATCAAAAAGGTAATCACAAAAAACATATAACAACACTTTGATCATGGTCTTTTTCCTTCAAACATTGTGGTCATAAATTCAATTGAAGGAAGCTATGGATATACATTAAAACTTTTCAGGATGAATTTCAATTTTAAAGCTTTAATAGAAATTTAGCTTTTATATTATTTTATCATTTCTGACAATATAAATAAATAACAGATTCTTCTCAGAATTTCATTTATTTGGATCATAGTTTGCAGAGGTCTTATATGTAAATTGGTTTTAAATTACAGTAGAAGTCCGTTATAACGAGAGCTGGCAAAAATCGGAAAAGTACTCGTTATAACGCGATACTCGTTATAGCCGATTTCTAACAGTAAGACTAAGTAAGCCCATCTTTTTGAATCCAAGGGCAGCGAATGTGTCCGAATGGAACTGTAGGGTTTTTAATTCCTACGCAAATGCTTCAGAATGCGTAAAAGAGTACGTTCGCGTCAAAAATATTATTATATACTCTAACATAAAATGTGGATCATTATCGCTAAATAATCGTCGAAAGTAATACTATATCATAAGTTAATCGTATTAGCTAGGATTTGGTGATTTAGCTTAATAATTAAACATGGCTTTTCAGTAGTGTAAGCAGTTACGAGAGTCATGCTCGTTAGACACGAGTTTTTCTCCGGTGCCGGCAATTCTTCAACGCAGCTGGTGAGAGCAGAATTCCTTCTCCTCTACTCTCATATATCGTCTTCCCCCAGCTCCCATCTTTCCTCTCTTGTCCTCCAGGCACAAACAGAAACCTCACTGTTCAACTCCCACCGTTCAAAGGCATGCCACCTCTCACTTCCGATATTTTAACCCTCATCCGGGTGCGCCGCACACCTCCTGGCAAAAATTGCACGCGCTTTTATGAATGTGACAGTAAACTACCGTCCACGCGCCCGGATGAAGGTTAATCGAGGGAACCAAGATCAAATGTTTTTCTTTTAATGGTGCTAATTTTTAGGGAAAAATAATCGGATAAACTGTGTAAGAACGAAAAGAATTTTATTCGAAACATTCTAAAAAAGCAATATCAAAATTGATGGCCACTTGCAGGTACGTACTTGCATCCCTTAGTTTATTTTTAGTCCAATGATATTGTCGTTCCAGTCAATTCGCATTAATTGTTTCCCGAAATGCTGTACTTAACGCTAAATTCACTTTTTCAGATACATTGAAAGTAAGAATAAATTAACTTTAACAGAAGTTAGAAGAACTTTACAATAATTAAGAAACATATATTGGTGTAAAAACTTGATTTCTCGGTCTCACTCTACGTAAAAAAGCATTTACTTAAAAGATGAATCTATTCTTATCTGTTTAAAGTTATTCATACAGTGTTTGGTGACGAAATCTTCTACACGCTTTAAATTCATTAAATCGTCCACCGAGGCTACGTTTTTAGCTAAACACAAAGATTTAAGAACCCCTAATGCTTGCGAGAGGGACTCGCTACTAAGGATTTTAAAAACCACGAGCGCCGCAAAGGCGCAGAGATAATTAAAGAATCCTTATGAGGGTTAAACGAATCTTCTTCCATACTCTCGATATCCGACGATTCTCTGCTGTCATTCTTTTGCTGCTCTACTAGTTGATCGTCTTTCAGCAAACCACAAACAGGAGTTTCCGCGTCTACCGCACCGAAATCATCAAAGGAGCAGTTTATGTCCAATAAGCTGGACACAGTTCTCCAGCTTTAGGGCACTAACTCCGAATTCAGCTCAGCAGATCCATCCACAGAATCATTTTCTGTATGTTTTAAATTAAAATTTATTTTCCCCCAGGCCAGTGCAAACCCATGGATTGCCTCCAGGACAAATGGTGCCTTATAGCTCGAATAATGCCTTGATCTAATGGCTGCAACACACTTGTGCAGTTAGGGGGAAAGAACACAAGCTCTATGTTAGTCGATTTAATGACGGGGTGGGCCGGACAGCGATCCACGAATAGCGCAATTTTTCTATTTCTCCCTCTAACTTTGGCATCGAAAGACTTAAGCCCTTGCGTTAAAATTTGTCCTGTCATCTATGCTTTGGCGTTGGACTCGTAAGTACAGGGAATATTTCGCTGGCCACAAAAGGCTCGGAGACGCACGGATTTTCCAATAATTAATGGTTTTAAATTATCAAATCCAGTCATGTTTGTGCAGAGGAGAACTGTAAGCCTCTTCTTACTCCTTTTTCCACCTTTGCAGCGGTCACCCTTAACAGCCAAAGTTTTTTCCGGCAGTAAATTGTAAAACAGTGCTGTCTCATCCGCATTGTATATGTCCTAATTATCTCGAGATAAAAAACTGTTTTTCACACTAAATACAAGGCCTATCTTACAATTTATAGTATTTAAACGATAATTTGCTTTTTGCATCACTTACCTTTTCTTCGTATCTTTCGAGGATCAACTTGAGAATTGGAAGCCAATCATGTACCGCTTGCTCATATACTTCACTGGATTCACCGCTAATTATGTGGAGTGATATTCCTCTTCTTCCTTACAATCGGTTCAGCCAATCATCCGTGCTACGGAAATTGTCCAGTTTCATGCGAAGGGCAAGCTCTTCAGTTTTCTCTTTTATCATTGTTCCGCTGATTGGAATTCCTAGAGATCGCTGCTGGGTGAACCATTCAAATAGAATGGACTCCAACTCCGTATTATCCGCTAATCGTAGTTTTTCACACCCTCCTGGAGTGTTTTGCATCATGAATGCAGACTTCATTTTTTCTTTGTTCTTCAAAATCGGAAAAATAGAGTCGACGATGACATGCCATACCGTCTGCCGATTTCGGATTTACTCGTGGTTTCTCTTTCGCACAATTTAAAATTTCTTTGCTAAATCTAAAGCCTTTCTTTTACTCTCCATCACAGAACAGTCACACTAGAAACTCAGTTATTGGAACGGACGCACGTCTAATGATCAACTGATGGAAGTGCGACGACCATCATGTGGAAAGGCACCCCTAATTCATATCAAATTTCTTTCTCAAGATATTTTTCATTCACATGCTTCATAACTAATGACAGTGACGCGAGGGAGAGATTACCCTGGAAATCCGCAGCAGCGCTGCTTATATCTCTTATACTCTCTCCAATTAGACGATTTGGTGCAAAGTTTCGAATGAAAACGAATCTCACAGGTGGATGCCAATAAAATGGAAACTCGATTCAAACTGCTGACAAGAGGGATCATCGACGAAAATAAACAAGATACAAGGGGATAAGATATAGGAGACGTGAGGGACAAAGGAGATAGTGAAACGTCTTCGATTATGAGATAAGCTACCTGCAAGGCGAATATAGGACCGTGACACTCGTTATAACGATACCTCAGAATTTGATCACTCGTTATAATGGACGTAACTCCCTATCCTTTTTGCTGTGAGACGGACAACGTCCAATGAATCACTCGCTATAACGCAACTCTCGTTATATGCCGTACTCGTTATAACGGACTTCTACTGTATTCTCAAATATTTTAAATTACATACTATTCAAATTTGAGATGTTAAATGAATTTTTGGACAATATTTAGCATGTTAGAACAAAAGCATATGTTCCTTGTTTTTTCTCTAAACTCTATTCCATTGTAAGCAATCGATTTACTGAGAAAGTCCAAATATTCTTCTACTTTATCTCAATTTATAATCTAGGATTTTCCTTCATAATGCAAAGCAATGTCGTCAGCAAAGGCCATTGCATTCCCTTTGAAATCATGCTTACACAGGTTAGTGATATATAACAGAAATAATATAGATCCCTGTGGTAGTCCAGTTTCTATAAGTTTATAATAACTAAAACTATTTCCTAGGTATACACACTGAGATCGTAGGGGTAAGTAGCTCTTCATCCAACATTATGCAACTACACAAATTCCTATCTTTTTTTATTCCAATAATGATCCAGAGTGAGAAAAGCCTTTTTAATGTCAATCTATAATCCTACATCATGTGCAATTAAGTGTATAGCTAATGGTTTTTATTTTATTCAATGAATTCGGAAATATTTTGATTTTTGTCCACATTTTGCTGAAAAATGAACATAAACTATACATATTGAGCTCCCTATGAAGTTTTTGAAAATATCCTTCCAAATCCATAATAGATTTTTACTTTAGTACAGCAGTTTACCAATATATTTTGTAAATATCAAAGGAATTCGGAAATATTTCATTTTTTTAACCCTATTTTGTTAAAAATAAAAAAAAACTAGTGAAGTTTGTGCTCCTTATGAAGTTATTGACAAGATCTATCTAAAACCATAACAGATTATTGTTTTAATATAGAAATTTACTAATATATATTTCATTCAAAGTAAAAAATTCGGAAATATGTGTTGTATCCTTGCAGAGATAACAACAAAACTCTAACTGTTTTAAACCTTGTGGATTTATTGCTCTATTAATTTTGTTATAACATTAATAACTCATAATTATTCACAGAGCACACAATAGCTTCAATTGCATTGGGTTAGTCTCATTCTCTAACAACCGAACAGAAAAATAAATAGAATTTAACAATAACATTAAATAAACCAATAGCAACGACTCTCTCTATATAACATTCCTCCCTCCTTAAATATTCTTTTTCTCCTCTATCTCGAAATCACGACATGGCATTCCTCGATCAGTCTTTTTGGGGCCATGCCTTTGTTTAGACGCTCTGATCTTCGTGCTGGAAGAACTAATTCTGTTTGGTCCACATGTGGAGACCTAGACAATTGTGTAGTAGGTGATCTTGTTTGAGGTGAAATATCCTGGTTGGTAGGTTTGTCTGGCAGGACTGGATCGTGGAGGATTTCTGTAGGCAATGGAGAAACTGTAGAAACTGAAACATTCAGGATTCCTGGAGATTAACTGGTCTATGTGACGTTTCCAAAGTTTGTTCCCAACTTTTACTTGATATGTTAACGGTGCAATGTGGTATAAAATTGTGCCAGCAGCCCACTTGCTTTGTTGTGAGCGATAATCACGAGCCCAAACTGTGTTTCCAGTGTGAAAACCACGGACTTGTTTTTCTGGATTGGCTTGTTTCTCTTGGGACTTCTCTACATTTTTTTCTTGTCTAAGGAAAACTGCATCTAATGGAAGTCGTACTTGATGCCCAATTAGCAGGTTGGCTGGTGTTAAGCCAGTGGTAGTGTGTGCTGTATTCCGGTAAGTAAGCAAGAATCGGTACACTCGTCTCTGCAATCGATTAAGGCCAATATCCTGTTTTCCTAGTACCGACTTCAGTGTCCTCACGAAGCGCTCTGCCTCTCCGTTTGAATGAGGGTGGTATGGAGAAGTACAAACGTGTTGAATTTGAAACTTTAAACAAAAACGTTTGAATTCTGTCGATGTGAATTGCGGCCCATTGTCAGAGACCAGCTGTTCTGGTACTCCAAAGCGTGCAATCACACTCGAAATTGCATTAATTATAGCCTGACTAGTTGCATTCTTCATGGGGAATACCTCTGGCCACTTTGTCCTGGCATCCACGATGACTAACCAGTGGAAGCCATGCAAAGGCCCCGCAAAATCGATATGTAATCAGTTCCATGCTTTTGCTGGAAACTCCCATGGGTGGACAGGAGCTTTAGCAGCTTCTGATCGTTGATCTTGGCAATGCGGACAGCACTTACGGACAGTTTCCTCAATTTCTCCATCCATCTTTGGCCACCAAACTCTTGTACGGGCCAAATTTTTCATTTTGGTCATACCGGGATGTCCTTCGTGCAATTCCCATAGCACCGCTGATTGCAATTCTTTTGGGATGACCATCTTAGAGCCCCAAAAAATACAGCCATTCTCGATAGCTAGCTCACTTTCACGCTTATGAAATGGTTCCAACTTTTTCTCAATTGGATTTGTCCAATTGGAATTCATATCGCGAAGAACTTGACTCAACAACTTGTCCCTTCGTGTAGCGACTGCAACCTTTCTTGCAGAGAATTCTGTAATTTGGTCTTCGTCTATATCGAACACATCCTCCCTTCACATCTCTTGGGAAGGCAAAAAAGAGGTAGAAATTGAAATTTCAATAAATTTATCCGTTTTCGTTGCTTTTTTCGATCTTCTCTCGATAAAATGTCCAAATTTAAGGCAAAAGAGAGGAAAAAAATTGAAATTTCGCTTAAATTATCCGTTTTCATTGCTTTTTTCGATCATACTTCAATATAATTTCGACAATTAAGACAAAATAGAGGAAATAAATTCAAATTTCGATAAAATTATCCGTTTTCGTTTCTATTTTCGATGACATCTCGATAAAATGACGAAACTGAAGACAAAATCGAGGAAAAAATTGAAATATAGGTGAAATTATCCGTTTTCGTTTATTTTCAAATCATATTTATTATTTATTTATTTATTTAAGTTCGCGTTGCAAGTTGGCCTTCAGGCCAGGTGGCTACGTTAGAAGGGAACATAAAAATGATTCTAAGCCTGGCATTCGCCCAAAGACGGGAAGGAAACCCCTCCAAAAACCTCTCGTAGGCTGTACAATTAAACTATAATACATACATACATTACAAGTACAAAAAATTGTCATAAATCATTAATAAGAACTCTCATACATAAATATGTATGAGATCTGTCAATATAAAATAATACAATACATGATAGAATATCCATATAGTCATATTCATAAACATAGCTTGACGGAATATAACATACAACTCTATATAATAGTAATAATACAGCGGTGGTAGCCGTGAAACCATATTTTTTTAAATAATTACATACATCTTGATTGAAGCTTATTTTTGAAAACTTTTACATTTTTAGGCATTGGCATGAGAAATTCACCAGGTAAAGAGTTCCATTCCCTAATACCCCTATTAATGAAAGAAAATTTCACTATGTCTGTTTTCCGCTCGCGTTCCTTGATTTTAAAACTATGGTTTTACATCCTACATAATTAGGAAGTTCAAATCTGCCACGCAGTTCATCCCAGCCCTCTTCTTAGTTCCTTGTGCATCCCGGCTAGTCTAAATGTCTTTCTTCTTGACTCTAGAGATCCCCACTTCAAATGGTTTAACATTTTACTCACACTTTCGGCTTTCCCGTGTTTTCCGACTACGTACCTAGCTGCCTTTCTTTGCACGCCTTCGAGTTTCTTAATAAGGCCTGTTTCGTGTGGATCCCAAACGCTCGTTGCATATTCTATGGTCGGCCTGACGAGAGATTTGTACGCTCTTTCCCTGACACCCTTCCCACCCATATCTCGATAAGATGTCGAAAATTAAGACAAAATAGAGGAAATAATTGAAATTTCGATGAAATTAACCGTTTTCGTTGCTTTTTTCGATCATAACTCGATAAAATGTCGAAAATTATGGCAAACAGATGAAAAAAAATGAAATTTCGCTAAAATTATCCGTGTTCGTAACTTAATTCGATCATATCTCGATGAAGTGACGAAAATTAAGGCAAAATAGAGGAAAAATTGAAATTTTCGGGAAATTATCCGTTTTCGTTACTTTTTTCAATCATAACTTGATAAAATTTCGAAAATAAGCGCAAAATACAGGAAATAAATTGAAATTTCGCTAAATATTATCCGTTTTCGTTGCTTCTTTCGATTAAAGCTCAATAATATGACGAAAATTAAGGCAAAATAGAGGAAAAATTGAAATTTTCGGGAAATTATCCGTTTTCGTTACTTTTTTCAATCATAACTTGATAAAATTTCGAAAATAAGCGCAAAATACAGGAAATAAATTGAAATTTCGCTAAATATTATCCGTTTTCGTTGCTTCTTTCGATTAAAGCTCAATAATATGACGAAAATTAAGGCAAAATAGAGGAAAAATTGAAATTTTCGGGAAATTATCCGTTTTCGTTACTTTTTTCAATCATAACTTGATAAAATCTCGAAAATAAGCGCAAAATACAGGAAGGAAATTCAAAATTCGCTAAATATTTTCCGTTTTCGTTGCCTTTTTCGATTATATCTCGATAAAATAAAGAAAATTAAGACAAAATAGGGGAAAAAATTGAAATTTCGCTAAAGTAATACGTTTTCGTTACTTTTAGCGATCATATCTCATTAAAATGAAAAATATTATAGCAATGTTAAGGAAAAAAATTGAAATTTCGCTAAATATTATCCGTTTTTGTTGCTTTCTTTCGATCATATCTCGATAGAATGAGGAAAATTATGGCAAATAAGATGAAAAAAATTGAAATTTCGCTAATGTTATCAGTTTTCGTTACTTTTTTCAATCATAGCTCGATAAAATGACGATACTTAAGGCAAAATAGAGGGAAAAAATTGAAATTTCGGTTAAATTATCCGTTTTCGTTGCTTTTTTCGATTAAAGCTCAATAAAATGACGAAAATAAGGCAAAATAGCTGAAAAAAATTGATATTTCGCTAAAGCCATTCGTTTTCGTTGCTTTTTTCGATGATATCATGATAAAATTGCGAATCTTAACTTGCAAGGGACTTTATATTATGTTTATGAATTAAACAGTCGGACATGTGTCCACTATATTTAAGCAAAGAATGTGCCCTGAAAGATTCGTGTGAATCTGTTAGTGATTACCCATTAACCTGGTTTCCCCCTTGTTGGTTTAAATTTTCATTTCTCTAAATTGTTTGGCATCAAGTTGACATGGGTTACTATAATCCAATCACAATAATCTCTATTGGGTAATTTTACAAGGCCATATAGAAAAAAAAACAGAGGGTATGCATAATTTAATTTGCAAAAAAAGTTTTTTTCCATTATTTCTTTAAAATATCTAAAAATTTACTGGCAGACATATAATAGGAAATATTTCAAAGCCTTGGTTAGAAATTAGACAATTAAAAATCACTTTCACTTTAGATGTGAATTCCGAAAAAAATTATAAGCTCGTGACAGTTTAAAACTGCATCTGTAGTGCTTTGAATAATATAAAGATTCGATATATTGAATACATTGATATATGAAATCATTTTGAAAGTAAATCTAATGGATGGTAAAAATTATTGCTGAGTGAAGGATGAAGTTGATAAATTTTTCTATCTTTTGAAAAGAACTGCTTCCAAAAGCTTTTGTTGAGACTGCTCAATGAAGTGAGTAAAAGAGAATGTGAAGGAGTAAGTGGGCTATACCAAATATATAAATATTATTTTAATGGTAAGTTATAGCCAGTTCTTTCAGATTTTTCTATAACCTGCATAGAAATATATACAAAATGAATCTAATTTGCAAAATGTATTAATGTACTCAGTAGTGTCAAATGTAAATTATTATTATATCTATGTTTTCAAATAAAACTGATGTCATTGCTTAAAAAATCTGTGCTTTTCAGCTCTAACGATTTTTTTTATTCAAGCAAAATCTAAAACATAATACAATCGAATATATCATTATGTTTTCTATGCATTTATCCCTTCTTATAATATTTTTAAAATTAATTGGAACTTTAGTTGTCTCCATTCATAAATTAAAAGTCTAAATCAGTCACTAAGCTGCATGGAAAATAAATAATAATAATGCCACCTTATTTTTTTGGGCAAATTTTAGCCTAGGAAGCCTATTCCTCCAATTAATTGGTGTACTTTCATGCCATATGTGATTTATTTCAATGCGAATGACTACTGTATAATACCAAAAATAATGTTGTGAAATAATTGTTTCATTCCTGCATATGAAACCTTAATGTTCAATTACTCAAAATGGATACAAGAGCTATGTAAATGATTGGGTATTAATAGTCAAAAGTCATATCTTTAACATCCTTGAAATCTATTTTTTCAACTTGTAAAATTATTTACATGGAAATGTATTGTGAGTAATTAAAAAGAAAAGATCTCTGTTTTTCCCGGCGTAGTTGCTGAAGGAATAGTTCTCGGGTCTCCAGCCGGGTGCAGGCTTCGGATAAAAGCGACGTTTCGGCCACATCCTTCGTGGCCATCTTCAGGAACGAAGTGCAAGTGCTCCAAGTTGGTCCCCTTATATAGGGGGGACTCGGTTCCCCTTTCCACTTCTATGACTGGCTGGCGCCAACGCGTCGTCTCTCGGCAATCTGTCTGATGATCGGCTGCCACGTTTTGTGTAGGCTGAACCCTTCGTCTCTATTAAAGTTGTTCTCTTCTAGTTGAATCTCAATCGATTCTTTAATTTTCCGATCCCAGAACAAAGGGGCTTTCCACAGTACTTTCGTCTGGCTGAAGTTGATGTTGTGTCCTTCTTCAAGGGAGTGTTCTGCGATGGCCGATTTTTCCGGTTGTTGAAGACGAATGTGGCGGGAGTGTTCTGGTTTCGATGGTCCAGCCAGATTCTCCAATGTAAGCAGCCCCGCACTCGCATGGAACACTCCAGGGGTCTTTAGTCCAAGTTTGTCCTTTACTCTTGTCAGTTGGCTGCCCAATTTTCTAGGGGGCATATGGATGGACCTGATGTTATGTTTGGCCAGTATCCTCGCAATGATTCTGGACACCGGGGCTGTGTACGGGAGGTAGGCAGTGGCTGTTGGTTTCTCCTCCGGTTCTTTACTTCCTGGACCGCAAAAGGCCTTTTTAAGGGCCCGGTTTATTTCCCTCTGTGGGTATCCGTTTTGTAGAAACGTCGTCCTTAGATGTTTTAATTCTCCAGGAAGGCTTTCCTGGTCCGAAATGGTATATGCTCTGTGGAATAAGGTTGTGAGGACGGAATTTGATTGAGCCGGATGATGGTGACTGCTGCCATTCAAATAAAGGTCCGTGTGCGAAGGCTTACGGTATACGCTATGCCTTAGGGTGCCATCCGATTTTCTTCCTATGAGGACGTCCAGGAATGGGAGTTGGCCGTTTTCTTCAATCTCCATTGTAAAGGTGATATTAGGGTGCCTGCCGTTCAGATGGTTGAGAAAATCTCCCAGTTTTTCTCGTCCATGTTGCCATACTTGTGCCACACAAGTTGAAACGCTGTGCAACTTCTTCCCTCTTCTTTTGCTTGGCAGTCGAAGTTGATCTGGTTTTCAAAGGGCACCATGAAGTCCTCGATATGGAAAAAAGATTGAGGACATGAATCTTAAAATGCTAGATCTTATCTAATTATTGTGTACGAATAGGAAGGTAAATATGAGCATACGTCCGAGGTAAACAAGATTCTTAATCCCTAGACAATCATTATATAAACAGAAGTAGATTGCAAGATTTATATATCTTTCCATTATACTAACATGCCATATGGAATATCCAATTTCATATCAATTCCAGGAGTTAAGAATGCGAGGATGCAACTTACAAACAAAAATATCTAAGAACCTCAGGAGATTGTGCTTATTTCACAAGTTGTGTTTTTGCCTAGCAACATCAAAATCACGACCAGTTTCGACGAATGATTGTCATCATCTGATCGTATTTTTATTACTAGCAGAGAAAAATTTAATTTGTGGGAGACTTAAATTCCTAACAATTATTCCACAATACCTCACCTGTTTCTGGGAAATATCACATTTTGTTTTCAAAATCCTGGGACTCAGCAAAGAAGTTATCAACTTTTTCTGAGTGTGAAAAGTAATCATAATAGTCTATATTCATCCATTCGAAATCAGGTATACAGATTTGCAATTATGCCCGAAAAGTTTATCTTTAGGTTAGATTGACTGAATTAGTATTTTAGTTCAATGCCTTACAAACTATTATTATGTATCATTGAGAATATTCTTAAAACTAATACTACAGATTAATCTTGCGGAAGTTTTGATACACGGCCAAAATTACCTAACAGAATTTAATTTTCTGGCAATGTTTAGGTACCAGTGGTGCAAGAATGGTCCAGCTAAATATTGACCTCATCCTACACCATCTACTTTTTTTCATGAATGCAATTATTTAATCCTCATATTTAAGACCTAAATCCAGATGCTAGTCCGAGTTCTCAGAGTCTTGCGTACAATATCCTCTGGATTTCTAAAGGTAACTTTAACTTGAGAGAGATTTTTTTAGAACTGACTCGATTTAATGTGTCCACTCCTCATCATCTGGCTCAGTTGGTAATAAGGCAATGATTTGAACTGATTAGAGTGCCTCACAAATAAAAGACCTTTATGGTTAGAGAGACGAAATTGCTTATTGAAGGAGGCTATATGAAAGCGATTCGAAGTTGCGCGTTGGGAGATTGATATATTCATGCCGTTAAAAAGTGAAACAACTTTAATATTTATAATTCTAACCTTAATCATATTCATATTTTTCCTTTGCAAAGGAGATTGGAAGGGCCATTATTTAGCTTGTAGATTTGTTATTTTATTTCGCTTGTAGATTTCTTATTTGATTTAGCTTGTAGATTTTGTGTTGCTTGAAGCTTGAAGCATCATTTTTAAAATGCAGAAACAATGACCATGGTAAATGCACTAATATACCCAACTAATTACAGCAAAACTAAGATTCCTCAAACCACACATAATGAATACTTGATCAAATTGAATTGCTTTCTAGCTATTCAAATTATCAAGGAAAGCTCCAAATGTTATCTTTGCCACTTATTTCTTATGTTATTATGTATTTGGTAATTTTATTTACAACTTTCCTGATTTGGTCTGCTGAATTAGTAACCTATGGTAGCTATAGCTATAGCAGCCACATAAAAAGTCTGAATGTTTTAATAAGAGAGAAAGAAATATTCAACTCAAAGTAGAAAGTGTTGTATGCATGTCAAATCATGACTTCTTCATTTAAATTGTTGAATATATTTTTAATGCTCAGTTCTTAGTTGCTGTCAATATTAAATGTGGGAAACTTAGCATTTGGCATTGAGAGTATTGACCATGAAAAATGTATTTGCCAATAGTAATGGAGATAATTGGAGAAGTCCTAAAGGACAATTATTTTTTCATTGTTACTCAATTCATTTAATTTAAATAATAGATGTTACTACTCCATATTTTTTATCTATTATATATAGATGCTTCCCCGGATTCATTCATATATATAGCTATATATATAGGATACTAATTCACAGGCTAAACCAAAAGCGTCATTGATTCGAAATTTTTACGACGTATTGGTCATAACGTGTAACCGCCAAAAAAATTGCGATTTTGAACGTCAGTGTCATGGGTTCGATTCCAGAGGGCCCCAAAGTCCCGATTTTTCCGGTTTAAATGCATTGCTTTGATTTTCTGGAATTTAAAAAAAATACTTCCCATATAGGTAGAAAATCAAAACTCAAGGAGCCTATATATATGGTCTACATCTGTCGAAAACATAAATGAGTTTTACTGAAAATATCCTGGGTTCGATGCTAGGTCGAGGCAAATATCGGCCTTTTAAAATGCATTGTGGCGATTTCTTTGGACCCTTTCCCGATGGCATGGAAACTTGAAATTCGGCATGGAATTGGAGATCATAAATATATTTCATAATCAAATTTTATATATTTGCTGATGGTCCTTGGTTCGATCCCAGAGAGCCATTTACATTCCTCAATGCATTTCTTATGGAGATAACAGAAAAAGGTTTCAGGTACTTCCCGGCATGATATCGACTTCAAACTTAGTATTGAATAAGAAGAAGTCCTAATAAGTCATACTGTGCATTCACAGCTTCCAATATGTCCTGGGTTCGACAACAGGCGTCTCTACAATCAGTAAATTATCCGATTTTTAAGAATGAATTTAAACCTTTTTCCATAAATATTAAAACTTTAAATTCGGCATATAGATAGAAATCATTGATATAATTCAAAAAAATGTTTTAGATTTCTAAGGTAGTCCTTGGTTCGAATCCAGAGAGCAATTTACATTCGCGAAAAGTAGAACGTCGATTGAGGCAGTTGCAGTTAATATTTCTGCTTTAATTTTCAGACATAGTAAGAGATGGTGATTTTCTGTTGTGCTGAATAGTAGGTTCACCAGGAAGGCCTTGGTTCGATGCCAGACGATTAAATATAAGTGAATTCTAAGAATATTTTTAATCCTTTTTTTTTATTTGAGGACCGTCCCGATATAATGCCGATATGAAATTAGTGTTGTCAATCTGCTTGCACTATGCAAGCAACATTTTACTCATATGATATATGAATGAATCCGGAGAAGCATCTATTTATCTATCTATTATATATAGATGCTTCTCCGGATTCATTCATGTATCCATATATATCTATTATATATAGATGCTTCTCCGGATTCATTCATATATATAGCTATATAGATAGGATACAAATTCACAGGCTAAACTACAAGCGTCATTGCCTTGAAATTTTTATGACGTATTGGCCATAACGTGAAACCCTCAGGAAAAAAGCGACTTTGATCCTCAGTGTCATAGGTTCGATTCCAGAGGGCCCCAAAGTCCCTATTTTTCCCGTTTAAATGCATTGCCGTGATTTTCCGGATTTTTAAAAAAATACTTCCTGGATAGGTAGAGAAATAAAACTCAAGGAGCCTTTATTTATGGTCTTGGACTTTTGAAAACATCAATGACTTTCACAAAAAATATCCTGGGTTCGATGCTAGGACGATGCAAAGATCTGCCCTTTAAAATACATGGGAGCTGTTTTTCATTATTTTTTTGATGGAATTCTCGAAATAATAGGAAGTTCGTGCTTAGCCGGAAAGTGTAAGGTAAGAATTGGTTTAAGAAAAAAATTTTCATAAGACCGTACTATTCCTGGGTTCGATGCCAGAGCACATTAACATTTCTCTCATAAGGAATATAAGGGAAAAGTAGGACGTCGTTTGAGGCAGTTGCAGATAATATTTCTGCTTTAATTTTCACAGATAGTTAGAGATGGTGATTTTCTATTGTGCTGCATAGTAAGTATCAACTGGAAAACCCGGGTTCGATGCCGGACGAATAAATTGCAGCGAATAATCAGAATATTTTCAATCCATTTTTTTTTCTTTTGACGGCCTTCCCGATATGATGCCGACATGAAATTAGTGTTGTCGATCTGCTTGCAGTATGCAAGCTACATTTTACTCGTATATATATATATACGAGTAAAATGTAGCTTGCATACTGCAAGCAGATCGAAAACACTAATTTCATGTCGGCATCATATCGGGAGGGCTGTCAAAAGAGAAAAAAAGGATTAAAAATATTCTTAAAATTCGCTGCAATTTAATCGTCTGGCATCGAACCTGGGTCTTAATGGTGAACTTACTATGCAGCACAACAGAAAATCACCATCTCTTACTAAGTGTGAAAATTCAAGCAGAAATATTGGCTCTAACTGCCTCAAACGACGTCCTACATTTCAATAATGTAAATGGCTCTCTGGATTCGAACCAAGAACCATCTAGGAAATCTAAAACATGCTTTTCAAATTAATCAATGCTCTTTATCTATTTGCCTAATTTCATGTTTTAACATTATTGGGAAGGGGTTTAAATGAATTCTTAAAAATCGGATAATTTACTGATTGTAGAGACGCCTGGTGTCGAACCCAGGAAATACAGGTAGCTGAGAATGCACAGTATGTCTTATTAAAACTTCATCTTGTTTCATAAAAAGTTTGAGGTCGATATCATGCCGGGAAATGCCTAAAACCTTTTTCTGTTATCTCCATAAGAAATGCATTGAGGAATGTAAATTGCTCCCTGGGATCGAACCAAGAACCATCAGCGAATTTATAAAATTTGAATATGATATATATTTATGATCTCCAACTCCCTACCGAATTTCAAGTTTCCATGCCATCGGGAAAGGGTCCAAAAAAAATCTTAAAAATCGCCACAATGTATTTTAAACGGCCGATTTTTGCCTCGACCTAGCATCGAACCCAGGATATTTTCCGAAAAACTCATTTATGTTTTCGATAGATCATGACCATATATATAGGCTCTTAGAGTTTCGATTCTCTACCTATCCGGGAAGTATTTTTTAAAAATTCCCGAATATCAAAGCAATGCATTTAAACGGGAAAAATCGGGACTTTGGGGCCCTCTGGAATCGAACCCATGACACTGAGGTTCAATATCGCAATTTTTCTGGTGGTTGTACGTTATGGCCAATATGTCGAAAAAAGTTCAGATCAATGACGCTTGTAGTTTAGGCTGTGAATTAGTATCCTATCTATCTATCTATCTATATAGGTATACGAGTAAAATGTAGCTTGCATACTGCAAGCAGATCGGCAATACTAATTTCATATCGGCATCATATCGGGAATGTCCTCAAAAGAAAATAAAAGGATTGAAATTTTTCTTAAAATTCGCTGAAATTTCATCGTCTGGCATCGAACCCGGATCTTACTGGTGAACTTTCTATGTAGCACAATAGAAGATTACCATCTCTAACTATGTGTGAAAATTCAAGCAGAAATATTGGCTACAACTGCCTCAAAAGACGGTCTAATGTTCACGAATGTAAATGGCTCTCGGGACTTGAACCAAGGACGATCCTTGAAATTTAAAAAATGTTTCTGAAATTTATTAATGATCTCAATCCATATGCCAAATTTCAAGTTTCTATATTATTGGAAAAGGTTTCAAAATAATTCCTAAAAATCGGATCAACTTCTGATTGCAGAGACACCTGGTGTCGAACCCAGGACACATTGATAGCTATGAATGGATAGTTTGATTTGTTAAGACTGGTTCTTCTATCACGCTAAGTTTTAAGTCGATAGCATGCCGGGAAGTACCTAAAATTTGTTTCCGTTATCTCCATAAGAAATGCATTGAGAAATGTAAATTGCGCCCTGGGATCGAACCAAGGACCATCAGCGAATATGTAAAATTTGATTATGAAATATATTTATAATCTCCAACTCCATGCCAAATTTCAAGTTTCCATGCCATCGGGAAGGGGTCCAAAAAAAATCATAAAAATCGCCACAATACATTTTATACGGCAGATTTTTGCATCGACCTAGCATCGAACCCAGGTTATTTTCCGTAAAACTCATTTATGTTTTCGATAGATCATGACCATATATAAAGGCTCCCTGAGTTTTGATTCTCTACCTATCCGGGAAGTATTTTTTTTTTATTCCCGAAAATCAAAGCAATGCATTTAAACGGGAAAAATCGGGACTTTGGAGCCCCCTGGAATCGAACCCATGACACTGAGGATCAAAATCGCAATTTTTCTGGAGGTTATACGTTATGGCCAATATGTCGTAAAAATTTCAGCTCAATCACTCTTGTGGTTTAGGCTGTGAGTTTGTATCCTCTCTATATATCTATTATATATAGATGCTTCTCCGGATTCATTCATGTATCCATATATATATTCATATATATATATATATATATATATAGAGAGGATACAAACTCACAGGCCAAACCACAAGCGTCATTGACTTGAAATTTTTACGACATATTGGCCATAGAGTGTAACCGCCAGAAAAATTGCGATTTTGCACCTCAGTGTCATGGGTTCGATTCCAGAGGGCCCCAAAGTCTCGATTTTTCCCGTTTAAATGCATTGCTTTGATATTCGGGAATTTTTAAAAAATACTTCCCGGATAGGTAGAGAATCGAAAATCTAGGAGCCTTTATATATGGGCATGATCTATCGAAAACATAAATGAGTTTTACGGAAAATATCCTGGGTTCGATGCTAAGTCGAGGCAAAAATCGGCCGTTTAAAATGTATTGTGGCGATTTTTAAGATTTTTTTTGGACCCCTTCCCGATGGCATGGAAACTTGAAATTCGGCATGAAGTTAGAGATTATAAATGTATTTCATAATCAAATTTTACATATTCGCTGATGGTCCTTGGTTCGATCCCAGGGCGCCATTTACATTTCTCAATGCATTTCTTATGGAGATAACGGAAACAAATTTTAGGTACTTCCCGGCATGCTATCGACTTAAAACTTAGCGTGATAGAAGAACCAGTCTAAACAAATCAAACGATGCATTCATAGCTATCAATATGTCCTGGGTTCGACACCAGTTGTCTCTGCAATCAGAAGTTGATCCGATTTTTAGGAATTATTTTGAAACCATTCCCAATAATATAGAAACTTGAAATTTGGCATATGGATTGAGATCATTAATAAATTTCAGAAACATTTTTTAAATTTCCAAGATCGTCCTCGGTTCGAGTCCCGAGAGCAGTTTACATTCGTGAACATTAGAGCGTCTTTTGAGGCAGTTGTAGCCAATATTTCTGCTTGAATTTTCACACATAGTTAGAGATGGTGATCTTCTATTGTGCTACATAGTAAGTTCACCAGTAAGATCCGGGTTCGATGCCAGACGATGAAATTTCAGCGAATTTTAAGAAAAATTTCAATCCTTTTTTTTTTCTTTTGAGGACATTCCCGATATGATGCCGATATGAAATTAGTATTGCCGATCTGCTTGCAGTATGCAAGCTACATTTTACTCGTATATATATATGGATACATGAATGAATCCGGAGAAGCATCTATATATAATAGATATAGAGAGAGGATACAAACTCACAGCCTAAACCACAAGAGTGATTGAGCTGAAATTTTTACGGCGTATTGGCCATAACGTGTAAACACCAGAAAAATTGCGATTTTGATCCTCAGTGTCATGGGTTCGATGCCAGGGGGCTCCAAATTCCCGATTTTTCCCGTTTAAATGCATTGCTTTGATTTTCGGGAATTAAAAAAAAATACTTTACGGATAGGTAGCGAATCAAAACTCAAGGAGCCTATATATATGGTCATGATCTATCGAAAACATAAATCAGTTTTACGGAAAATATCCTGGGTTCGATGCTAGGTCGGGGCAAAAATCGGCCGTTTAAATTGCATTGTGGCGATTTTTAAGATTTTTTTTGGACCCTTTCCCGATGGCATAGGAACTTGAAATTCGGCATGGCGTTAGATATCATAATTATATTTCATAATCGAATTTTTCATATTCCCTTATGGTCCTTGGTTCGATCCCAGAGGGCCATTTACATTCCTCAATGCATTTCTTATGGAGATTACGGAAACACATTTTAGGTACTTCCCGGCACGATAAAGACTTCAAACTTTGCACTAAGAAAGATTAAATGTACGCAAATCAAACTGTGCATTCTTAGCTGTCAATGTGTCCTGGGTTTGACACCAGGTGTCTCTGCAATCAGAAGTTAATCCGATTTTTTGGAATTATTTTGAAACCTTTGCCAATAATATAGAAACTTAAAATTCGGCATATAGATAGAGATCATAAATAACTTTCAGAAACAATTTTTAGATTTCCAAGATCGTCCTTGGTTCGAATCCAGAGAGCCATTTAAATTCGTGAAAATTAGATCGTCTTTTGAGGCAGTTGTAGCCCATATTTCTGCTTGAATTTTCACACATAATTAGAGATGGCGATGTTCTATTGTGCTGCATCGTAAGTTTACAGTAAAGACCCGAGTTCGATGACAGACGATGGAATTTCAGCGAATTTTAAGAAAAATCCATTCCATTTTTTTCTTTTGATGGCCGTCCCGATATGATGCCGACATGAAAATAGTGTTGTCGATCTGCTTGCAGTATGCAAGCAACATTTTACTCGTTATATATAGATGCTTCTCCGGATTCATTCATGTAACTAAATAGATAGATTGATAGGGAGGATACAAATTCACAGCCTAAACCACAAGCGTGATTGAGTTGAAATTTTTACAAAGTATTGGCCATAACGTGAAACCCTCAGGAAAAAAGCGACTTTGATCCTTATTGTCATGGGTTTGATTCCAGAAGGCCCCAAAGTCGCGATTTTCTCCATAAGAATACATAGCGGGGATATTCGAAAATTTTTTTGAGGCACTTCCCGGAGAAAGAAAGAGTTGAAACTCGAGGGATCGCTAGAAGCCGTGCGTATCCAACGTAAATCAGAAATACATCTTAGAATATGGTCCATGGTTCGATGCTAGGTCGGGGCAAAAATTGGCCGTTTAAAATGCATTGCAGCGATTTTGAAGATTTTTTTTGGACTTCTTCCCGATAACATGGATACTTGAAAATTGGCAGGTGGATAGATATCATGAATATATATCATAACCAAATTTTACATGTTCGCTGATGGTCCTTGGTTCGATCCCAGAGGGCCATTTGCACTTCTCAATGCTTTCTTACGGAGATAACGGAAACAAAATTTAGGTACTTCCCGGAGTGCTATCAACTTCAAACTTTGCATGATACAAGAACAAGCCTTTAAAAATCAAACTGTGCATTCACTGCTTACAATATGTCCTGGGTTCGACACCAGGCGTCTCTACAATCAGTAAATTATCCGATTTTTAAGAATTAATTTAAATCCCTTCCCAATAAAATTAAAACATGAAATTAGGTATATAGAGAGAGAACATAGATACATTTCAAAAAGATGTTTAAGATTTCCTAGCTCATCCTTGGTTCGAACCCAGAGAGTCATTTACATTATTGAAAAGTAGGACGTCGTTTGAGGCAGTTGGAGCCAATATTTCTGCTTTAATTTTCACACATAGTAAGAGATGGTTATTTTCTGTTGTACTGAATAGTAGGTTCACCAGGAAGGCCTTGGTTTGATGCCAGACGATTAAATTGCAGTGAATTTTAAGAAAATTTTCAATCCCGTTTTTTTCTTTTGAGGGCCATCCCGATATGATGCCGACAAGAAATTAGTGTTGTCGAAAAAATGTTGTTAAAAAATAATTCCCGGATAGGTAGAGAATAGAAACTCAAGTAGCCTATATATATGATCATGATCTATCAAAAAAATAAATGACTTTTATTGAAAATATCCTGGGTTCGATGCTAGGACGATGCAAAAATCGGCCTTTTAAAATTCATTGAGGTAGATTTTCATTATTTTTTTTCATGCACTTATAGGAATGATAAGAAGTTCTTGCTTATATGGAAGATATATATTAAGAATATGTTTTTGAAAAAATTAAGATAAGACCGTACTGTTCCTGGGTTCGATTACGGGGCACATTAAAATATCTCTCATAAGGAATATACGGGAAGAGTAGGACGTCCTTTGAGGCAGTTGAAGCCAATATTTCCTCCTGAATTTTCACACATAGTTAAAGGTGGTGATCTTCTGTTGTGCTGCATAAGAAGTATTACCAGAAAGACCCGGGTTCGATGCCGGGTGGTAAATATATCTGCCATATAAAACACATTAGGAAGGTTTTTAATTATTTCTTTCATGCACTTATCGAAATAATAGGGAGTTCTTGCTTAGATGAAAGATGTATATTAAGACTCGGTTCAAGAAAAAAATTAAGATAAGACTGTAATGTTCCTGGGTTTGATTCCGGGGCACATTAAAATTTCTCTCATAAGGAATATATGGGAAAAGTAGGACGTCGTCTGAGGGAGTTGCAGTCAAAATATCTGCCTTAATTTTTATACATAGTTAGAGATGGTGATGTTCTGTTGTGTTGCATAGTAAGTATGACCTGAAAGACACAAGTTCAATGCCAGATGATTAAGTTGCAGTGAATTTTAAGAATATTTTTAATCCTTTTTTTTTTCTTTTGAGGACCGTCCTAATATGATGCCATTATGAAATTAGTGTTGTCAATCTGCTTGCAGTATGCAAGCTACATTTTACTCGTGTATATATATATATATAACCGCCAGAAAAATTGCGATTTTGAACCTCAGTGTCATGGGTTCGATTCCACAGGGCCTCATAGTCCCAATTTTTCCCGTTTAAATGCATTGCTTTGATTTTCGGATATTTAAAAAAAATACTTGCCGGATAGGTAGGGACTTAAAATTCAAGAAGCCGATATATATGGTCATGATCTATCGAAAACATAAATGAGTTTACTGAAAATATCCTGGGTTTGATGCTAGGTCGAGGCAAAAATCGGCCGTTTAAAATGCATTGTGGCGGTTTTTAATATTTTTTTTGGACCATTTCCCGATGGCATGGAAACTTGAAATTCGACATGGGTTTATATATCATAAATATATTTAATAATCAAATTTTACATATTCGCTGATGGTCCTTGGTTCGATCCCAGAGAGCCATTTACATTCCTCAATGCATTTCTTATGGAGATAAAAGAAAAAAGTTTTAGGTACTTCCCGGCATGATATCGACTTCAAACTTTGTATGAAATAAAATGAAGTCCTAATAAGTCATACTGTCCATTCACAGCTACCAATATTTCCTGGGTTCGACACCAGGCATCTCTATGATCAGTTAATTAACCGATTTTTAAGAATGAATTTAAACCCCTTCCCAATAATATTAAAACATGAAATTAGGCATATAGATAGAGAACATAAATACATTTTAAAAACATGTTTTAGATTTCCTAGATCGTCCTTGGTTCAAATCCAGAGAGCCATTTACATTATTGAAAAGGAGAACGTTGTTTGAGGCAGTTGGAACCAATATTTCTGCTTGAATTTTCAAACTTAGTAAGAGATGGTGATTTTCTGTTCTGCTGCATAGTAGATTCACCAGGAAGGTTTAGGTTCGATAACAGACGATTAAATTGCAGCGAATTTTAAGAATATTTTCAATCCCTTTTTTTTTCTTTTGAGGGCCTTCCCTATATGATGCCGACATGAAATTAATGTTGTCGATCTGCTTGCAGTATGCAAGGTACATTTTACTCGTTTTGTATACAATTCACTTTTTTTCATTCTACTCAGTTTATTTTACTTGAAGGCATTTTTTTCACAGCCAACTGTTAACAAGTTTTCTTGAAGGAGAACTCAGCACTGCACAGACAAAATGGAGAGAAGAAAAAAGTCACAAACAACTCTTTTTCAAATGTTTTATTGAAAATTTCTCAATGTACACTTTATTACAGCAGTCAATAAAAAAGTTTCAAACTTGAACTTGTCAAATTTTCATTCAAAATCCTTTCACCCAGCCACTCTTTTGGGTACAGTAGTATTTGCCTGGCTGAAAATTATCTCCAGAGTTGCTATTATAGTTATAAATACTTTTGCAGCTGCTCATTGCTCCTCTATATCCATCAACTGCATTTGTTGTTTCTAAGTGCCATGTTTGATTTAAGGCTGCATTCAGAACTCCAATATCTGAATACAGCCAAAAATGAATTCAAAAATCTGAAAGATAAAGAAAATATTAATAAAAGAATTCAAAAAACATGAGAATATAACAAATTGGAAGAAAAATAAAAACTTAACAGAGATTTTAAAGATAATATGAATAAAAATTGAAACTTGGTATTTAAGACAATCCAAATAATTATTTGTTCCATTTTCTAGCAAAAAAGAACGCAGTGAATCAATGTTTTTCACACAGTCTTTTGAAAGCATCATTCAACGGTGAAGGCAATATGATAACTTTCAACTCATTGTGATAACTTTTTAATGGTGGAAATATAGTCTTAGTAATTAATAGTTTAATTTCTAATTAAGAAATGAAAGGTAAACCATGCAAAATACACAAAAGGGAAAAAATTCCAAGACCATAGATTAACTTCCATTAAAGAAAGGAATGATTTTAAAAACAAAACACTACTTGGAGAGTTCACCAGAGTAAAATCTCATGTTTTGTATCTCAAGAAAGAAATTCCATAATTTTTGCCTAAAATTCTTAATATTCATCACTACAGTAGAACCCCGTTTTTACGAACCTTGATTTTACGAAGTGACACAGTTTTACGAACCATTCCGCCGGTCCCGATCTTTGTACATGTAAAATGACCTCGGTTTTACGTAAAACCTCGATTTCATGTCTTACGAAGTGAGAAGCCGGTCCCTAGGAGTGAATGAACCCCGGTTTTACGAAGTACAGTAAGTCCCCGACTTACACGGTTAATTCGTTCTGAAAATTTACGTGTAAGTCGAAAACCGAGTGTACTGAAAATTCCTCGAGTGTCATTCACTTAGTCAAGTACCTTAGGTACATTCGTGGCAGTTTAACAGGTGTGACGTTCTCGTAAATGAAATTTTAAGAAAAAACAAGCACATAATATTAAGAAAATGCAAATATTTGAAAATGAACACATGATACATTGAAAAAATGGGTAAGAAATTGCTAACTGCATAGTTTCTTAACAATTTCGGGCGGCAAATAGTATATTCAAATAGCAAATAAATGAAAGAATGACAACATGGCTACAGCATCCTTTGAACTATGGCACAGGAACTTAATTACACTGTGGCAATGATGTGGTGAAGATTACTATTCAGTCACGCACGTTTTTAATTATAAATGAAATTAAAATATTTACCAATGCAAATAATAGAAAATACGGCACAATTACTGAATTACACGTAAATAACTTACGTATGTATGTATAAATAACATTCTGGTGAATAGTGAATTATAACATTAGTTTGCCGTTTTTCTTATGTACTTGTCCATTGATGTCTTCATAACAGCTTTTTTCTTTTCTTCGTAAATCATTTTGTTGCACGCAAGTGCATCATGAACCAATTTAGATACACTCGTGAACCGTTCAGTGTTTGGATCCTGCTCTTCAAAACCAGCCAGTGCTTCTTATATCAAGTGAAAACATTCTGCCATCCGTTTAGACTCAAATCTTTTAGGTGGCTTATCATCCTTTTCCTGCTCTGAAATTTCAATTTTCTCTCTATGATGTACAAGCTCCATAATATCTTCGTTGGTCAATTCCATTGTGTCACACTCGATTAATTCATGAAAATCATTTCCATCAACATCTAATTCTAGTGCAGTGGCCATTTCCACTAGCTCATCAACTACATGTTCTTCTTCATATCCCCTGAACTTGTGAATAAACTGAGGAACGAGCTTTCTCCAACCAGCATTCATGGTAGAAACAGCAACTTCACTCCAAGCAGCATCAATGTTTTCAACAGCTTTAAAAATATTATATTCTTTCCAGAATTGCTTCAATGTTATTCCATTCTCCCCTTCAGTAGCTTTCACTGCTTGGCGGAATGCTTTCCGTAAATAATATTTTTTGAAAGTCGCTATGACTCCTTGATCCAACGGTTGAATGAGAGAAGTGGTGTTTGGAGGTAAGTACATTAACTTGATATTTTCATGATCGTCACACAGAGTTGCTGGGTGGCCTGGGGCATTGTCAAGCAACAACAATATCCTAAAAGGTATATTATTTTTCTCGCAATAGTTCTTCACTTCTGGCACAAAACTGTGGGAAAACCAATCTAGAAAAATTGATTGAGTAACCCAAGCTTTTGCATTTGATTTCCATATCACGGGTAGCGATTCCTTCGCAATGTTTTTGAGGGCTCTGGGATTTTCACTGTGGTACACTAACAGGGGTTTTATTTTGTTATCTCCAGAAACATTTCCTCCTAAGAGGAGTGTTAACCTGTCCTTAGATGCCTTGTATCCTGGCATAGTCTTTTCTTCTTTTGCAATGTACGAATGATCAGGCATTTTCTTCCAGTATAACCCAGTTTCGTCCATGTTAAACACCTGTTGTGGTCGGTAATTCTCATTTTCAATTACTTCTGTTAAAAGTTTGGGGAACTCAGTGGCTGCTATTGAGTAGGCACTAGCAGCCTCTCCAGTTACTTTTATATTGTGTAATTTTGCACAACTCTTAAACCTATAGAACCATCCAGAACTTGCATTGAACGTATCATCATTGTCACCATGCTTATCTTGAAGTGCTTTAAAAAGGCTCAAGGCTTTTTCCTTGATTAGCCTAAGACTTAATGGCATGCGTCTTTGATACTGATCTTCAATCCAAAAACACAATAGTCTTTCCATTTCTTCCATTACTGTGCCCCTTTTTTTTCGTAATAATAGTAGTCTGCATCTGCGGAGCACTTCTAACATGTCCTTTGATTCGTTCCTTATCCCTAATGATTGTCCTTATTGTTGACTCATTTATCAAATAACTCCGCGCGATGTCGACAGCCTTTTCACCACTGTCATGCCTTTTGATAATGTTCACTTTACTTTCCAGGGTAATAGTGTGCCTCTTCTTACAATTACTGCTACTGTCACCACTCTTACGTTTCTCAGACATATCGAGGGTTTAACGATATTAATCTTAATGCTATTGCAAGACAGCTTTTATGAAATTTTAAGCATCTCACAAAAACAAAAGTACTTCTGTTTTCTACGTATTAATACGAACGATACGTACTACGTGAAGTTATGCCATCTATTGACCATATATACAAATAATTGGATTTGCTTGATGTGCCCGGTGTTTTTGTCTTTTTACGTATTTCAAAAGGTGATGTCATATTTGTCCAACCGTGTATCTCCGGAATCATGTAACTCGAAATCATGTAAGTCGGGGACTGCTTGTATTTGAAATGGTTTTGTCGCATTGAGCTCAATACAACGGGATGATGATCGCCGTAAATAGGAGCAGCTGGATCCAGATGTTGGGAGGACCCTCATCCCATGTATTTTAGATGGGAAAATGTGAAAATATCGTGGGATTCGAACATTTTGATTACAGTTTTTGCGAAAAATGATAGCTTATAAGACGTAGCCGTGCTCTTTCTTTCTTCATCAAGCTTCCTGGTAATATCGCAAATCCGCAACGTGCGATCGTATAGATCCGCAGTTTCCAGTAGTATATGGTTTCTATTTGGACGAGAGATTGAGAGAATAGAGCATGATAAGAATTTGTTTTCGACTTGGGGAGTTTTGGGCTCAGGTCTTGGCTGCTAAATTGGAGTGCGACAAATTAAAATGCTTAAGGCTGCTGCAGGGATTTCGGATTTTAGCTGGTTAGTAAAAGATTGAAAAGTAATGGTTGGATGGTGGACACCCTGAAAAATGTTGGTCTACAAGCGAGGAAAAGTTGCGCGCGTAAAGTCAGAATCACTCTCTGCGCGAGGTGGCCTGTGTTGTGATATCCCGTGCACCTATTAGTAAAATAATGGATAAAACATCGCTGACCAGGAGAAAGAGAAAGTCCCAGAGTTTGGTCACCAATAGGTCAATTATCAAGTAAGTACGTGATAGCGGGCAGACAAAAAATTCTGAAGGAGAAGGCTCAGGTTTTGGCTCTTAAACTGAAGTTCGACAACATTAAAGCCTCAAATGGTTGATAGATGCTTGATAGATTCAAGAAAAGATACGGAATCACTTCAATAAAAATCTGTGGAGACGAAGGTAGCGTCAACACAAAAGACGTTGAGCAGTGGCATGAAGTAAACGATGACATTGTGTCTAAATATTCCCCTCGAGATATATAAAACCTGGATGAAACAGGTTCGTTTTTCAAGGCTTACCTGACTCCATCCTCTGGACCTGTGGTGAAAAATGTCGCAGGGGTAAAAAATCTAAGGATAGGGTTACAGTAATGCTAATATGTAACCAAGATGGATCTGAAAAGTTGAAATCAGTTGTGATTGCAAAATCAAGAGCTCCGCGTTGCTTCTAGAACGTGAAAATTATGCCTGTGTTGTATGAAAGTAATAAAAAAGCATAGATGACGACGGACATTTTTCAGAAGCAAATTATCTTCTTGCAGAGGAAGAGCGCATGCGAGAATTGCAATGTACTACTTCTTGTAGATAATGCCCCAGTTCATAAAATAAGTGGACTAGTGCTACCAAACGTACTTTTTCCGAGTCCAAATAGCCCCGGTAAGATGTAACTGCTGGACATGGGAATAATTAACAACTATAAAGTACACTACCTAAGATTTCTTGTCCAGCACTATCTTTGGACGCTTGGTAAGTTCTATTTCTTTTCTATCATTTTGTGTATAAAAAATACCTACTCGTCGTCGCGAAGGATACATATTTTATATATATATCCTTTGCGACCTCCATATTTTCTCTGTAATTATTTAATTTTAGCAATATGATAGCCGCTGCAACCCCATTGCAGAAATTTGGTACACCTTTCACTTGAAAGTAGCATTCCTGTGGAAGTTCTTCGTTGCAGCTGTCATGGAAATTAGTTTAATTAAAGAATACTAAATTAGTAGTAATACGTCACTATGTGCAAGATGTGCCTTCATGGACATTGCTCCATACTGTGCAAGGAATTGCTAGAGCATGGCACAGTGTCACTGCAAACATTATTTCCAACTGTTGGAGATCAGCTGTTTTTGGTGACACATCAATTGATATGATAGAGACAGAGGAGTTAGGACCTCCTTAGTAAAGAAATGGCACAACTAAATCAATACATCCCAGATGCATCCTCTCATGCTGAGTCATACGTCAAGTGTGACTCTCATGCGGTGACGCATAACTGCAGTGAATTTAGTGAAGACGAAGAAGATGAGGATGAAGTGAACTTTTCTACAAGCTACGAAGATGACCCAGAAGCATCTTCCCCCTACAAGGGATGAATTAAGGCTAATGGTGGGTGGCCTTTGGTGTGAATCTTCCCCACGTGATAGAACTATGGTCGAGCTTCATCAGCTCTCTTAAATTGTACTACGTCGCCCAACTGTTCCAAATATGGTATTCCCCTCCCTTATTGTCTTTCCCTCCCTTACGGCCCTCATACACGGGCGGTCCGAAAGGCCAAAACATCCAAACTAGAGAACAGCAATGGTTATCCCAGCAAGGGTAAACTTTTCTGTGAGCAAATCATCCACAAGTGGCACGCTTACAAACCATTTGTCTGCCGTGACTTTCCTTCCTGTACCTACAATTGGTCCCATAATCCGCTTTAAGGCCTGCACACACCAGCGCGGAATGCGAAGCGGGACGCGGGAGCGAAATTTGCGCAGGATTTGGTTTGCATGGCGGGATACCGAAGCTCACACACCGGTGCGAATCCCGCACGGCGGAACGCAGTACTGCAGCGAATTTTTCTTGGTTCGCTGCATGCACGAAATCCCGCGTCCTGCGACTCTGGTCCGGAATCTGAAAACGTTGAGAAATGTTGACCTCCAGGTAGCCCATATAAGTATTTAAGTAGTATTTTACGGTCTTTAGCCTAGAGATTCCTTCTTATAAAAACAAGCAAAAAAAAGTCGAGATATGGAATAAAATTGGAGCGGAATATAGAACATCTTGTGATTATTTCACATCATTCCTAATAATAACAACCTAGATAATTTTGTGAGTCGCACAAAAATAAAATATCCTCTGACAATTATTTTTTGATGATTTTCGATCAGTTGGAATGATAGCTGGCGTTTGTAGAGAACGATAAAAAGATTAAAGAAAAAGATAAATAGTACATTTTATCTTTTAAGGAATTTCTCACAAGCTTTGTGAAGAAGGGATTCCTTGTTTGCTGATTTGCTGTCAGCAAAGACTAAGTTTCGAGACAAAGTATTTATTGATGTAATCAGTTTTCAAGGTTTCTGAATAAGTTACTTTGTTTCTAAACAACAACTCTGCCACGATTCGATCAAACTACACAGCCAAACTCCTCGCTTTAAAGTAAAAAAAATTAAAAGGAAAGAAGGCTGAGGTTTACTTAAATAGAAATTATTCCTCAAGAATTGAAGCACGTCCTCGTGGATAATTGCTAGTCGTTCACCGGGAGGAATTGGATCACGGAAATTAGTATGCTCCTTCAGAATATGGTTTTGTATTAGATTTAAAGTTTCATAAAAACTTTCACTTCTCATACGAAATTAAATTTAAAATCTTTTCTCGTCCTGCCGTAACTTTGGCATGAGTGTGTAAAATTCTCCCATTGTTTCCCGCTCTTCATTTATTCCATGCTCCCATCTTCTTCTTTTTCTAAGCAAATATTTAAAAATTTATCGAGTTGTACACAAGTTTCAACAATTGTTTTTGTTTCAACAATTATTTTTTGGATAAGTATATGCCTTTTGCGACTAAAACTGTCCCTCTAGCCTCAATATGCCACTTATATGCCTTTGTATAGGGCAGAGATTACTCTTATGGGACCAGAATAGGAGGCGAGTTCATTTAAAATGAAACTTTTTGTAACTCCTTCCGTCCTCGTCTATTTTTTCCCCTCATGGCACCAAATTATTACATTTAATGACTTATACGTTTTATAAATATTATTATTATATTTTCTAGTACCGCATGACCCAACTTAAAGATGATGAGATTGTTGTTCTTGATAGTGAAGGAAAGAACACCGATACTTGTTGGAAGGATGAAATTCTTCGAATTTTCGAGGAATTATCTAAAAAACTCATGGAATGGAATAGAACTTCACTGTCAAGTTAAAGATAAACAGACAATTTAAAGGTTTCTGGTTAATTCTTCGACTATTAAAAAATTATCATCTTTCCAACCGGTATTGATGTTCCTTCATTTACTCCCAAGAACATTTATCTCATCAACTTTAAAGTGGGCCAGGATTTACTCAAAAATATAGTAATACCATTCATACAACAAATAGAATATTAAATGTAATAAACAGGTGCGTGACAGCACTGCTTTGCTACCACTACGAGCCACCAAGTAAAGGAATAGACGAGAACGGAAAGATATGCAAAAAAAATTTCAATTTAATTAATTCTAAATTAATTTGCCTCCTATTCTGGCACCATAGGAGGCATCTCTGCCCCATACAGAAGGATGTAAGTGGCATATTGAGGCTTTAGTGACAGTTTTCGTCCCAAAGGACATATCTCTATCTAAAATAATATTCCTTTGAATTGAAATAGAATTATTTCGCAATTTAAACGTTTCTTGCCAAAATTTCAAAACTTCGAGGTAAAAATTCTCACAAAAGATAGTATTTGATTTAGAAAGAAAATTATAACTGCAATTTGGATGTTCCACTATTGCCGGGTGTTTTATTTCTATGAGAAAAACAAACTAAACGACCCACCCTACTGTCTAACCAACATAAGATTTCTGTATATTTTGCGTATTTTGACGAATTTTGGCAAACTGAGAATCTATTTTCCTTGTTTCAATCATACTAAATCTTAATATTAAGCAACAACCAAGCAATATAAGTACTTCTTTGATATTAAATCACTTCGGAAACATTGAGAAACCATCAGGAAAAATGTAAAAATTTGACATTTTTCACAAAAATTAAAAATTTGACAAAACTTTGCAGCCTCAAGACATAACCCGATCGAGTTGAAATTTTTTATATGTTATAGGGACCACAACTACAAACTTTAAGCACTAGCCGTTGACGGATTTTGAAAAAAAGTTTTTTTCGATCCACCCTAGTGTACAGACAATACCCACGCGCTACTGCTCCTGCGAATGTTTCGCGTTGGTCTGTGTTAACGAATGTTCGCCCTCGTGGTGTTTCCCGCGCGAATTTCACTCCTACGTTCCGGATTCGCGTCCCGCGCCGGTGTGTGCAGGCCATTACGATGTCCTTGGGGCTATTGTTTTGTTTATGAGGACCCTCGGGTTGAGTGCCGAAGTACACTTTTAAATTTTTAGTATAATACATTGCAGCATCCACAAGAGCGAAAATCTTTATTCTGTATTTCACTGGCTTGTTTGGTAAATATTCAAATACTTCCCTAATCGGTGCCGACTTACTACGTGACCTTAAACCGTGTAAATCCTTACTACGTGACTAATAGCCTGACCAATTCTGAATTTAGGGAATAGTTTCACTTAACACCAAAGACTGGTGTTAAGTGAACGTGCGGGACTTCTGTAGGAGCAACGGGGTCGGGTTTGTCGATTTGAGGCCGGTTCTTGATTCATGTCGGATACCTCTTAATCGTTCTGGCATTCATTATACTGCCTGGGCTGCGGAGCTGGTGGCACAAAGGATCTTTGAGGTAAATAGGGTTTTTTTAGGTTAGACGATTATCCCATTATCAGAGTACGCCACTTCAGGTAGTTTTAGAGTCCAATTCTTCCTGATTAAATGGGAGCGATATAACCAGATATAACGCAGATAGAGTTGCGAGGGAAAAATTTAAATCTAAAGGGGAATAAAAATATTCAGAAAGTATATTCAGCGGTAGGAATTACAGCTAACACTCACGTAAATAGGCAAATAGAAATGCATGATCTTAGTCCCCGAAATAGAAACAGTAGCATTGACAATAAAGAGAAATTCAATTCAAAAAACGTTACGGTTATTCCAAACAGAAATCCAAATTTAAAGCGCGAACTGAGAGATCTAAAAATAATAGTCGTGAATTGCAGAAGCATACGTAATAAGCAGGTGGAATTTCTTAACCTTACAAGGAGCACTTGCACGGATATCATACTAGGATCTGAGAGTTGGTTAAGCGAAGACATTAATTCAAGCGAGGTATTTCCTCCAGATTATGTGATATATCGCAAAGATAGACAGGGTAGAGTAGGCGGTGGAGTTTTTATTGCTGTAAAGAACAATTTGATTAATCAGCGAGATGAGTTTGTAGAAAAAAGCAGGAGCGAAATGATTTGGTGCTCGATTTTAAGACCAAACGGTAGTATGTATTATGTTTGTTCATTGTATCGTCCTCCCGATGGCGAAATTGATTGTATTGATGATTTATCCGAGACGTTACAGATAATCGGCGATGAAATAAAAGATCCCATCATAGTTGTAGAATTTGAACCTACCACATATTAATTGGCGGAATTTAACATGCTCCAACTCAAGTAGAGAGAGAAAATGTTCTCAAAAATTTATCGATACTTTCTCTTTGCATGCGATAGAACAGGTAAACATGACGAAGACTCGAACGACTCGTGCGGGTGAAGGTAACATCCTAGATTTACTAGCCACCACCCACCATCAATTGATAACTAATCTCGATATAGTTGACGGTATTTCAGACCATGATGTCATAATGGCGGGGATGAAAGCAGTAGTGGTTAAATCTCTTAAGCCATCGAAGCAAGTATACGTAATTCTCAAAGCTAATTTTTCGGAGTTTAAGGTTTATATTAACGAGTGCAAGGATGATTTTTTTCTGCTTCTTGGGTGCAAATACGGTAAATAATAGTTGGATAGAGTTTCTCCAGATAATCAAAGAAGGTTTAATTAACTTTGTTCCCACTAAGAGCGTGCGTGAGCGTAAAGAGCCACGGTGGACGAAACCTAAATTACGAGCATTACATAGGAAGCAATGAGTCATTCACTCGCGATGGAGGAAACTCAAAGCATGCAGAAATAACCATGAGCTTGAAGAACAAAACTATAGAGAAGTGCGAAAGTTAGTTAAGAAAGAAGCGCAAAAAGAATACCAGGAATATAGATCTCGACCCTAATAGAATCATTAGGTGGCGATCAGAGAGAATTTTGGTCACACGTTCGTGAGACCCGTGGAGGTCAGTTTTCTGTGCCTAGCCTCATAAGCGCAGAGGGAATTACCGTAAATAAATCAGAAGATAAAGCTAACTTACTTAACGGGCACTACCAGAAATGCTTCACTGTAGACAATGGTCAAGTTAAGGATTTTAGCTTGCGCATTGATTCAGAGATGTGTCCCATCGAGATATCGGTTGATGGAATTGGAAAATTATTGCGAGAGATTGATAGGAAAAAGGCGCCAGGACCCGAAGGTATTCCCGCTGTTGTAATAAAAACTTTAGCCGATGAAATTGCATGCGGTGAAAATAAATAGATAGATAGATTGACCCTTTATTGGCGAGATTAGGGCCAGGTGAGCCTCTCTTTCACCTATCCTAGTATGTCGATAGTATTTTAAGTTAACTAATTTACACAAAAATACACAAAAAGAAAGAGCAGTGTGTGGGAAAAAATCTTTGCAAATGAAGGTTGAGAAAGAAAAAACCCACGTTGCGGGAAAACACCCACAGAGAAGGGGGGTGATTAAAACCAGCGAAAAACGCAGTAATAAAAAAATTAATATAAAACAATACAACATAGATGTATAAACAGTGAGTGGTAAGATGCAATACATACACAATAGAATTATTTATACAAATTAGATCAAAGGATGGGCTAATGTGAGGGGTACAATATAAGAAGATTAAGAATTATTATTATATAAGGAATTATTGAAAGAATTGGCAGTAGGCGTTCCAATGATAAAGTTATGGGCCACGGAACCTCATTTTGCTAAGGCTTTACATTTAGTACTCCTCGCATTTCTGTGATTTTATAAGTATTGTTTACAATAATAATAATGATAAATCGTCTTTATTTTGGCAAGATTGATATTAAAAGTCTCATCTTCCATTTAACCCATCGTCATTAATTATAAAATAAGAAGTAGAAATAATTAGAAGAATTCTGGATGTAAAAAAACTAAGATATTCTTAGGAAAAAATCCACTGCAGGAAGACACCCACAAGGAAGGGGGGTGTGAAAAACCTGCGCAAGGATGGTATCTTATAGGATAGAGGAAATTTCTTTTCATTGCTTATGTCAGGGCATTTATAGAAAAGATTTAAGCAAGGATAGAGGAGTAAAATAAGGTGATTCAGTGAATGCATATTGAAAGAAAGGAGTAGTGTGGCTTTTTAATTTGTAAATCTATCTAGCTGAAAGTCATTAAGGCATTTTCTCTTGAAAGAATGAGAGGGCACAGAGAGCCTGATATTAACCGGCAGAGAATTCCGTAGCTTGCTTGCAGTTACGATATAAGAGTTGTGGAATGTTTCAGTTCGGTGGTGAGGGATAAGTAGTTTTTTGCATCCTCTTGTGTTACGGTTATGTACTGAATCTAAACTTACAAATTCGTTTGCGATGTATTCGGGAGTATGTGTGTGTAGGATGTTGTAGAATGAGCAAAGAATGTGTAGCTTTCTGCGAGAATCTAACTTCAACAAGCCTAATTTATCGTATGATTCAGATATATGGTCGTATTTTCTTAAATTAAAAATAAATCTCACAGCTGCATTCTGAACTCGCTGTAGTTTAAGAGTTAGTTCATCGGACAAGTCTTGGTAGATAATGTCTCTGTAATCAAAGTGAGGCATAATTAGAGACTTCATAAGCTGTGCTTTCAGAGAAGAAGGGAGGAAATATCCTAAGCGCCTGAGATTTTGAAGGGACATGTATACTTTCTTAGAAATAATTGTTACTTGCTGCGACCATTGCAGATTTCTAAGATTTTTGTAATAGTTAAAATTTAGATTATTTTTAGTTGTTTTAAATTTACGGAAAGCTGAATCACGTTTCCTCATCATTTCTTTGATTTCATTAGTAAGCCAGGGAGCAGTTGGCTTGGAAACTCTGACTGCTTTAATGGGTGCATAAGCATTTAGTAAATCAAGAAATAATTTATTTAGAGTATTGACCTTTGCATCCGTATCATTGAGGTATTCTATCTCATGCCACGGTAGTTTTTTCGCGTCCTCTAAAAATTTATCACAGTTTATATTCTTCAAGTTACGGTGTTGAATGAACTTCTGTTTATATTTGGGTACTTTAAGTGAATAAGCTAGAAATAGGACATCATGATGAGAAATTCCGGGAGCAGGCAGTTGACCATTTTAACTTTTTCTGGGTTACTCGCAATGATGAGGTCAATCCAATTGGAGGATGTATTATATGTAGACAGGAAAGGCAAAATAGTTAGATTAAGCGCTTCGAAGGAGTTTCGAAAGAATTTTGAGTCGTGATTATCTGTGTTGAAATTAGCGTTAAAGTCTCCAGCGATTAATATGTGCTCGTATTCATGGCGAAGATTTGACAATTCTTCATCAATATTGTTTCGATTTCCAATTTTCGGTGGTCTATATATAACTCCTAAAAGTATTTTTTTATGCTCAATTACAACTTCTACGAATAAAAATTTTGGTCTTCGACAATAATTCGGATTGCTGTTTGATATAATTTTACATTGAAGATCGCTTCGGATAAACTCCTCCCCCTCTTTTGCCAATACGGTCATTGTAATATATGTTATATCCGGTAATATTTACAATGGAAGACTGAATCGACTGGATTAACCACGTTTCAGAAATCGCGGAAATGCATTAAACTTCTTCGTTAAGAGATTTCGAGTGTTAGAGGAGAGAGAAGAAAACCCACTGCTGAGCATTAGCTGAGTTAGAAGTATTATCTTTGTAAATTTTTGAGCCTAAGGAGGGTTCGAATTCAGGATCTTCAGGGTTGAGAATGGACCTCCCGATGTGTAGGGGACTCGCTCGCCCTGTCCTCCCCAACTGACCACTACCCCCACCAGCCTCCCCTCCGCCACCTCAAAGAGACGAGCTCTTGTGAGTCGAAAAGCTTCTTGTTGATCACCGCAAAAGGCGCTGCGGGACGGGTGCAATAATTTGCGTTACTATTATTCTCCTTATTCAATAACTTTAGGGAAATTAAGCAAAAATAACGCTTAACTCTTCATCTGCACAACTTCTCGTGAATCTTAGTGTTCAAAATGTAAAATATTCCAGTTATATGTTGATAAATTCTCATAAATTTTAACTGTTAAATTAATTTAGGAATTTTCTTCTTCAAAAAGTTTGCTAAGAACAATATCTTTACAGCGCAGAAAATTGGAATTCCAAATCTCAAATCATGCGCGCGTAATTAGAAAAATGAGTATACGGGGCACCCACCATTGGCCTTAAGACACTCCATAAAAGTGCTTCACAATTTTCAGATGTTTACTGATGGTGTACCTGATTTATTTAATTATTACCTTTCAGGTATTGAGAAAATCACCTTATATTTCATTGAAACTTCCAAAAAACAAAGAAAATTGATGATTATTTTAAAAAGTAAAAAGTTTAGAATATTTTTTTCTGTTGTATTAAACATTAACCTGGATGTATAAATCATTTTATTGAATTACTACCTTCCTTTCTATCCCATTTAACTTTATGCACTGTGTTACTGAACCTGGATTGATATTGTAGAGATTTTGATTGCTTCAAAGAAAACCTCAAATTTACAAAGCCCAAATTTTACAAAGCTCAATTTTTTTGGTCTCTTCAACTTCGTAAAATTGAGGTTCTACTGTATTTGGAACTCAGCACCACAAAAAATTAATCACTACATTGTTTTGATGATTAAATAATAATAACTATTATATAGAGATCAATTCTAATGAACAAGTATGCTCTTAAAAAGTGAAGTCTTGTGAATGTTAACCACAGTTACACATTGGAGAAATAAGCAAGAGCTTGGTTCAATGTAAAGCAAGCATTGAAGAAGAGAGATACTTATTATAAGGATTTCAAATTGAATAAAAGAGCAATGAGGTGGTTACAGAAGAAGAGAAAGAAATATCAGGGTAGCAGAAATAAAGCAGTAAGTGTACTTAGGCTTAGTAAGAAGTGGTCTGAAAAGTGGATTAATGATGCAAGGGGATGGTTCAAAGACGATGTGCAAACCAATAGAAACACTTATTTCCAACAGAAAAATAATGACAATGCAAGAAATATAAATTGACAGCAGGAATATCACTACACAAGAGGAAACATTGCTCAAAATTATTTTGTTGATGGTGTTCAATAGTTCAACCTATCCCAACATAACATCAGAACTAAGAAAGTTTTGGAGGTAATTTTCATGGTTACCTTGATGATTTCCAAATGATGAACTTAAAAGAAGTAAAAAAAATATATTTCTTAAGGAAACTCAACAAGTGGTAAGTTTGGATGAGATTCGTTTAAAACTCATAAAAGACAATTGATATGTTTTATAAAGAAAATTGTTAGGATTATTTAATACTTCATTCAAAAGGAAAAGTCGGCTGAGTTATGGATGACGAAACTCAACCGAAAAGTCCCTACTGAGTTAGAAGTTCCTACAATTGTTCCTTTACCAAGAGTGAGAGATTCCATAATGTGTAAACAGCTGTTCAATTACATACAAGAAAAAGGAATATTCCATGAACAATTGGGAAATGCTTTTTATCTAATACATCTGTGACCTTCCTACAGCTGTTAAGAATAGTAAAATAGTTTTATTTGCCGATGAAGTGTTAATATTTATGATAGGTAAATCTCTTACAGATGTAGTAGTTGCATTATAAAGATTATCACAATAAAGATTTCAACAATGTAGCAAACTGGATGAGTGTAAAGAAATCAACTCGAGTGTTAGTGTAGTTGTTTTTTTGGATGAGGGTAATTAGTTAAGATTTTTATGAAGAGTAACAAATGATTGTTACATATCTTCAGAACTCGGAATAAGTTTCTATACAATACATAATAAGTAATTAGTGGCGTTATCGAAAATGATAATTAGAGTTTTTGAGATTGATCAAACTGAATAGGAACAGGGGAAGTTCCGGAAGAACCTTCTGAAATATATAACCAAAAGCAGCTCCTAAAGGATTTCAAGAGGAGTTCTATAATGCCAATTCACAAATATGAAGACGCGATAATCAGATCAAACGAAATTTCTATGTAAGAACATTTTCGCAGCTGAAGAATATCCAAAGATTAGCTCTGTCGGTAATGAAAGATTAACTGAATTGAGGGCATCATAGAAAGAAACTTTTCAAACATTCAAAACAATAGCTAAGAGATGTGTTTTCACAAAGAAAATAACAAGCACGATCTTCAAAAATTTTCAATAATGAAACAATGACTTACAGTTGTATGTTGTCCATCCTTTGCCATCACTCAGACTTGGTACTGCTAACCACTCACTTCACACGGAAGGCACAAGAATAAACTTCACTTCAAGACACAATGAAGAAATTACGTTAAATCCCTAGTTAATTTAAACCGTAAGGAATTCAGTTTTCTTTCACCGAAAATAGGGGCTAAGATTCACAAATAGGACGTATGAGGACGAAACCTTCTCTTTCTTCGACACTTCTCAATATCTTGTCGGATGAATGACGCAACGGGCAACCATCAGTGGTGTTCCTCAGACACGTAGATAAACTGGTAAAAATAAAAGGAATTCTTTGTAAATAAAGTTGAAATATTGATCAATTAATTAAATATACTTTACCAAACCCTCTCATATTTTATATTTACTTTAACTAGGTTCATCGAAACAAAACGAAATCTTATCTTTCCACTCTCTTGAAAGAATAATGTATTGTGATTGCATAACACTTTAAAAAATTTAATCACCGTAATTAATCTATTTTCATGATTAATCAATAAATAATCATATTTTTAGAAGCCTTGATAAAGCATCATCATAAGTCTTCGACAGGTGGCGAGGTCGATTTAATACTTTGTAGCTCACACAATAAATCACTAAGATAGTTTTATTTCATTAATTTCCGAAAAGCAATGATATATATTCACTATTATCATACTTAAAAAGCAGGAAGCAATCACTTGTACTCTCCTGAATATAAAAGTGGTAAAATTTCACTTTAGGACTGTTTGGGTTTTATTTTTTTTACCAATTTGGTAAAATTTCACCAATTTATTGGTGGACCTTACTGTTCCTGGATTCGATGCCAAGGCACATTAAAATTTCTCTCATAAGGAATATATGGGAAAAGTAGGACGTCCTTAGAGGCAGTTGCAGCCAATATTTCTGCCAGAATTTTCACACGTAGTTAGAGAAGGTGATTTTCTGTTGTGCTGCATAGTAAGTTCACCAGTAAGACCCGGGTTCGATTCCAGACGATGAAATTGCAGCGAATTTTAAGAATATTTTCTATCCTTTTTTTTCTTTTGAGGACCGTCCCGATATTATGCCGATATGAAATTATTGTTGTCCATCTGCTTGGAGTATGCAAGCAACATTTTACTCGTACCTATCTATATATACGAATGAGTCTGGAGAAGTAATTTTATATAATAAATACATCTTAAGGTTTCCCAGATGTTACATTGCTTTCATACACAAACCCTATTTGCAATCAATAACAGTGAGATCCAGCCTGAGAAATTGTACACACAAGCTCAGATAGTAGTAGATGATATTCACTTAATCATATAAATCATTGTTTTTACCTGAATTGCATCCACTTTTTCAATAAATAGCTCACTCTCCTTTAGCTCCAAGTCCTTCCCTTGTAATATCTAATTTGAAAAATATTTGCACATAACAAAAGAGATTCATAGGCAGAACAACATGTATACCAACAATGTCAAATCCCAAACAACATCCAATGAGTTTTCTTATCATCTTAATTTTCAGTTAGAGTAAACAAAAGAATCATTAAATCATGCAGGGCTCACCTCTTCTGATGAACACGACCCATGATCAACATTTTTAGTGTTTCCGTTGATTTGTCCCTAAAGTAAATGTATAGAATTTTTAATATATCAAATTAAGTAAATAACATTTGACTGGAAAAAAGTAACTAAATATTACACCCACCTCATTATCCATTTCCTCTCTTCAGGGATCTGCCACTCCACTATCTCAATTTCTTCTTTAATGTTAATCTATAAAATAAATAACATTTCTTTATAATTCTCAAGCAAAGTTTAGTAATTGCTATAACTGTAAAAAACTCATTAAACCATTAAACATTAATAGTGCCACAATATGTCAACCTAACTAGTTTTGATCCTATAAATCTAATAACTTATATGTCATTAATAATAACATAAGTTAAACAACAACTACTGAGGCATCTTTATGGCTTGCTATTAGTAATGTAATTCTTTGAGACGTATGCACAACATTAGTGTTATGTCCTTCAATAATAACACGTATTTGATAACCAGATAACATTTAATAAGGATGGCCGAGATGGTTTCCGGATACAATAGGTGAACACAAAACAACTAAGGCCGCTTTCAGATGGTACGACTTTTCGCCGGCCGCCGTCCACGGCACGGCACCATGCCTTTTTAGAGTTTTTAAGGCGCTTTCAGACGGGACGACTTTTCGCCGGCCGCCGTCCACGCTACGAATCAGCGATCCCTGTTCAGTAGTTCTTGAGTCGTTATAATGGATAGGCGCGATAAATTATGTTACTTGTATTACCTTTACCTAAAGAAAAAAAAGTGCTTAGGTGTCAGGAAGTGGATTCATCCTTTAATTATGCAGAGACCTATTACTGGTGCTTTCGTCACTTTGTATCATGATTTAAGGCATGACGAGAGAAAGTTTTTTAACTACTTTAGGATGTCAATCGCCAGTTTTGATGAGCTCCTCAATCGACTGAGCAGACTCCTCAAGCAGAATAGCAAGATGAGAGATGCCATCTCACCAACAGAGAGGCTTGCTGTATGTTTAAGGTAAGATCTTCAATTATCTCAGTACTTGACTTGGTCCTTGAAATTAAAAAAAAAAAGATAGATTTAGAAATTAAAACTTTTAATGATTTTAGTTGTTTATAAAAATAATGCAGCTGCATGGGTTACATATATTATTACAATTAGAATGTACAATATTAACACTTAGTATCTTGATAAGTCCCTAAGCACTACCTTGTCCCCCACAGAATCTGTAGACTGAGACGGCATAGAATTTTGTGATGCTGCTGATACAGGAGAAGAAACATGGGTGGGTTGGATAGGAACAGATGGGTTGTGTTGCATACAAGACAAAGAGGTACTCATGGGTGGTGCTCTGGACTGCTGTAACTTTTGTATAATTGTCAAAACCTCAACTTGGAATAGAATTGTTTCTATTTCGTTGAGTCCATGCAGGCTAGGTAAAATTCCTTTAAAAAAGCTCAAATGTCTATCTTCAGGCTCCTGTAGTTTATTAAGAATCGACGTTTCGACATCCGTTATTCCCGATTGGCCTCTTTCTCTTTCCCGTAAAGACGCAGGGGATAGAGGTTGGCAAAATGTTTTGCCTTCGTTTTCATTTCCAGAATTCTCGCGGATAGCCGTCTCTTCTTCATCAGCAACTTCTTCGCCATCGTGACTGCTTACAGTCTCCCTGGTTATCGTGTTATTGGTTAAAAATCCCAACTGATCACTATAAACATATTTCTTTATCGACTTAGCTTGTGACCCAGTCCTTTTACCTTCTGACAGCCTTTTTAAATATTTTATCTGTCGGTCCCGGATATTGGTCCATTTTGAAATCACAGCTTTGCCTAAAAGAGAAAACAGCAATTTATTTTTGTGTTTAACATTTTTCATTGCATATCAATGAATGAGTACGCAGGTGCACGAATGTTTGTGTCCGTGTGTTGTGTTTTTCTCATTGACCGTGTTTTAAATACTCTTCAAATTTATTTTTTTAGGTATCTTACAAGTGGTAACACTTTCACGGATCTCCACTACGCTTACCGATTGGGAGTGTCTACCATCTCTGATCTCGTTCTTGAAGTTTCCGGTGCAATATGGGACAATATGTGTCAGGAGTGTATTCCTTCATTCAAAGAGGAAAAACTGAACTCTGTTGCCCATGGATTTCTAAATAAAACTCAGTTTCCCCATTGCATAGGGGCAAGAGACGGTAAACATATTCGATTGATAAAACCAGAACATACTGGTTCTTTGTTTTACAACTACAAGGATTTCTTTTCAATTTTGCTACTTGTTGTGGTGGATAGTGAATATCTCTTCATTTTTTTAGATATTGGTGCTTATGGCAAAGACTGCGATTCATCAATCTTTAAAGAAACTCGGCTTTGGAAAGGCATAATTAACAGGGAACTACCCATTCCAAAACCAGCACCTCTGTCGACATTGAGAGAACAAAGAATTCCTTAAGTGTTTATAGGAGACGAAGGGTTCGGTCTTCACCTTCATTTCATGCGTCCCTATTCAGGGAAAATATTGGAAAAAAAGAAACTCATATTCAACTACCGATTGAGCAGGGCCAGAAGGTATGTCGAATGTGGTTTTGGACTCTTGTCCAATAAATGACGAATATTCCACAGACCTCATAACGTCTCAGTGGAACTATCTATAAAAATAGTACAAGCATGCTGCGTTCTCCATAATTTTATGAGAGAAAGGGATGGCTTTAAATTTGAAGACACACTCACGAGAGTAGGTATTGACGATATTCCTAAAATGAAAGGTGAACGTGGTAACAAGGCACCTAATGACATCCGAAATGTTTTTTTTTTATTTAGTCTATGTCAAAAAAAAATGTATATATATATATATCTATTATATATAGATGCTTCTCCGGATTCATTCATATATATAGGGATATAGATAGATAGGATACAAATTCACAGCCTAAACCACAAGCGTGATTGAATTGAAATTTTTACCGCGTATTGGCCATAACGTGTAACCGCCAGAAAAATTGCGATTTTGAACCTCAGTGTCATGGGTTCGATTCCAGAGGGCCCCAAAATCCCGATTTTTCCCGTTTAAATGCATTGCGTTGATTTTCCGGAATTTTTAAAAAATACTTCCCGGATTGGTAGGGAATTTAAACTCAAGGAGCCGATGGATATAGTCAGGGTCTATCGATAACGTAAATGACCATCTCGAAAAAAGTCCTGAGTTCGATGCTAGGACGATGCAAAAATCGGCCATTTAAAATACATTGAGGTAGATATTCATTATTTTTTTTCATGCACTTATCGAAATGATAAGAAGTTCTTGCTTATATGGATGATGTATATTAAGATTAGGTTTTTGAAAAAAATTAGATAAGACCGAATTGTTCCTGGGTTCGATTCCGGGGCACATTAAAATTGCTCTCATAAGGAATATATGGGAAAAGTAGGACGTCATTTGAGGCAGTTTCAGTGAATATTTCCGCCTTAATTTTCACACATTGTTAGAGATGATGATGTGCTGTTGCACTGCATAGTAAGTATGACCTGAAAGACACGGGTTCGATTCCAGACGATTAAGTTGCAGCGAATTTTAAGAATATTTTTAATCATTTTTTTCTTTTGAATACTGTCTCTATATGATGCCGATATGCAATTAGTATTGCCGATCTGCTTGCAGTATGCAAGCTACATTTTACTCGTATATATATATATATATATATATATATATATATATATATATATATATATTGTACCGAGTCGTTTAATTGTTATATTTATTCTGTTCAATATGCAATGTCTCTTCGTTTGTATGATTATTACTTTTGCATTTGGCGCCTATTGCGTCATGCGTTTGCCTCTTGTTCTGCTGTTATTACGATACTTCGACACGCTTATTACGTGGCGTCGAGGTAAGGAGGGGCGGAAGAATCCACGAGGACAGCGAGGAAGAAGAGGATTTTGGGGGTAGTCGGAAGGTGGACTATTGAGGAGACGGTCGGGAGGAGATCCTCGTTGGGAGAGTGGATCGTCGCTACATGACCCACCGACTAGGCCTCGTGTTCAAGGAAATTAGAGATTGGAACTGGACGCCAATCATCGTGTCAATTTCTTACTGTTTAATTTCTGCTATTTTTGACCACGTATATTCTTTTTCTCGTGTTCGAACCCAACGAAGATTTTGCCGTTAATTTTGTTTATTGGCAATTTATTCTTGTTTTGACAAAATATATTCAGCTTTATCCTCGCATTTATTTATGTATTTATTTTATGTGCGTTCCAAAACCGTGAGCTATCTGGGAGGAGCGTTACATATTTGGCGCCCGAACAGGGACCTGATGCCGTAAGTTGTTGGTTGTAGGTCTATATTGTGTAGTATCTTGTTTTCGCTATCTCAATCCCTCGTTTACCTTGTCCATGACCCAACCTGTACCTGTAGCTAAATCTTCCTGGTGGGTCTCAGTGAAGAGAAGATGTAGTAACCTATTTCCTTTCCAAACTTTGTTGTTAGGTCGTTAGAATTGTTTAAAATTCGGCGCTTAAACTCTGTGTTTAAAAAAAAAAAAATTGATTTGGTTTATCTAAATTAGAAAAGGAAATTGATATATGTGAATGTTTCTGCTTGTAATTTGTTGCTTTTTTTTAGTGAAATCTTCCAGATTGTGGTTTGCCCGTATTTAGCGTCAAACGGAGAGGTGATCCCTTTTGATTCCCGTGTGCCGCATGATCGCATGGAAAGACTCTCTTCCTTCCTTCACGTTTATCCGTTTTGGGTAATTTGACTGTCCTGTGATCAAGGTATTCAATTGTGCTAGTGTCGTTGATTTAGTATTCCCGTTGTAAGTTTATTTTGTTCGTTTGCGATGGATTATTCTTCAAAATCGTTTACCGAGTATCGTGAGTCAAAGGATTCTCCCGATATTGACGATAGTTTAAAAAAAATTCCAGCACTTTTTGAGAAAACATTAGTTATCGACCCCGAAGTAAAAGATAAAACGAGTTCGGAAACCGATGGATTTACTCCTTCTAAACCGGAAAGTCCTAAATCCCCTGTAACTATAGATGATCTTATGAAATTAATAATTAGTGACAAGGAGGAAAGAGAAAGGAAAGAATTAGAACGGGACGAAAGATTAATTGCAATGCTTCGTCAATCATTTGACGTTCAGCATTTAGCGCAGCAACAGCGCATTGAAAATTTAGAATCTGTAAATGAAAAGGTTCGCACTGATTTTGGGAATTTAAAGAAAGAAACTTGTGAGACTGTAACCGAAGTTCGACATCAAATTGGGCAGTTGGAAGGCGAATTGTTGAGGACCTCGTTAGATAGGGAACAAGTCACGTGTCGTTTGAGCGTGGTTGAGGAAAAGATAAAGACATTAGGTAAAGTTAATTCTACTCATGTAAATAATTATAATGTGCCATCTGAATTAGTGTCTAAACCTCGTTTTAAAGGTAGCCAATATCAAAATCCGGTGATATTTCTTAAAGAAGTAGAAGACTATTTTGAAATTTTGAATATTCCGCATTCTTTTCGATCTCGAGCGTTTGCGAGTTTTCTTTCTGGTTATGCCAAACTTTGGATTGATGCGTTAATCCCATTGCCAGACGATTTCTCTGATTTAAAAAAAAGGTTCTCGGACCATTTCTGGGATGAGAATGTTCGACATGAGCAGCGAGTTAAGGTTATGACGGGTACCTATCCCCGCCATGTAAACGATAAAATGCAAGTCTATGTCCTAGAGAAGATAATGTTGGCTAAAACTTGTGTTCCACCAGTCGACGATAAGGAACTCATTTATACTTTAATTCGACAAATGCCTATAAATATCCAAGGACTGTTAATCAGTTCCAACCCTTCATCTTTAGACATACTTGTGAAATTATTGGAGTCATTTGACGAACTTAAGCAGGGAGTTAATTTTTCGCAAAATTCACTGGGTCAAATCGTAACTGTAGGGACGAGAAATAGGAGTCAGCGTTGGTATAATTCTCGTGTTCACGCACCTAACGATCAAATACCCTCGTCTACTTTGCCTTCGCTATCATCGATACCTCCCCTTGTTTCATCTCCACCTCCTCACTGTAATCAGGCTTCTTTCAATCAACCTATTTCTATTCAAAATCCACCTCAACAATCTAATTTAATTCCCATTCGAAATGATAATCCGTCTGTTGTAGAAAGACCCGCGCATTTAAACTAAATGCGTCGAAACGAAAAGGTCCCGTTTGTTTCGACACATCTGAGGAAGGGATCATAAGCACCATTGCTACTTATGTTGTGGATGGTTATTCTTTAATTGACTTGTTAGAAGAAAAGGAGACGTCATTTCCCAAGAAAGAGAGACGTAAAGTTCCCGAAATTTCTGTTCAAATTTGTAATTCTAAACTAAATGCACTAATTGATTCTGGGAGTGAAGTTTCTGCTATTGATGAGGAAGTTTTTCAAGAACTTTTCGCAAATTTTTCGAATATTCCTGTTTTGCCAATGCGCAAGTCATATATTGTTTGTGCGAATAAACGCCGGTCAACTCCTATTACTGCTCAAGCTTTGCTTACAATTCGGATTGATGATCGTGAATTTGATGTGCCTTGTCTGATTGTTAAAAATTTACTTAAACCTCTTATTCTCGGAATGAATTGGCTTTCAGATAATGGTATCATATTAAATTTTCAAAATTATAGTTTGTCTATTCCGCCATCTAATTCTACCATAAGTGAATCAAATTATCCTTTGAATTCTATTACATGTAGTGAAGGAGATCACGATAAATCCTTTTTTGTGTCTGATGAGGAATTGCGGAAGGCAATTGAACCTTCTGTGTCTCTTTCATTAAGGGAGAGGGAGAAATTATTTAATCTTTTGAAGGAATATCGTCAAGTTTTTTCTGATACGCCCGGACTTGTACAAAATTTTCAGTTTCGTATTCATTTGTCTGAACATATCCCATTTCGACAACGATCTTATCCTATTCCGTTTGCCTGGAAGGCAAAGGTTGATGAACAGATCAAATCCATGATCAAAGCTGGAATAATAGAGAAGGCTACTAGTCCCTATCTAAATCCTATCGTCATTGTTAAAAAAAAGGATGGTCAACCTCGTCTTTGTTTGGACGCACGGAAGTTAAATAGCTTTACTATACCTGAGCGAGAGGAACCACCAAAAATTGACATGTTAATGAATAAATTTTCTGGTATGAAATATTTCTCTACTACCGACTTGTCTTCCGCGTTTTGGCAAATGGCTATTCACCCGGATGATAAGAAATATACTGCTTTTTTGTACGATTCTATTGTCTATGTTTTTAATAGAGTGCCGTATGGACTAAAAAATAGTGGGGCAGCTCTTATAAGATGTCTAGATTTGATATTGGGTCCTGAAGTTTCTTCTTTCGCAACTGCGTACGTTGATGATTTATTGATAACCTCTGTTACTTTTGACCAGCATTTAAACCATCTTCAACTTGTCTTTCGTAAATTAATTGAAGCTAATATTAAACTTAAATTGTCTAAATCCGAATTTTGTTGTGCGCAGGTGAAATTCCTTGGGCACATCCTGTCTGCTGAGGGCATGAAGATGGATCCCGCGCGTACATGTGCTATCCAAGAAATTAAGGCTCCTAGTAATATCAAACAATTACGGGGATTTCTGGGGGTGTGTAATTACTACTCCCGATTCTGTCGTAATTTTTCTAAATTAACTTATCCCTTATTGCAATTACTTAAGAATGGAGTTAAATGGAAGTGGACTCCGGAGTTACAAACGGCTTTTGAGAAAATTAAGGCTGCATTTCTGGACGAAATTGTTTTGACTTATCCGGACTTTAATAAACCTATCTACTTACAGACCGATAGTTCTGATTTTGGCTTGGGAGCGGTTTTGTTCCAGCACGATGAAGTGGGTGACCAACTGGTACTTGCTTTTGTAAGTAGAACCTTGCGGGGGGCTGAAATTTCGTATACGACCACCGAAAAGGAGGCATTGGCCATCATCTGGGCTCTCCAGAAACTTCGTCATTTCGTTTTGGACCATCATATTACTATAATTACCGATCATAAAGCTTTGACTTTTCTTAAAACCTGTAAGCTAAATCATAGTCGCTTATCCAGATGGATTTTGGCACTTCAAGGTTTCACTTTTTCTGTTGAACATTCTCCTGGTCATAAGAATATTGTTGCGGACTGGCTTAGTCGTTATATTAATAATTCTGAAATTACTAAACCTTCGAATGAATTTTGTGTTGCTACTATTGATTTGGATATTTCTGATTCTCCATTTCAATCTTGTGAAAACTTAATTGATTTACAATGTCAAGATTTGTATTTAAATAACATTCGTCTTTATCTTAACGGTCTCTTGCCTAATGACCACCCCGATTTTGTAAAGATTTCGTCGATAGCGTATAAGTATATTTTGTATCATGGTTTGTTACTATTTAATGTCGGGAGGGAGAGTGTGGTGTATAAAGTCTGTGTACCTGCCGATGTGCGTTCTTCTTTGGTTTGGTTTGCTCATACCGTTAATGGTCATGCTGGGATTACCAAAACAATATTTTGGATTCGTGATAAATATTATTGGAAAGGTATTAATCGTTTTGTTCGTGTGCTTTTACGCACGTGTGATGCTTGTCAGCGTAATAAATTTCCTAATCGTTATTTTGAAGGCCCTATGGCAAATATAATACCATCCAAACCTAGTCAGTTATGTGCCGTGGATATATATGGTCCATTACCTAAGGCAAAATTTAAAAATCAATATATTCTGGTTTGTGTCGATGTGTTTTCAAAATTTGTCCAAATTTATCCTTTGAACAAAACTTCAGCAAAAAATTGTCTCAGAGTGCTTATTACTAAATATTTTCAAAAATGTGGGAAACCGCAGCGGTTACTCACTGATCACGGAACTCAGTTCACCTCGGCTCTTTGGAGGAATACGTTAGCCGATTTGGGTGTTAGAACCGTCTATTCATCTGTCCGTAGACCTCAGACTAATCCCAGTGAGCGTATAATGCGTGAGCTGTCTCGATTGTTCCGAACCTATTGCCACCGTGAACATACTAGTTGGTTCGAACTAATTCCTTTTGTAAACCATTGGCTTAACTGTTTGACTCATGAAAGTACTGGTTTTTCCCCTTTTCATCTTCATTTTGGCCGGAAACCTACCCGTGAATTTGACGACTTTATCGGATTTCCACCTGCGGAAATTCCTCCTCATGATGATATAATAGTGATCGCTCATAGAAATTTAAAAAAATCTGGGAACTCCCGTAAGGAGCGCCAAAAGGCAAAACATAGAGTATTTAGAGTGGGTGATCAGGTACTTTTGAGAACGCCCAAGCCCTCTGATGCCAAAGCTGGCTTGTTTCATAAATTCTTTCCATTGTACTCTGGACCTTACCGTGTGTCAAAATTATCTGGTCAAAATTCCTGTAATTTGGTTAATTTAGAAAAGAAAGATATTGGTATATTTAATTTTGCACATCTAAAACCTTATATTGTTAAACAGTAGTTTCATTTTGGTTGAAATTTGTTTAAAAAAAAAAAAAAAAATGGAAAAGAGATTTTTTTTGTGATGTAAGTTTAATTATGTATGAAGCGCTCGGTAATTATTATTTCTTTATGAATGAATGTTTTGCTTCATTATGATATTTATCTATTTCAGAATAACCTTCATTCAGTGGGGGGCATATGTACCGAGTCGTTTAATTGTTATATTTATTCTGTTCAATATGCAATGTCTCTTCGTTTGTATGATTATTACTTTTGCATTTGGCGCCTATTGCGTCATGCGTTTGCCTCTTGTTCTGCTGTTATTACGATACTTCGACACGCTTATTACGTGGCGTCGAGGTAAGGAGGGGCGGAAGAATCCACGAGGACAGCGAGGAAGAAGAGGATTTTGGGGGTAGTCGGAAGGTGGACTATTGAGGAGACGGTCGGGAGGAGATCCTCGTTGGGAGAGTGGATCGTCGCTACATGACCCACCGACTAGGCCTCGTGTTCAAGGAAATTAGAGATTGGAACTGGACGCCAATCATCGTGTCAATTTCTTACTGTTTAATTTCTGCTATTTTTGACCACGTATATTCTTTTTCTCGTGTTCGAACCCAACGAAGATTTTGCCGTTAATTTTGTTTATTGGCAATTTATTCTTGTTTTGACAAAATATATTCAGCTTTATCCTCGCATTTATTTATGTATTTATTTTATGTGCGTTCCAAAACCGTGAGCTATCTGGGAGGAGCGTTACAATATATATATATATATATATATATATATATATATATACGAGTAAAATGTTGCTTGCTTACTGCAAGCAGATCGGCATCACTATTTTCATGTCGGCATCATATCAGGACGGCCATCAAAAGAAAAAATGGATTGAAATTTTTCTTAAAATTCGCTGAAATTCAATCGTCTGGCATCGAACCCTCGTCTTTACTGTGAACTTACTATGCAGCACAATAGAACATCATCATCTCCAACTATGTGTGAAAATTCAAGCAGAAATATGGGCTACAACTGCCTAAAAGACGTTTTAATTTTCACGAATTTAAATGGCTCTCTGGATTCGAACCAAGGACGATCTTGGAAATCTTAAAAATGTTTCTGAAAGCTATTTATGATCTCTATCTATATGCCAAATTTCAAGTTTCTATATTATTGGTAAAGGTTTCAAAATAATTCCTAAAAATCGGATCAACTTCTGATTGCAGAGACACCTGGTGTCAAACCCAGGACACATTGATAGCTGTGAATGCACTGTTTGATTTGTATGGACTTGATCTTTCTCTATGCAAAGTTTGAAGTCGATATCGTGCCGGGAAGTACCTAAAATTTGTTTCCGTTATCTCCGTAAGAAATGCATTGAGGAATTTAAATTTCCCTCTGGGATCGAACCAAGGACCATAATCGGATATGTAAAATTCGATTATGATACATTTTTACAGTATCCAACCTCATATCGAATTGCAAGTTTCTATGCCATCGGAAAAGGGTCCAAAAAAATCTTAAAAATCGCCACAATGCATTTTAAACGGCCGATTTTTGCCCCAACCTAGCAATAATATAGAAAATTGAAATTCGGCATATAGATAGAGATCATAAGTAACTTTCAGGAACATCTTTTAGATTTCCAAGATCATCCTTGGTTCGAGTCCCGAGAGCCATTTACATTCGTGAAAATTAGAACGTCTTTTGAGGCAGTTGTAGCCATTATTTCTGCTTGAATTTTCACACATAGTTACAGATGGTGATCTTCTATTGTGTTTCATATTATTCATAGCCTGTGAATTTGTATCCTATCTATATACCTATATAGCTATATAGCAATACGAGTAAAGTGTAGCTTGCATACTGCAAGCAGATCGACAACACTAATTTCATGTCGGCATCATATCGGGAAGGCTGTCAAAAGAAAAAAAAATGGATTGAAAATATTCTGATTATTCGCTGCAATTTATTCGTCCGGCATCGAACCCGTGTCTTCCTAGTGATACTTACTATGCAGCACAATAGAAGATCACCATCTCTAACTATCTGTGAAAATTCAAGCAGAAATATTATCTGAAACTGCATCAAACGACGTCCTACTTTTCCCTTATATTTCTTATGAGAGAAATGTTAATGTGGTCTGGCATCGAACCTAGGAATATTACGGTCTTCTGAAAACTGTTTTATTAAACCAGTCTTGACCATACATCTTCCAGCCAAGCACGAACTTCCTATCATTTCGATAAGTGCATCAAAAAAATAATGAAATACAAACCCTATGTATTTTAAACGGGAGACATATTTACCGCCCGGCATCGAACCCGGGACTTTCTGGAGAAACTTCCTATGCAACATAATTGAAGATATTATTCTTTAACAATGTGCGAAAATTCAAGCAGAAATATTGGCTGCAACTGCCTCAATCGAAGTCTTACTTTTCCCTTATATTCCATATGAGAGAAATTTTAATGTGCTCTGGCATCGAACCCAGGAATAGTACGGTCTTATGAAACTTTTTTTCTTAAACTAATTCTTACCTTACACTTTCCGGCTAAGCACGAACTTCCTATTATTTCGAGAAGTGCATCAAAAAAAAATAATGAAAAACAGCTCCCATGTATTTTAAAGGGCAGATATTTGCATCGTCCTAGCATCGAACCCAGGATATTTTTTGTGAAAGTCATTGATGTTTTCGAAAGTCCAAGACCATAAAAATAGGCACCTTGAGTTTTATTTCTCTACCTTTCCGGAAACTATTTTTTATAAAATCCCGAAAATCACGGCAATGCATTTAAACGGGAAAAATCGGGATTTTGGGGCCCTCTGGAATCGAACCTATGACACTGAGGATCAAAGTCGCTTTTTTCCTGGGGGTTATACGTTATGGCCAATATGTCATAAAAATTTGAAGTCAATGACGCTTGTGGTTTAGCCTGTGAATTTGTATCCTATCTATATAGCTATATATATGAATGAATCCGGAGAAGCATCTATCTATTATACGAGTAAAATGTAGCTTGCATACTGCAAGCAGATCGACAACACTAATTTCATGTCGGCATCATATCCGGAAGGCCGTCAAAAGAAAAAAAATTGATTGAAAATATTCTGATTATTCGCTGCAATTTATTCGTCCGGCATCCAACCCTGGTCTTCCTAGTGATACTTACTATGCAGCACAATAGAAGATCACCATCTCAAACTATCAGTGAAAATTCAAGCAGAAATTTTATCTGAAACTGCATCAAACGACGTCCTACTTTTCCCTTATATTTCTTATGAGAGAAATGTTAATGTGGTCTGGCATCGAACCCAGGAATAGTTCGGTCTTCTGAAAGCTGTTTTCTTAAACCAGTTTTAATCATACATCTTCCAGCTAAGCACGAACTCCCTATCATTTCGATAAGTACATCAAAAAAATAATGAAATACTAACCCTATGTATTTTAAACGGGAGACATATTTACCGCCCGGCATCGAACCCGGGACTTTCTGGTGAAACTTCCTATGCAACATAATAGAAGATGTTATTTTTTTAACTATGTGCGAAAATTCAAGCAGAAATATTGGCTGCAACTGCCTCAATCGAAGTCTTACTTTTCCCTTATATTCCTTATGAGAGAAATGCTAATGTGCTCTGGCATCGAACCCAGGAATAGTACGGTCTTATGGAAATTTTTTTCTTAAACTAATTCTTACCTTACACTTTCCGGCTAAGCACGAACTTCCTATTTTTTCGAGAAGTGCATCAAAAAAAATATTGAAAAACAGCTCCCATGTATTTTAAAGGGCAGATCTTTGCATCGTCCTAGCATCGAACCCAGGATATGTTTTGTGAAAGTCAATAATGTTTTCGAAAGTCCAAGACCATAAACATAGGCACCTTGAGTTTTATTTCTTTACCTTTCCGGAAACTATTTTTATTTAATTCCCGAAAATCACGGCAATGCATTTAAACGGGAAAAATCGGGACTTTGGGGCCCTCTGGAATCGAACCTATGACACTGAGGATCAAAGTCGCTTTTTTCCTGGGGGTTATACGTTATGGCCAATATGTCATAAAAATTTAAAGTCAATGACGCTTGTGGTTTAGCCTGTGAATTTGTATCCTATCTATATAGCTATATATATGAATGAATCCGGAGAAGCATCTATATATATCTATTATATATAGATGCTTCTCCGGATTCATTCATATATCATACGAGTAAAATGTAGCTTGCATACTGCAAGCAGATCGACAACACTATTTTCATGTCGGCATCATATCCGGACGGCCATAAAAAGAAAAAAAAAGATTGAAATTTTTCTTAAAATTCGCTGACAATTCATCGTCTGGCATCGAACCCGGGTCTTTACTGTGAGCTTCTCTGCAGAAAAAAAGGAGATCACCATCTCTAGCTATGTGTGAAAATTCAAGCAGAAATATTGGCTACAACTGCCTCAAAAGAAGTTCTAATTTTCACGAATGTAAAGTGCTCTCTGGATTCGAACCAAGGACGATCTTGGAAATCTAAAAAATGTTTCTGATAGTTATTTATGATCTCTATCTATATGCCGAATTTGAAGTTTCTATATTATTGGCAATGGTTTCAAAATAATTCCTAAAAATCGGTTCAACTTCTGATTGCAGAGACACCTGGTGTCGAACCCAGGACTCTTTGATAGCTGTGAATGCACTGTTTGATTTGTATGGACTTGATCTTTGTACATGCAAAGTTTGAAGTTGATATCGTGCCGGGAAGTACCTAAAATTTGTTTCCGTTATCTCCGTAAGAAAAGCATTGGGAAGTGCAAATGGTCCTCTGGGATCGAACCAAGGACCATAAGCTAATATGTAAAATTCGATTATGAAATATATTCATGATATCTATCGACGTGCCGAGTTTCAATAATCCATGTTATCGGGAAAGGATCCAAAAAAAATTTTAAATATCGCCGCAATGCATTTTAAACGGCCGATTTTTGCCCCGGCCTAGCATCGAACCAAGGACAATATTCGAAGATGTCTTTCCGATTTTCGTTGGCTATGCACGGCATTTAGCGGTCCCTCGAGTTTCAACTCTCTGCTTTTCCGGGAAGTGCCTCAAAAAAATTTTCGAAAATCCCCGCCATGTAATCTTATGGGGAAAATCGCGACTTTGGGGCCCTCTGGAATCGAACCCATGACACTGAGGTTCAAAATCGCAATTTTTCTGGAGGTTATACGTTATGGCCAATATGTCGTAAAAATTTCAAGCCGTTGACGCTAGTGGTTTAGCCTGTGACTTTGTATCCTCTCTATATATATATATATATGAATATATGATATATGAATGAATCCGGAGAAGCATCTATATATAATAGATATTCATATATATATATATATATATATATAGAGAGGATACAAAGTCACAGGCCAAACCACTAGCGTCAATGGCTTGAAATTTTTACCACGTATTGGCCATAACGTATAACCTCCAGAAAAATTGCGTTTTTGAACCTCAGTGTCATGGGTTCGATTCCAGAGGGCCCCAAAGTCGCGATTTTCCCCATAAGATTACATGGCGGGGATTTTCGAAAATTTTTTTGAGGCACTTCCCGGAAAAGCAGAGAGTTGAAACTCTAGGGACCGCTAAATGCCGTGCATAGCCAACGAAAATCGGAAAGACATCTTCGAATATTGTCCTTGGTTCGATGCTAGGCCGGGGCAAAAATCGGCCGTTTAAAATGCATTGCGGCGATTTTTAAGATTTTTTTTGGATCCTTTCCCGATAACATGGATTATTGAAACTCGGCAAGTCGATAGATATCATGAATTTTTTTCATAATCGAATTTTACATATTAGCTTATGGTCCTTGGTTCGATCCCAGAGGACCATTTGCACTTCCCAATGCTTTTCTTACGGAGATAACGGAAACAAATTTTAGGTACTTCCCGGCGCGATATCAACTTCAAACTTTGCATGTACAAAGATGAAGTCCATACAAATCAAACAGTGCATTCACAGCTATCAAAGAGTCCTGGGTTCGACACCAGGTGTCTCTGCAATCAGAAGTTAATCCGATTTTTAGGAATTATTTTGAAACCTTTTCCAATAATATAGAAACTTTAAATTCGGCATATAGATAGAGATCATAAATAACTTTCAGAAACATTTTTTAGATTTCCAAGATCGTCCTTGGTTCGAATCCAGAGAGCCATTTAAATTCGTAAAAATTAGAACGTCTTTTGAGGCAGTTGTAGCCCATATTTCTGCTTGAATTTTCACACATCGTTAGAGATGGTGATGGTCTATTGTGCTGCATAGTAAGTTCACAGTAAAGACCCGGGTTCGATGCCGGACGATGGAATTTAGGCAAATTTTAAGAAAAATTTCAATCTTTTTTTTTCTTTTGATGGCCGTCCGGATATGATGCCGACATGAAAATAGTGTTGTCGATCTGCTTGCAGTATGCAAGCAACATTTTACTCGTAATAGATATAGATGCTTCTCCGGATTCATTCATGTATATATATATATATATATAGAGAGGATACAAACTCACAGCCTAAACCACAAGAGTGATTGAGCTGAAATTTTTACGGCGTATTGGCCATAACGTGTAACCTCCAGAAAAATTGCGATTTTGATCCTCAGTGTCAAGAGTTCGATGCCAGGGGGCTCCAAAGTCCCGATTTTTCCCGTTTAAATGCATTGCTTTGATTTTCGGGAATTAAAAAAAAATACTTCCCAGATAGGTAGAGAATCAAAACTCAAGGAGCCTTTATATATGGTCATGATCTATCGAAAACATAAATGAGTTTTACGGAAAATAACCTGGGTTCGATGCTAGGTCGATGCAAAAATCTGCCGTTTAAAATGCACTGTGGCGATTTTTAAGATTTTTTTTGGACCCCTTTCCAATGGCATGGAAACTTGAAACTCAGTATGAGGTTATATACTATAAAAATATATCATAATCAAATTTTACATATTCGCTGATGGTCCTTGGTTCGATCCCAGAGGGGCATTTATATTCCTCAATGCATTTCTTACGGAGATAACGGAAACAAATTTTAGGTACTTCCCGGCATGCTATCGACTTAAAACTTAGCATGATAGAAGAACCTGTCTTAAAAAATCAAACTATGCATTCACAGCTATCAATGTGTCCTGGGTTCGACACCAGGTGTCTCTGCAATTAGAAGTTGATCCGTTTTTTAGGAATTATTTTGAAACCTTTCCCAATAATATAGAAACTTGAAATTTAGCATATAGATTGACATTATTAATAACTTTCAGAAACATTTTTTAAATTTCCAAGATCGTCCTTGGTTCGAGTCCAGAGAGCCATTTACATTCGTGAACATTAGAGCTTCTTTTGAGGCAGTTGTAGCCAATATTTCTGCTTGAATTTTCACACATAGTTAGAGATGGTGATCTTCTATTGTGTTTCATAGTAGGTTTTCCAGTAAGACCCGGGTTCGATGCCAGACGATGAAATTTCAGCGAATTTTATGAAAAAATTAAATCCTTTTTTTTCTTATGAGGACCGTCCCGATGTGATGCCGATATGAAATTAGTATTGCCCATCTGCTTGCAGTATGCAAGCAACATTTTACTCGTATACCTATATAGATAGATAGATAGATAGGATACTAATTCACAGCCTAAACCACAAGCGTGATTGACTTGAAATTTTTACGGCGAATTGGCCATAACGTACAACCACCAGAAAAAATGCGATTTTGAACCTCAGTGTCATGGGTTCGATTCCAGAAGGCCTCAAAGTCGCGATATTCTCCATAAGGATACATGGCGGGGATTTTCGAAAATTTTTTTGAAGCACTTCCCGGAAAGGTAGATAGTTGAAATTCGAGGGATCGCTAGATGCCGTGGATATCTAACGAAAATCAAAAAGACATCTTCGAATATTGTCCATGGTTCGATGCTAGGTCGGGGCAAAAATCGGCCGTTTAAAATACATTGCGGCGATTTTTAAGATTTTATTTGGACCATTTTCCGATGGCATGGAAACTTGAAATTCGGCATGAGGTTAGAGATCATGAATATATTTCATAATTAAATTTTTTATATTCGCTGATGGTCCTTGGTTCGATCCCAGAGGGCCATTTGCACTTCTCAATGCATTTCTTACGGAGATAACGGAAACAAAATTTAGGTACTTCCCGACATGCTATCGACTTCAAACTTGGCATGACACAAGAGCAAATTTATAAAAATCAAACTGTGCATTCACAGCTTACAATATGTCCTGGGTTCGACACCAGGTGTCTCTGCAATCAGAAGTTGATCCGTTTTAAGGAATTATTTTGAAACCTTTCCCAATAATATAGAAACTTTAAATTCGGCATATAGATAGACATCATAAGTAACTTTCAGAAACATGTTTAAGATTTCCAAGATCGTCCTTGGTTCGAGTCCCGAGAGCCATTTACATTCGTGAAAATTAGAACGTCTTTTGAGGCAGTTGTAGCCATTATTTCTGCTTGAATTTTCACACATAGTTACAGATGGTGATCTTCTATTGTGTTTCATAGTAGGTTTACCAGTAAGACCCGGGTTAGATGCCAGACGATGAAATTTCAGCGAATTTTAAGCAACAATTAAATTCTTTTTTTTTCTTTTGAGGACCGTCCCGATATAATGCCGATATGAAATTAGTGTTGTCGATCTGCTTGCAGTATGCAAGCAACATTTTACTCGTAATAGATATAGATGCTTCTCCGGATTCATTCATGGATATACCTATATAGATAGATAGATAGATAGGATACTAATTCACAGCCTAAACCACAAGCGTCATTGACTTGAAATTTTTACGACGTATTGGCCATAACGTGTAACCGCCAGAAAAATTGCGATTTTGATCCTCAGGGTCATGGGTTCGATTCCAGAGGGCCCCAAAGTCGCGATTTTCTCCATAAGAATACATGGCGGGGATTTTCGAAAATTTTTTTGAGGTACTTCCCGGAGAGAGAGAGAGTTGAAACTCGAGGGATCGCTAGAAGCCGTGCGTATCCAACGAAAATCAGAAAAACATCTTAGAATATAGTCCATGGTTCGATGCTAGGTCGGGGCAAAAATCGGCCGTTTAAAATGCATTGCGGCGATTTTGAAGATTTTTTTTGGATCCTTTCCCGATAACATGGATATTCGAAACTCGGCACGTGGATAGATATCATGAATATACTTCATAATCAAATTTTATATGTTCGCTGATTGTCCTTGGTTCGATCCCAGAGGGCCATTTGCACTTCGCAATGCATTTCTTACGGAGATAACGGAAACAAAATTTAGGTACTTTCCGGAATGCTATCAACTTCAAACTTTTCATGATACAAGAGCAAGTCTTTACAAATCAAACTGTGCATTCACAGCTTGCAATACGTCCTGGGTTCGACACCAGGTGTCTCTGAAATCAGAAGTTGATCCGATATTTAGGAATTATTTTGAAACCTTTCCTTATAAAATAGAAACTTGAAATTCGGCATATAGATAGAGATCATAAATAACTTTCAGAAACATGTTTTAGATTTCCACGATCGTCCTTGGTTCGAGTCCCGAGAGGCATTAACATTCGTGAAAATTAGAACATTTTTTGAGGCAGTTATTGCCAATATTTCTGCTTGAATTTTCACACATAGTTAGAGATGGTGATCTTCTATTGTGTTTCATAGTAGGTTTACCAGTAAGACCCGGGTTCGATGCCAGACGATGAAATTTCAGCGAATTTTAAGAAAAAATTAAATCCTTTTTTTTTTCTTTTGAGGACCGTCCTGATATGATGCCGATATGAAATTAGTATTGCCGATCTGCTTGCAGTATGCAAGCTACATTTTACTCGTATATAATAGATACGAGTAAAATGTTGCTTGCATACTGCAAGCAGATCAACAACACTAATTTCATATCGGCATCATATCGGGACGGACATCAAAAGAAAAAAAAAATTCAAAATATTCGTAGAATTCGCTGCAATTTAATCGCCTGGCAGCGAACCCCGGTCTTCCTGGTGTACTTACTATGCAGCAAAATAGAAGATTACCATATCAAACTATGTGTGAAAATTCAAGCAAAACTATTAGGTGCAACTACCTCAAACGGCGTCCTACTATTCACATACACTCCTTATTTGAGAAATTATAATGTGCTCTGGCATCGAACCCAGGAACAGCATGGTCTTATCTATTTTTTTTCTTAAACAAAGTGTTAATATACATCTTCCATCTAAGCAAGAGCTCCCTTACATATCGATAAATGCATAAAAAAATTATGAAAAGGTACCCCATAGTATTATATATGGGGGATATTTTTACCGCCCGGCATCGAACCCGGGTCTTTCAGGCAATACTTTCTATGCAGCACAACAGAAGAACACCATCTCTAACCGCTTATGCAAATTCAAGCAGAAATCTATTATATATAGATGCTTCTCCGGATTCATTCATGTATATACCTAGATAGATAGATAGGATACTAATTCACAGCCTAAACCACAAGCGTGATTGACTTGAAATTTTTACGACCTATTGGCCATAACGTTTTACCACCAGAAAAAATGTGATTTTGAACCTCGGTGCCATGGGTTCGATTCCAGAAGGCCCCAAAGTCGCGATTTTCCCCATAAGAATACATGGCGGGAATTTTCCAAAATTTTTTTGAGGCCCTTTCCGGAAAAGGAGAGAATTGAAATTCGAGGGACCGCTAGAAGCCGTGCATATCCAACGAAAATCAAAAAGACATCTTCGAATTTTGTCCATGGTTCGATGCTAGGTCGGTGCAAAAATCAGCCGTTTAAAATGCATTGCGGCGATTTTTAAGATTTTTTTTGGATCCTTTCCCGATAACATGGATACTTGAAACTCGGCACGTCGATAGATATCATGAATATATATCATAATCAAATTTTAGATGTTCGCTGATGGTTCTTGGTTCGATCCCAGAGGGCCATTTGCACTTCTCAATGCATTTCTTACGGTGATAACGGAAACAAAATTAAGGTACTTCCCGGCATGCTATCGACATCAAACTTTGCATGATAGAAAAGCCAGTCCTTACAAATCAAACTTTGCATTCACAGCTTACAGTATTTCCTGGCTTCGACACCAGGTGTCTCTGCATTCAGAAATTGATCCGATTTTTAGGAATTATTTTTAAACCTTTCCCAACAATATAGAAACTTGAAATTTGGCATATAGATAGAGATCATAAATAACTTTTAGAAACATGTTTTAGATTTCCAAGATCGTCCTTGGTTCGAATCCAGAGAGCCATTTACATTCGTGAAAATTAAAACGTCTTTTGAGGCAGTTGTAGCCAAATATTTCTGCTTGAATTTTAACACATAGTTAGAATCGGTGATCTTCTATTGTGCTGCATAGTAAGTTCACCAGACAGACCCGGGTTCATTGCCAGACGATGAAATTTCAGCGATTTTGAAGAAATATTTCAATCCTTTTTTTTTCTATTAAGGACCGACCCGATATGATGCCGATATAAAATTAGTGTTGTCGATCTGCTTGCAGTATGCAAGCTACATTTTACTCGTATTGGTTACAACTGCCTCAAATGACGTCCTACTTTTCCTTTATATTCCTTATGAGGGAAACGTTATTGTGCTCTGGCTTCGAACCCAGGAACAGTACGGTCTTATGAAAATTTTTTTCTAAAACTTATTCGTACCATACATCTTCCAGCTAAGCACGAACATCCTATCATTTCGATAAGTGCATCTAAAAAAATAATGAAAAACGACTCCCATGTATTTTAAAGGGCAGATCTTTGCATCGTCCTAGCATCGAACCCAGGATAACTTTTGTAAAAGTCATTGATGTTTTCGAAAGTCCAAGACCATAAATATAGGCACCTTGAGTTTTACTTCTCTACCTATCCGGAAAGTATTTTTTTTTAATTCCCGAAAATCACGGCAATGCATTCAAAAGGGAAAAATCGGGACTTTGGGGCCCTCTGGAATCGAACCTATGACACTGAGGATCAAAGTCTCTTTTTTCCTGGGGGTTTCACGTTATGGCCAATATGTCATAAAAATTTCAGATCAATGACGCTTGTAGTTTAGGCTGTGAATTTGTATCCTATCTATCTATCTATATAGGTATACGAGTAAAATGTTGCTTGCATACTGCAAGCAGATCGACAACACTAATTTTATATCGGCATTATATCGGGACGATCCTCAAAAGAAAAAAAAAGGATTGAATTTTTCCTTAAAATTCGCTGACATTTCATCGTCTGGCATCGAACCCGGGTCTTTACTATGGACTTACTATGCAGCACAATCGTAGATCACCATCTCTAACTATGTGTGATAATTCAAGCAGAAATATTGGCTGCAACTGCCTCAAAAGACGTTCTGATTTTCACGAATGTAAATGGCTCACTGGATTCGAACCAAGGACAATCATTGAAATCTAAAACATGTGTCTGAAAGTTATTAATGATCTCTATTAATATGCCGTATTTCAAGTTTATATATTATTGGGAAAGGTTTCAAAATAATTCCTAAAAATCGGATCAACTTCTGATTGCAGAGACACCTGGTGTCGAACCCAGGAAATATTGTGTGCTGTGAATGCAAAGTTTGATTTGGAAGGACTGGCTCTTTTATCGTGCAAAGTTTGAAGTCGATAGCATGCCGGGAAGTACCTTAATTTTGATTCCGTTATCTCCGTAAGAAATGCATTGAGAAGTGAAAATGTCCCTCTGGGATCGAACCAAGGACCATCAGCGAACATGTAAAATTTGATTATGAAATATATTTATGATATCTATTCACGTGCTGAGTTTCAAGTATCCATGTTATCGGGAAAGGATCCAAAAAAACTCTTCAAAATCGCCGCAATGCATTTTAAACGGCCGATTTTTGCCCCGACCTAGCATCGAACCAAGGATAATATTCGTAGATGTCTTTATGGTTTTCTTTAGATATCTTTGGCATCTAGCGATCCCTCGAATTTCAACTCTCTACCTTCCCGGGAAGTGCACCAAAAAAATTTTCGAAAATCTCCGCCATGTATCCTTATGGAGAAAATCGCGACTTTGGGGCCTTCTGGAATCGAACCCATGACACCGAGGTTCAATGTCGGCTTTTTCCTGGAGGTTACACGTTATGGCCAATACGTGGTAAAAATTTGAAGTCGTTGGCACTTGTGGAACATGCTTAAACTTTTGATCCCCTATATCTATTATATATAGATGCTTCTCCGGATTCATTCATGTATATACCTATATAGATAGATAGATAGATAGGATACTAATTCACAGCCTAAACCACCAGCGTGATTGACTTGAAATTTTTACGACGTATTGGCCATAACGTGTAACCGCCAGAAAAATTGCGATTTTGATCCTCAGGGTCATGGGTTCGATTCCAGAGCGCCCCAAAGTCGCGATTTTCTCCATAAGAATACATGGCGGGGATTTTCGAAAATTTTTTTGAGGTACTTCCCGGGGAGAGAAAGAGTTGAAACTCGAGGGATCGCTAGAAGCCGTGCGTATCCAACGAAAATCAGAAAAACATCTTAGAATATAGTCCATGGTTCGATGCTTAGTCGGGGCAAAAATCGGCCGTTTAAAAAGCATTACGGCGATTTTGAAGATTTTTTTTGGATCCTTTCCCGATAACATGGATATTCGAAACTCGGCACGTGGATAGATATCATGAATATACTTCATAATCAAATTTTACATGTTCACTGATGGTCCTTGGTTCGATCCCAGAGGGCCATTTGCACTTCTCAATGCATTTCTTACGGAGACAACGGAAACAAAATTTAGGTACTTTCCGACACGCTATCAACTTCAAACTTTGCTTGATACAAGAGTAAGTCTTTACAAATCAAACTCTGCATTCACAGCTTGCAATACGTCCTGGGTTCGACACCAGGTGTCTCTGAAATCAGAATTTGATCCGATTTTTAGGAATTATTTTGAAACCTTTACCAATAATATAGAAACTTGAAATTCGGCATTTAGATAGAGATCATAAATATCTATCAGAAACATATTTTAGAATTCCACGATCGTCCTTGGTTCGAATCCCGAGAGGCATTAACATTCGTGAAAATTAGAACGTTTTTTGAGGCAGTTATAGCCAATATTTCTGCTTGAATTTTCACACATAGTTAGAGATGGTGATCTTCTATTGTGTTTCATACTAGGTTTACCAGTAAGACCCGGGTTCGATGCCAGACGATGAAATTTCAGCGAATTTTAAGAAAAAATTAAATCCTTTTTTTTTCTTTTAAAGTCCGTCCCGATATGATGCCGATATGAAATTAGTATTGCCGATCTGCTTGCAGTATGCAAGCTACATTTTACTCGTATATATATATATATGACTTATAGGTATATCCGTAGAAGCGTCTATATATAATAAATATATGAATGAATCCGGAGAAGCATCTATATATAATAGATATATATATATATATATATATATATATATATATATATATATATATATATATATATATATATATCTATTATATATAGATGCTTCTCCGGATTCATTCATGGATATACCTATATAGATAGATAGATAGATAGATAGATAGATAGATAGATAGGATACTAATTCACAGCCTAAACCACAAGCGTCCTTGACTTGAAATTTTTACGACGTATTGGCCATAACGTGTAACCGCCAGAAAAATTGCGATTTTGATCCTCATGGTTATGGGTTCGATTCCAGAGGGCCCTAAAGTCGCTATTTTTTCCATAAGAATACATGGCGGGGATTTTCGAAAATTTTTTGAGACACTTCCCGGAGGGAGAAAAAGTTGAAACTCCAGGGATCGCTAGAAGCCGAGCGTATCCAACGAAAATCAGAAAGACATTTTAGAATTTAGTCCATGGTTCGATGCTAGGTCGGGGCAAAAATCGGCCGTTTAAAATGCATTGCGGCGATTTTGAAGATTTTTTTTGGATCCTTTCCCGATAACATGGATACTTGAAACTCGGCACGTGGATAGATATCATGAATATATTTCATAATAAAATTTTACATGTTCGCTGATGGTCCTTGGTTCGATGCCAGAGGGCCATTTGCACTTCTCAATGCATTTCTTACGGAGATAACGGAAACAAAATTTAGGTACTTTCCGGCATGCTATCGACTTCAAACTTTGCATGATACAAGAGCAAATTTTTACAAATCAAACTGTGCATTCACAGCTTACAATACGTCCTGGGTTCGACACCAGGTGTCTCTGAAATCAGAAGTTGATCCGATTTTTAGGAATTATTTTGAAACTATTCCCAATAAAATAGAAACTTAAAATTCGGCATATAGATAGAAATCATAATTAACTTTCAGAAACATGTTTTAGATTTCCACGATCGTCCTTGGTTCGAGTCCCGAGAGCCATTTACATTATTAAAAAGTAGAACGTAGTTTGAGGCAGTTGTAGCAAATATTTTTGGTTGAATTTTCACACATAGTTAGAGATGGTGATATTCTATTGTGCTGCATAGTAAGTTCACCAGTAAGACACGGGTTCGATGCCAGACGATGAAATTGCAGCAAATTTTAAGAATTCCTTTTTTTTTTCTCTTTTTAGGCCCGTCCCGATATGATGCCGATATAAAATTAGTGTTGTCGATCTGCTTGCAGTATGCAAGCAACATTTTACTCGTATATATATATATATATATATATATATATATATATATATATATATGGATACATGAATGAATCCGGAGAAGCATATAAAATACATTGCGGCGATTTTTAAGATTTTATTTGGACCATTTCTTAAAACTTGGCATGACACAAGAGCAAATTTATACAAATCTAACTGTGCATTCACAGCTTACAATATGTCCTGGGTTCGACACCAGGTGTCTCTGCAATCAGAAGTTGATCCGATTTTTAGGAATTATTTTGAAACCTTTCCCAAAATATAGAAACTTGAAATTCGGCATATACATAGAGATCATAAGTACCTTACAGAAACATCTTTTAGATTTCCAAGATCGTCCTTGGTTCGAGTCCCGAGAGCCATTTACATTCGTGAAAATTAGAACGTCTTTTGAGGCAGTTGTAGCCATTATTTCTGCTTGAATTTTCACACATAGTTACAGATGGTGATCTTCTATTGTGTTTCATAGTAGGTTTACCAGTAAGACCCGGGTTCGATGCCAGACGATGAAATTTCAGCGAATTTTAAGAAAAAATTAAATCCTTTTTTTTTTCTTTTGAGGACCGTCCCGATATAATGCCGATATGAAATTAGTGTTGTCGATCTGCTTGCAGTATGCAAGCAACATTTTACTCGTTATATATATAGACGCTTCTCCGGATATACCTATACGAAATATATTTATGATCTCCAACTCCATGCCGAATTTCAAGTTTCCATGCCATCGGGAAAGGGTCGAAAAAAAATCATAAAAATCGCCACAATGCGTTTTAAACGGCCGATTTTTGCCTTGTCCTAGCATCGAACCCAGGTTATTTTCTGTAAAACTCATTTATGTTTTCGATAGAACATGACCATATATAAAGGCTCCCAGAGTTTCGATTCTCTACCTATCTGGGAAGTATTTCTTAAAAATTCCCGAAAATCTAAGCAATGCATTTAAACGGGAAAAATCGGGAGTTTGGGGCCCTCTGGAATCGAACCTATGACACTGAGGATCAGAATCACAATTTTTCTGGCGGTTAATTGTTATGGCCAATACGCAGTAAAAATTGGAACTCAATCACGCTTGTGGTTTAGGCTGCGAATTTGTATCCTATCTATCTATATACCTATCTATATATATGAATGAATCCGGAGAAGCATCTATATATAATAGATAAGTTATATATAGGGGATCAAAATTCTAACCATGTTCCACAAGTGCCAATGTCTTGAAATTTTTACAACATATTGGCCATAACGTGTAACCTCCAGGAAAAAGCCGACTTTGAACCTCAGTGTCTTGGGTTCGATTCCAGAAGGCCCCAAAGTCGCGATTTTCTCCATAAGAATGCATGGCGGGGATTTTCGAAAATTTATTTGAGGCACTTTCCGGAAAAGGAGAGATTTGAAATTAAAGGGACCGCTAGATGCAGTGCATATCTAATGGAAACCGTAAAGACATCTACGAATATTATCCTTGGTTCGATGCTAGGTCGGGGCAAAAATCGGCCGTTTAAAATGCATTGTAGCAATTTTTAAGATTTTTTTTGGACCCTTTTCCGATGGCATAGAAACTTGAAATTCGGTATGAGGTTCGATACTATAAAAATATATCATAATCAAATTTTACATATTCGCTGATGGTCCATGGTTCGATCCCAGAGGGACATTTAAATTCCTCAATGCATTTCTTACGGAGATAACGGAAACAAATTTTAGGTACTTCCCGGCAGGATATCGACTTCAAACTTTGCATATAGAAAGATCAAGTCCATACAACCAAACAGTGCATTCACAGCTATCAATGTGTCCTGGGTTCGACACCAGGTGTCTCTGCAATCAGAAGTTAATCCGATTTTTAGGAATTATTTTAAAACCTTTGCCAATAATATAGAAAATTCATATTCGGCATATAGATAGAGATCATAAATAATTTTCAGAAACATTTTTTAGATTTCCAAGATCGTCCTTGGTTCGAATCCAAAGAGCCATTTAAATTCGTGAAAATTAGAACGTCTTTTGAGGCAGTTGTAGCCCATATTTCTGCTTGAATTTTCACACATAGTTAGAGATGGTGATGTTCTATTGTGCGGCATAGTAAGTTCACAGTAAAGACCCGGGTTCGATGCCAGACGATTGAATTTCAGTGAATTTTAAGAAAAATTTCAATTCATTTTTTTCATTTGATGGCCGTCCCGATATGATGCCGACATGAAAATATTGTTGTCGATCTGCTTGCAGTATGCAAGCTATATTGCACTCGTATATATATAGGTATATCCGGAGAAGCGTCTATATATAATAGATAGGGGATCAAAATTCTAACCATGTTCCACAAGTGCCAAGGACTTGAAATTTTTACGACGGTATGGCCATGACGTGTAACCTCCAGAAAAAAGCCGACTTTAAACCTCGGTGTCATGGGTTCGATTCCAGAAGGCCCCAAAGTTGCGATTTTCTCCATAAGAATACATGGCGGGGATTTTCGAAAATTTTTAAATAATACTTTCCGGATAGGTAGAGAATCAAAATTCAAGGAGCTTACAGATATGGTCGAGAACTATTGAAAACGTTAATGACTACTAATGAGAACGTCCTGGGTTCGATTCTAGGACAATGCAAAAATCCCACATTTAAAATGCATGGGGATGGTTTTTCATTAATTTTTTTGATGCACTTATCGGAATGTAAGGATTTTCTCGCTCAGCTAGATGATATATATTAAGAATTTGTTTAAGGAAAAAAATATCATAAGACCGTACTATCCCTGGGTTCGATGCCAGAGCACATTAACCTTTCTCTCATAAGGAATATAAGGGAAAAGTAAGACGTCATTTGAGGCAGTTGCAGCCCATATTTTTGCTTGAATTTTCATACTTAGTTAAAAATGGTGATTTTCTATTATGTTGCATAGGAAGTATTACTAGAAAGACCCAGGTTCGATGCCGGGTGGTAAATATGTCTACCGTTTAAAATACATTGGGTTATTATTTCATTATTTTTTTGATGCACTTATTGAAATGTAACGAGGTTCGTAATAGGATAGAAGATGTATGGTAAGAATTGCTTTAAGAAAAAAATTTATTTAAGACCGTACTATTCCTGGGTTCGATGCCAGAGCACATTAACATTTCTCTCATAAGGAATATAAGGGAAAAGTAGGACGTCGATTGAGGCAGTTGCAGCCAATATTTTTGCTTGAATTTTCACACATAGTTAGAGATGGTGATCTTCTATTGTGCTGCATAGTAAGTTCACCAGTAAGACCCGGGTTCGATGCCAGACGATAAAATTTCAGCGCATTTTAAGGAAAATTTCAATCCTTATTTTTCTCTTGAGGACCGTCTCGATATGATGCCGATATGAAATTAGTATTGCGATCTGCTTGCAGAATGCAAGCAACATTTTACTCGTATACCTATATAGATAGATAGATAGATAGGATACTAATTCACAGCCTAAACCACAAGCGTGATTGACTTGAAATTTTTACGGCGAATTGGCCATAACGTACAACCACCAGAAAAAATGCGATTTTGAACCTCAGTGTCATGGGTTCGATTCCAGAAGGCCTCAAAGTCGCGATATTCTCCATAAGGATACATGGCGGGGATTTTCGAAAATTTTTTTGAAGCACTTCCCGGAAAGGTAGATAGTTGAAATTCGAGGGATCGCTAGATGCCGTGGATATCTAACGAAAATCAAAAAGACATCTTCGAATATTGTCCATGGTTCGATGCTAGGTCGGGGCAAAAATCGGCCGTTTAAAATACATTGCGGCGATTTTTAAGATTTTATTTGGACCATTTTCCGATGGCATGGAAACTTGAAATTCGGCATGAGGTTAGAGATCATGAATATATTTCATAATTAAATTTTTTATATTCGCTGATGGTCCTTGGTTCGATCCCAGAGGGCCATTTGCACTTCTCAATGCATTTCTTACGGAGATAACGGAAACAAAATTTAGGTACTTCCCGACATGCTATCGACTTCAAACTTGGCATGACACAAGAGCAAATTTATAAAAATCAAACTGTGCATTCACAGCTTACAATATGTCCTGGGTTCGACACCAGGTGTCTCTGCAATCAGAAGTTGATCCGTTTTAAGGAATTATTTTGAAACCTTTCCCAATAATATAGAAACTTTAAATTCGGCATATAGATAGACATCATAAGTAACTTTCAGAAACATGTTTAAGATTTCCAAGATCGTCCTTGGTTCGAGTCCCGAGAGCCATTTACATTCGTGAAAATTAGAACGTCTTTTGAGGCAGTTGTAGCCATTATTTCTGCTTGAATTTTCACACATAGTTACAGATGGTGATCTTCTATTGTGTTTCATAGTAGGTTTACCAGTAAGACCCGGGTTAGATGCCAGACGATGAAATTTCAGCGAATTTTAAGCAACAATTAAATTCTTTTTTTTTCTTTTGAGGACCGTCCCGATATAATGCCGATATGAAATTAGTGTTGTCGATCTGCTTGCAGTATGCAAGCAACATTTTACTCGTAATAGATATAGATGCTTCTCCGGATTCATTCATGGATATACCTATATAGATAGATAGATAGATAGGATACTAATTCACAGCCTAAACCACAAGCGTCATTGACTTGAAATTTTTACGACGTATTGGCCATAACGTGTAACCGCCAGAAAAATTGCGATTTTGATCCTCAGGGTCATGGGTTCGATTCCAGAGGGCCCCAAAGTCGCGATTTTCTCCATAAGAATACATGGCGGGGATTTTCGAAAATTTTTTTGAGGTACTTCCCGGAGAGAGAGAGAGTTGAAACTCGAGGGATCGCTAGAAGCCGTGCGTATCCAACGAAAATCAGAAAAACATCTTAGAATATAGTCCATGGTTCGATGCTAGGTCGGGGCAAAAATCGGCCGTTTAAAATGCATTGCGGCGATTTTGAAGATTTTTTTTGGATCCTTTCCCGATAACATGGATATTCGAAACTCGGCACGTGGATAGATATCATGAATATACTTCATAATCAAATTTTATATGTTCGCTGATTGTCCTTGGTTCGATCCCAGAGGGCCATTTGCACTTCGCAATGCATTTCTTACGGAGATAACGGAAACAAAATTTAGGTACTTTCCGGAATGCTATCAACTTCAAACTTTTCATGATACAAGAGCAAGTCTTTACAAATCAAACTGTGCATTCACAGCTTGCAATACGTCCTGGGTTCGACACCAGGTGTCTCTGAAATCAGAAGTTGATCCGATATTTAGGAATTATTTTGAAACCTTTCCTTATAAAATAGAAACTTGAAATTCGGCATATAGATAGAGATCATAAATAACTTTCAGAAACATGTTTTAGATTTCCACGATCGTCCTTGGTTCGAGTCCCGAGAGGCATTAACATTCGTGAAAATTAGAACATTTTTTGAGGCAGTTATTGCCAATATTTCTGCTTGAATTTTCACACATAGTTAGAGATGGTGATCTTCTATTGTGTTTCATAGTAGGTTTACCAGTAAGACCCGGGTTCGATGCCAGACGATGAAATTTCAGCGAATTTTAAGAAAAAATTAAATCCTTTTTTTTTTCTTTTGAGGACCGTCCTGATATGATGCCGATATGAAATTAGTATTGCCGATCTGCTTGCAGTATGCAAGCTACATTTTACTCGTATATAATAGATACGAGTAAAATGTTGCTTGCATACTGCAAGCAGATCAACAACACTAATTTCATATCGGCATCATATCGGGACGGACATCAAAAGAAAAAAAAAATTCAAAATATTCGTAGAATTCGCTGCAATTTAATCGCCTGGCAGCGAACCCCGGTCTTCCTGGTGTACTTACTATGCAGCAAAATAGAAGATTACCATATCAAACTATGTGTGAAAATTCAAGCAAAACTATTAGGTGCAACTACCTCAAACGGCGTCCTACTATTCACATACACTCCTTATTTGAGAAATTATAATGTGCTCTGGCATCGAACCCAGGAACAGCATGGTCTTATCTATTTTTTTTCTTAAACAAAGTGTTAATATACATCTTCCATCTAAGCAAGAGCTCCCTTACATATCGATAAATGCATAAAAAAATTATGAAAAGGTACCCCATAGTATTATATATGGGGGATATTTTTACCGCCCGGCATCGAACCCGGGTCTTTCAGGCAATACTTTCTATGCAGCACAACAGAAGAACACCATCTCTAACCGCTTATGCAAATTCAAGCAGAAATCTATTATATATAGATGCTTCTCCGGATTCATTCATGTATATACCTAGATAGATAGATAGGATACTAATTCACAGCCTAAACCACAAGCGTGATTGACTTGAAATTTTTACGACCTATTGGCCATAACGTTTTACCACCAGAAAAAATGTGATTTTGAACCTCGGTGCCATGGGTTCGATTCCAGAAGGCCCCAAAGTCGCGATTTTCCCCATAAGAATACATGGCGGGAATTTTCCAAAATTTTTTTGAGGCCCTTTCCGGAAAAGGAGAGAATTGAAATTCGAGGGACCGCTAGAAGCCGTGCATATCCAACGAAAATCAAAAAGACATCTTCGAATTTTGTCCATGGTTCGATGCTAGGTCGGTGCAAAAATCAGCCGTTTAAAATGCATTGCGGCGATTTTTAAGATTTTTTTTGGATCCTTTCCCGATAACATGGATACTTGAAACTCGGCACGTCGATAGATATCATGAATATATATCATAATCAAATTTTAGATGTTCGCTGATGGTTCTTGGTTCGATCCCAGAGGGCCATTTGCACTTCTCAATGCATTTCTTACGGTGATAACGGAAACAAAATTAAGGTACTTCCCGGCATGCTATCGACATCAAACTTTGCATGATAGAAAAGCCAGTCCTTACAAATCAAACTTTGCATTCACAGCTTACAGTATTTCCTGGCTTCGACACCAGGTGTCTCTGCATTCAGAAATTGATCCGATTTTTAGGAATTATTTTTAAACCTTTCCCAACAATATAGAAACTTGAAATTTGGCATATAGATAGAGATCATAAATAACTTTTAGAAACATGTTTTAGATTTCCAAGATCGTCCTTGGTTCGAATCCAGAGAGCCATTTACATTCGTGAAAATTAAAACGTCTTTTGAGGCAGTTGTAGCCAAATATTTCTGCTTGAATTTTAACACATAGTTAGAATCGGTGATCTTCTATTGTGCTGCATAGTAAGTTCACCAGACAGACCCGGGTTCATTGCCAGACGATGAAATTTCAGCGATTTTGAAGAAATATTTCAATCCTTTTTTTTTCTATTAAGGACCGACCCGATATGATGCCGATATAAAATTAGTGTTGTCGATCTGCTTGCAGTATGCAAGCTACATTTTACTCGTATTGGTTACAACTGCCTCAAATGACGTCCTACTTTTCCTTTATATTCCTTATGAGGGAAACGTTATTGTGCTCTGGCTTCGAACCCAGGAACAGTACGGTCTTATGAAAATTTTTTTCTAAAACTTATTCGTACCATACATCTTCCAGCCAAGCACGAACATCCTATCATTTCGATAAGTGCATCTAAAAAAATAATGAAAAACGACTCCCATGTATTTTAAAGGGCAGATCTTTGCATCGTCCTAGCATCGAACCCAGGATAACTTTTGTAAAAGTCATTGATGTTTTCGAAAGTCCAAGACCATAAATATAGGCACCTTGAGTTTTACTTCTCTACCTATCCGGAAAGTATTTTTTTTTAATTCCCGAAAATCACGGCAATGCATTCAAAAGGGAAAAATCGGGACTTTGGGGCCCTCTGGAATCGAACCTATGACACTGAGGATCAAAGTCTCTTTTTTCCTGGGGGTTTCACGTTATGGCCAATATGTCATAAAAATTTCAGATCAATGACGCTTGTAGTTTAGGCTGTGAATTTGTATCCTATCTATCTATCTATATAGGTATACGAGTAAAATGTTGCTTGCATACTGCAAGCAGATCGACAACACTAATTTTATATCGGCATTATATCGGGACGATCCTCAAAAGAAAAAAAAAGGATTGAATTTTTCCTTAAAATTCGCTGACATTTCATCGTCTGGCATCGAACCCGGGTCTTTACTATGGACTTACTATGCAGCACAATCGTAGATCACCATCTCTAACTATGTGTGATAATTCAAGCAGAAATATTGGCTGCAACAGCCTCAAAAGACGTTCTGATTTTCACGAATGTAAATGGCTCACTGGATTCGAACCAAGGACAATCATTGAAATCTAAAACATGTGTCTGAAAGTTATTAATGATCTCTATTAATATGCCGTATTTCAAGTTTATATATTATTGGGAAAGGTTTCAAAATAATTCCTAAAAATCGGATCAACTTCTGATTGCAGAGACACCTGGTGTCGAACCCAGGAAATATTGTGTGCTGTGAATGCAAAGTTTGATTTGGAAGGACTGGCTCTTTTATCGTGCAAAGTTTGAAGTCGATAGCATGCCGGGAAGTACCTTAATTTTGATTCCGTTATCTCCGTAAGAAATGCATTGAGAAGTGAAAATGTCCCTCTGGGATCGAACCAAGGACCATCAGCGAACATGTAAAATTTGATTATGAAATATATTTATGATATCTATTCACGTGCTGAGTTTCAAGTATCCATGTTATCGGGAAAGGATCCAAAAAAACTCTTCAAAATCGCCGCAATGCATTTTAAACGGCCGATTTTTGCCCCGACCTAGCATCGAACCAAGGATAATATTCGTAGATGTCTTTATGGTTTTCTTTAGATATCTTTGGCATCTAGCGATCCCTCGAATTTCAACTCTCTACCTTCCCGGGAAGTGCACCAAAAAAATTTTCGAAAATCTCCGCCATGTATCCTTATGGAGAAAATCGCGACTTTGGGGCCTTCTGGAATCGAACCCATGACACCGAGGTTCAATGTCGGCTTTTTCCTGGAGGTTACACGTTATGGCCAATACGTGGTAAAAATTTGAAGTCGTTGGCACTTGTGGAACATGCTTAAACTTTTGATCCCCTATATCTATTATATATAGATGCTTCTCCGGATTCATTCATGTATATACCTATACGAGTAAAATGTAGCTTGCATACTGCAAGCAGATCGGTAATACTAATTTCATATCGGCATCATATCGGGACGGTTCTCAAACGAACAAAAAAAAATATTCAAAATATTCTTAAAATTCGCTGTTATTTTATCGTCTGGCATCGAACCCGGGTCTTACTGGTAAACTTACTATGCAGCACAATAGAAGATCAACATCTCTAACTATGTGTAAAAATTCAAGCAGAAATACTGGATACAACTGCCTCAAAAAACGTTCTAATTTTCAGGAATGTAAATGCCTCTCGGGACTCGAACCAAGGACGATCTTGGAAATAAAAAACATAATTTTGAAATGTATCTATGATATCTAACTACATGCTGAATTTCAAGTTTCTATATTGTTGGGAAAGGGTTCAAAATTATTATTGAAAATAGGCTCAGTTACTGATTGTAGAGACGCCAGGTGTCGAACCCAGGACACACTGGTAGCTGTGAATGCACAGTTTGATTTCTATGGACTTGATCTTATTTTATGCAAAGTTTGAAGTCAATATCATGCCGAGAAGTACCTAAAATTTGTTTCCGTTATCCCCATAAGAAATGCATTGTGGAGTGCAAATGGCCCTCTGGGATCGAACCAAGGACCATAAGCGAATAAAAAAAATTTGATTATGAAATATATTTATGATTTCTAACCTCATGCCAAATTTCAAGTTTCCATGCATTCGGAAAGGGGTCCAAAAAAAATCTTAAAAATCGCCACAATGCGTTTTAAACGGCCGATTTTTGCCCCGACCTAGCATCGAACCCAGGATATTTTTCGTAAAACTCATTTATGTTTTCGATAGATCATGTTCATATATATAGGCTCCTTGAGTTTCAATTCTCTACCTATCCGGAAAGTATTTTTTTTTAATTCCCGAAAATCAAAGCAATGCATTTAAACGGGAAAAATCGGGACTTTGGAGCCCTCTGGAATCGAACCCATGACACTGAGGATCAAAATCGCAATTTTTCTGGTGGTTACACGTTATGGCCATTACGCCGTAAAAATTTCAGCTCAATCACTCTTGTGGTTTAGGCTGTGAGTTTGTATCCTCTCTATATATATATATATCTATTATATATAGATGCTTCTCCGGATTCATTCATATATATACCCAGATACCCAGATACCCAGATACCCAGATAGGATACAAATTCACAGGCTAAACCAAAAGCGTCATTGACTTGAAATTTTTACGACGTTATGGCCATGACGTGTAACCTCCAGGAAAAAGCCGACTTTGAACCTCGGTGTCATGGGTTCGATTCCAGAAGGCCCCAAAGTCGCGATTTTCCCCATAAGATTACATGGCAGGGATTTTCGAAAATTTTTTTGAGGCACTTCCGGGAAAAGGAGAGAGTTGAAATTCGAGGGATCGCTAGAAGCCGTGCATATCCAACGAAAATAAAAAAGACATCGCCGAATATGGTCCATGGTTCGATGCTACGTTGGGGCAAAAATCGGCCGTTTAAAATGCATTGCGGCGATTTTGAAGATTTTTTTTGGATCCTTTTCCGATGGCATGGAAACTTGAAATTCGGCACGTGGATAGATATCATGAAATTATATCATAATCAAATTTTACATGTTCGCTGATGGTCCTTGGTTCGATCCCAGAGAGCCATTTGCACTTCTCAATGCATTTCTTACGGAGATAACGGAAACAAAATTAAGGTACTTCCCGGCATGCTATCGACTTCAAACTTTGCAAGATACAAGAACAATTCTTTACAAATCAAACTGTGAATTCACAGCTTACAATATGTCCTGGGTTCGACACCAGGTGTCTCTACAATCAGAAGTTGATCCGATTTTTAGGAATTATTTTGAAACCTTTCCCAATAATATAGAAATTTGAAATTCGGCATATGGGTAGAAATCATAAATAACATTCCGAAACATCTTTTACATTTTCAAGATCGTCCTTGATTCGAATCCAGACAGCCATTTACATTCGTGAAAATTAGAACGTCTATTGAGGCAGTTGTAGCCAATATTTCTGCTTCAATTTTCACACATAGTTAGAGATGGTGATCTTCTATTGTGCTTCATAGTAGGTTCACCAGTAAGACACGGGTTCGATGCCAGATGATGAAATTTCAGTGAATTTTAAGAAAAATTACAATCCTTTTTTTTCTTATGAGGACCGTCCCGATATTATGCCGATGTGAAATTAGTATTGCCGATCTGCTTGCAGTATGCAAGCTACATTTTACTCGTATATATATATGGATACATGAATGAATCCGGAGAAGCATCTATATATAATAGATAGATAGATAGATAGATAGGATACTAATTCACAGCCTAAACCACCAGCGTGATTGACTTGAAATTTTTACGACGCATTGGCCATAACGTGTAACCGCCAGAAAAATTGCGATTTTGATCCTCAGGGTCATGGGTTCGATTCCAGAGCGCCCCAAAGTCGCGATTTTCTCCATAAGAATACATGGCGGAGATTTACGAAAATTTTTTTGAGGTACTTCCCGGGGAGAGAAAGAGTTGAAACTCGAGGGATCGCTAGAAGCCGTGCGTATCCAACGAAAATCAGAAAAACATCTTAGAATATAGTCCATGGTTCGATGCTTGGTCGGGGCAAAAATCGGCCGTTTAAAAAGCATTACGGCGATTTTGAAGATTTTTTTTGGATCCTTTCCCGATAACATGGATATTCGAAACTCGGCGCGTGGATAGATATCATGAATATACTTCATAATCAAATTTTACATGTTCACTGATGGTCCTTGGTTCGATCCCAGAGGGCCATTTGCACTTCTCAATGCATTTCTTACGGAGACAACGGAAACAAAATTTAGGTACTTTCCGACACGCTATCAACTTCAAACTTTGCTTGATACAAGAGTAAGTCTTTACAAATCAAACTCTGCATTCACAGCTTGCAATACGTCCTGGGTTCGACACCAGGTGTCTCTGAAATCAGAATTTGATCCGATTTTTAGGAATTATTTTGAAACCTTTACCAATAATATAGAAACTTGAAATTCGGCATTTAGATAGAGATCATAAATATCTATCAGAAACATATTTTAGAATTCCACGATCGTCCTTGGTTCGAATCCCGAGAGGCATTAACATTCGTGAAAATTAGAACGTTTTTTGAGGCAGTTATAGCCAATATTTCTGCTTGAATTTTCACACATAGTTAGAGATGGTGATCTTCTATTGTGTTTCATACTAGGTTTACCAGTAAGACCCGGGTTCGATGCCAGACGATGAAATTTCAGCGAATTTTAAGAAAAAATTAAATCCTTTTTTTTTCTTTTAAAGTCCGTCCCGATATGATGCCGATATGAAATTAGTATTGCCGATCTGCTTGCAGTATGCAAGCTACATTTTACTCGTATATATATATATATGACTTATAGGTATATCCGGAGAAGCGTCTATATATAATAGATATATGAATGAATCCGGAGAAGCATCTATATATAATAGATATATATATATATATATATATATATATATATATATATATATATATATATATATATATATATATATATATATATATATATATATATCTATTATATATAGATGCTTCTCCGGATTCATTCATGGATATACCTATATAGATAGATAGATAGATAGATAGATAGATAGGATACTAATTCACAGCCTAAACCACAAGCGTCCTTGACTTGAAATTTTTACGACGTATTGGCCATAACGTGTAACCGCCAGAAAAATTGCGATTTTGATCCTCATGGTTATGGGTTCGATTCCAGAGGGCCCCAAAGTCGCTATTTTTTCCATAAGAATACATGGCGGGGATTTTCGAAAATTTTTTTGAGACACTTCCCGGAGGGAGAAAAAGTTGAAACTCCAGGGATCGCTAGAAGCCGAGCGTATCCAACGAAAATCAGAAAGACATTTTAGAATTTAGTCCATGGTTCGATGCTAGGTCGGGGCAAAAATCGGCCGTTTAAAATGCATTGCGGCGATTTTGAAGATTTTTTTTGGATCCTTTCCCGATAACATGGATACTTGAAACTCGGCACCTGGATAGATATCATGAATATATTTCATAATAAAATTTTACATGTTCGCTGATGGTCCTTGGTTCGATGCCAGAGGGCCATTTGCACTTCTCAATGCATTTCTTACGGAGATAACGGAAACAAAATTTAGGTACTTTCCGGCATGCTATCGACTTCAAACTTCGCATGATACAAGAGCAAATTTTTACAAATCAAACTGTGCATTCACAGCTTACAATACGTCCTGGGTTCGACACCAGGTGTCTCTGAAATCAGAAGTTGATCCGATTTTTAGGAATTATTTTGAAACTATTCCCAATAAAATAGAAACTTAAAATTCGGCATATAGATAGAAATCATAATTAACTTTCAGAAACATGTTTTAGATTTCCACGATCGTCCTTGGTTCGAGTCCCGAGAGCCATTTACATTATTAAAAAGTAGAACGTAGTTTGAGGCAGTTGTAGCAAATATTTTTGGTTGAATTTTCACACATAGTTAGAGATGGTGATATTCTATTGTGCTGCATAGTAAGTTCACCAGTAAGACACGGGTTCGATGCCAGACGATGAAATTGCAGCAAATTTTAAGAATTCCTTTTTTTTTTCTCTTTTTAGGCCCGTCCCGATATGATGCCGATATAAAATTAGTGTTGTCGATCTGCTTGCAGTATGCAAGCAACATTTTACTCGTATATATATATATATATATATATATATATATATATATATATATATGGATACATGAATGAATCCGGAGAAGCATATAAAATACATTGCGGCGATTTTTAAGATTTTATTTGGACCATTTCTTAAAACTTGGCATGACACAAGAGCAAATTTATACAAATCTAACTGTGCATTCACAGCTTACAATATGTCCTGGGTTCGACACCAGGTGTCTCTGCAATCAGAAGTTGATCCGATTTTTAGGAATTATTTTGAAACCTTTCCCAAAATATAGAAACTTGAAATTCGGCATATACATAGAGATCATAAGTACCTTACAGAAACATCTTTTAGATTTCCAAGATCGTCCTTGGTTCGAGTCCCGAGAGCCATTTACATTCGTGAAAATTAGAACGTCTTTTGAGGCAGTTGTAGCCATTATTTCTGCTTGAATTTTCACACATAGTTACAGATGGTGATCTTCTATTGTGTTTCATAGTAGGTTTACCAGTAAGACCCGGGTTCGATGCCAGACGATGAAATTTCAGCGAATTTTAAGAAAAAATTAAATCCTTTTTTTTTTCTTTTGAGGACCGTCCCGATATAATGCCGATATGAAATTAGTGTTGTCGATCTGCTTGCAGTATGCAAGCAACATTTTACTCGTTATATATATAGACGCTTCTCCGGATATACCTATACGAAATATATTTATGATCTCCAACTCCATGCCGAATTTCAAGTTTCCATGCCATCGGGAAAGGGTCGAAAAAAAATCATAAAAATCGCCACAATGCGTTTTAAACGGCCGATTTTTGCCTTGTCCTAGCATCGAACCCAGGTTATTTTCTGTAAAACTCATTTATGTTTTCGATAGAACATGACCATATATAAAGGCTCCCAGAGTTTCGATTCTCTACCTATCTGGGAAGTATTTCTTAAAAATTCCCGAAAATCTAAGCAATGCATTTAAACGGGAAAAATCGGGAGTTTGGGGCCCTCTGGAATCGAACCTATGACACTGAGGATCAGAATCACAATTTTTCTGGCGGTTAATTGTTATGGCCAATACGCAGTAAAAATTGGAACTCAATCACGCTTGTGGTTTAGGCTGCGAATTTGTATCCTATCTATCTATATACCTATCTATATATATGAATGAATCCGGAGAAGCATCTATATATAATAGATAAGTTATATATAGGGGATCAAAATTCTAACCATGTTCCACAAGTGCCAATGTCTTGAAATTTTTACGACATATTGGCCATAACGTGTAACCTCCAGGAAAAAGCCGACTTTGAACCTCAGTGTCTTGGGTTCGATTCCAGAAGGCCCCAAAGTCGCGATTTTCTCCATAAGAATGCATGGCGGGGATTTTCGAAAATTTATTTGAGGCACTTTCCGGAAAAGGAGAGATTTGAAATTAAAGGGACCGCTAGATGCAGTGCATATCTAATGGAAACCGTAAAGACATCTACGAATATTATCCTTGGTTCGATGCTAGGTCGGGGCAAAAATCGGCCGTTTAAAATGCATTGTAGCAATTTTTAAGATTTTTTTTGGACCCTTTTCCGATGGCATAGAAACTTGAAATTCGGTATGAGGTTCGATACTATAAAAATATATCATAATCAAATTTTACATATTCGCTGATGGTCCATGGTTCGATCCCAGAGGGACATTTAAATTCCTCAATGCATTTCTTACGGAGATAACGGAAACAAATTTTAGGTACTTCCCGGCAGGATATCGACTTCAAACTTTGCATATAGAAAGATCAAGTCCATACAACCAAACAGTGCATTCACAGCTATCAATGTGTCCTGGGTTCGACACCAGGTGTCTCTGCAATCAGAAGTTAATCCGATTTTTAGGAATTATTTTAAAACCTTTGCCAATAATATAGAAAATTCATATTCGGCATATAGATAGAGATCATAAATAATTTTCAGAAACATTTTTTAGATTTCCAAGATCGTCCTTGGTTCGAATCCAAAGAGCCATTTAAATTCGTGAAAATTAGAACGTCTTTTGAGGCAGTTGTAGCCCATATTTCTGCTTGAATTTTCACACATAGTTAGAGATGGTGATGTTCTATTGTGCGGCATAGTAAGTTCACAGTAAAGACCCGGGTTCGATGCCAGACGATTGAATTTCAGTGAATTTTAAGAAAAATTTCAATTCATTTTTTTCATTTGATGGCCGTCCCGATATGATGCCGACATGAAAATATTGTTGTCGATCTGCTTGCAGTATGCAAGCTATATTGCACTCGTATATATATAGGTACGAGTAAAATGTTGCTTGCATACTGCAAGCAGATCGACTACACTATTTTCATGTCGGCATCATATCCGGACGGCCATCAAAAGAAAAAAAAAGATTGAAATTTTTCTTAAAATTTGCCTAAATTCCATCGTCCGGCATCGAACCCGGGTCTTTACTGTGAACTTACTATGCAGCACAATAGACCATCACCATCTCTAACGATGTGTGAAAATTCAAGCAGAAATATGGGCTACAACTGCCTCAAAAGACGTTCTAATTTTTACGAATTTAAATGGCTCTCTGGATTCGAACCAAGGACGATCTTGGAAATCTAAAAAATGTTTCTGTAAGTTATTTATGATCTCTATCTATATGCCGAATTTAAAGTTTCTATATTATTGGCAAAGGTTTCAAAATAATTCCTAAAAATCGGATTAACATCTGAATTCAGAGACACCTGGTGTCGAACCCAGGACTCTTTGATAGCTGTGAATGCACTGTTTGATTTGTATGGGCTTGATCTTTGTACATGCAAAGTTTGAAGTTGATATCGTGCCGGGAAGTACCTAAAATTTGTTTCCGTTATCTCCGTAAGAAAAGCATTGGGAAGTGCAAATGGTCCTCTGGGATCGAACCAAGGACCATAAGCTAATATGTAAAATTCGATTATGAAATGAATTCATGATATCTATCGACGTGCCGAGTTTCAATAATCCATATAATCGGGAAAGGATCCAAAAAAAATCTTAAAAATCGCCGCAATGCATTTTAAACGGCCGATTTTTACCCCGGCCTAGCATCGAACCAAGGACAATATTCGAAGATGTCTTTCCGATTTTCGTTGGCTATGCACGGCATTTAGCGGTCCCTAGAGTTTCAACTCTCTGCTTTTCCGGGAAGTTCCTCAAAAAAATTTTCGAAAATCCCCGCCATGTAATCTTATGGGGAAAATCGCGACTTTGGGGCCCTCTGGAATCGAACCCATGACACTGAGGTTCAAAATCGCAATTTTTCTGGAGGTTATACGTTATGGCCAATATGTCGTAAAAATTTCAAGCCATTGACGCTAGTGGTTTAGCCTGTGACTTTGTATCCTCTCTATATATATATATATATATATATGAATATATGATATATGAATGAATCCGGAGAAGCATCTATCTATTATATATAGATGCTTCTCCGGATTCATTCATATATATACCTATATAGATAGATAGGATACAAATTCACAGCCTAAACTACAAGCGTCATTGATCTGAAATTTTTATGACATATTGGCCATAACGTGAAACCCCCAGGAAAAAAGAGACTTTGATCCTCAGTGTCATAGGTTCGATTCCAGAGGGCCCCAAAGTCCCGATTTTTCCCCTTTGAATGCATTGCCTTGATTTTCGGGAATTAAAAAAAAATACTTTCCGGATAGGTAGAGAAGTAAAACTCAAGGTGCCTATATTTATGGTCTTGGACTTTCGAAAACATCAATGACTTTTACAAAATTTATCCTGGGTTCGTTGCTAGGACGATGCAAAGATCTGCCCTTTAAAATACATGGGAGCCGTTTTTCATTATTTTTTTAGATGCACTTATTTAAATGATAGGATGTTCGTGCTTGGCTGGAAGATGTATGGTACGAATAAGTTTTAGAAAACAATTTTCATAAGACCGTACTGTTCCTGGGTTCGAAGCCAGTGCACAATAACGTTTCTCTCATAAGGAATATAAAGGAAAAGTAGGACGTCATTTGAGGCAGTTGTAACCAATATTTCTGCTTGAATTTGCATACGCGGTTAGAGATGGTGTTTTTCTTTTGTGCTGCATAGAAAGTATTGCCTGAAAGACCCGGGTTCGATGCCGGGCGGTAAAAATATCCCCCATATATAATACTATGGGGTATCTTTTCATATTTTTTTAATGCATTTATCGATATGTAAGGGAGCTCTTGCTTAAATGGAAGATGTATATTAACACTTTGTTTAAGAAAAAAAATAGATAAGACCATGCTGTTCCTGGGTTCGATGCCAGAGCACATTATAATTTCTCAAATAAGGAGTGTATGTGAATAGTAGGACGTCGTTTGAGGTAGTTGCACCTAATAGTTTTGCTTGAATTTTCACACATAGTTTGATATGGTAATCTTCTATTTTGCTGCATAGTAAGTACACCAGGAAGACCGGGGATCGCTGCCAGGCGATTAAATTGCAGCGAATTCTACGAATATATTGAATTTTTTTTTTCTTTTGATGTCCGTCCCGATATGATGCCGATATGAAATTAGTGTTGTCGATCTGCTTGCAGTATGCAAGCAACATTTTACTCGTATATAATAGATATCCGGAGAAGCGTCTATATATAATAGATAGGGGATCAAAATTCTAACCATGTTCCACAAGTGCCAAGGACTTGAAATTTTTACGACGGTATGGCCATGACGTGTAACCTCCAGAAAAAAGCCGACTTTAAACCTCGGTGTCATGGGTTCGATTCCAGAAGGCCCCAAAGTTGCGATTTTCTCCATAAGAATACATGGCGGGGATTTTCGAAAATTTTTAAATAATACTTTCCGGATAGGTAGAGAATCAAAATTCAAGGAGCTTACAGATATGGTCGAGAACTATTGAAAACGTTAATGACTACTAATGAGAACGTCCTGGGTTCGATTCTAGGACAATGCAAAAATCCCACATTTAAAATGCATGGGGATGGTTTTTCATTAATTTTTTTGATGCACTTATCGGAATGTAAGGATTTTCTCGCTCAGCTAGATGATATATATTAAGAATTTGTTTAAGGAAAAAAATATCATAAGACCGTACTATCCCTGGGTTCGATGCCAGAGCACATTAACCTTTCTCTCATAAGGAATATAAGGGAAAAGTAAGACGTCATTTGAGGCAGTTGCAGCCCATATTTTTGCTTGAATTTTCATACTTAGTTAAAAATGGTGATTTTCTATTATGTTGCATAGGAAGTATTACTAGAAAGACCCAGGTTCGATGCCGGGTGGTAAATATGTCTACCGTTTAAAATACATTGGGTTATTATTTCATTATTTTTTTGATGCACTTATTGAAATGTAACGAGGTTCGTAATAGGATAGAAGATGTATGGTAAGAATTGCTTTAAGAAAAAAATTTATTTAAGACCGTACTATTCCTGGGTTCGATGCCAGAGCACATTAACATTTCTCTCATAAGGAATATAAGGGAAAAGTAGGACGTCGATTGAGGCAGTTGCAGCCAATATTTTTGCTTGAATTTTCACACATAGTTAGAGATGGTGATCTTCTATTGTGCTGCATAGTAAGTTCACCAGTAAGACCCGGGTTCGATGCCAGACGATAAAATTTCAGCGCATTTTAAGGAAAATTTCAATCCTTATTTTTCTCTTGAGGACCGTCTCGATATGATGCCGATATGAAATTAGTATTGCGATCTGCTTGCAGAATGCAAGCAACATTTTACTCGTATATATATATAAGTATATCCGGAGAAGCGTCTATATATAATAGATAGATATAGGTATATCCATGTTCCACAAGTGCCAATGCCTTGAAATTTTTACGACATATTGGCCATAACGTGTAACCTACAGGAAAAAATCCGACTTTGAACCTCGGTGTCATGGGTTCGATTTCAGAAGGCCCCAAAGTCGCAATTTTCCCCATAAGATTACATGGCGGAGATTTTCGAAAATTTATTTGAGGCACTTCCCGGAAAAGGAGAGAGTTGAAACTCGAGGGATCGTTAGATGCCGCGCATATCAAAAGGAAACCATAACAACATCTACGAATATTATCCTTGGTTCGATACTAGGTCGGGACAAAAATCGGCCGTTTAAAATGCATTGCGGCGATTTTTAAGATTTTTTTTAACCCTTTTCCGATGGCATAGAAACTTGAAATTCGGCATGGGGTTAGATATCATAATTATATTTCATAATCAAATTTTACATATTCCCTTATGGTCGTTGGTTCGATCCCAGAGGGCCATTTACATTCCTCAATGCATTTCTTGTGGAGATTACGGAAACATATTTTAGGTGCTTCCCGATATTATATCTACTTGCAACTTTGCATAAGATAAAATCAAGTCATTACTAATCAAACTGTGAATTCACAGCTACTAATGTTTCCAGGTTTCACCAACAAGCGTCTCTACAATCAGTAAATGATCCGATTTTTAAGAATTTTTTGGAACCATTTCCCAATTATATAGAAACTTGAAATTCAGCATACAGATAGAGATTATAGATACATTTCAGGAACATGTTCTAGATTCCCATGATCGTCCTTGGTTCGAATCTAGAGAGCCAATTTCATTCGTGAATATATATAATGGTATTATTTTATTATTCAATTATGTTTTGTAATTATATAACACGATGTAAATATTGTTGTATTTCTTTACAAAGTTATCAGGCTATATTTGATTCAGTCATCCTGAAGTAATGTGATGGGATACCAATAACGATTTTGTTGTTTTTTTATTGAGGTGCGTCGACATCTACGGTCATTTAGCAAAACGATTTTATATAATTCCCAAGGAAAAACGGACTTGAAAAAAGTCTGACAGGGCCGGGAATCGAACCCGGGATCTTCCTCTAACCGGGAGGCTGCCTTAACCATCTAGGCTACCCGACCAGAACATTTTAACAAGCCGTTTCGGGGACTTTGTGTGCAAGGGCAAGTGCAGGTTCGTCCGACTGAGCGGCATCGTCTGCGGCCATGGCCTCATCGAGGCACCGGCAACACTTTTTTCAAGTCCGTTTTTCCTTGGGAATTTTCCTGGGTGCACGCCCTTATGTGCAAAGTCACCTAAACCCTTTCCTTATTGATTTTATATAATGCTCGGTATGAAAATAATGTATGCTCGTGTGGAAATTAATTCCTGCATGGACTATACAAAAATAAAAATAACTTACCATACTTGTTCATTTCTTCAGTAATCATAGCCTTGAATCCAGAGTCCAGTTCTTTGAAAACTTTCCTCCAAGCTGCTGTATTTTCGGTTCTTGACTTGTATTCTTCCAGGCTTTTGTCCCATAGCACGGGTCTATTAGTTACTAAAGTAATGAGCAGTTCAGCATCCACTTCAATGTCTCCCATTGTCCAAAAACACGAAATCAAATATAAATAATTTTAAAAAAAACAAGATCAACTATCCTGTCCGCAATGTCTCGCTGTCTACGCTATTGTGAATTCTGCAGGGACTGCACGGCGGACGGCAGAAGTCGTCGCGTCTGAACAAGTCAATGTAGCACAGTGTATTTTATGCCGTAGAAGGCACACTGCCGTGTCGGATTGAAATGAGCGCCGTGGTGATCACGGCGGCCGTAGACGGCGTCGAGCCGTCTACGGCCCGCTTCGCATTGTTTGAAGACATCCATTAAGACCCATGGTTATTTGAAAGCTCGGCGCCGTGCCGTGGATGGCGGCCGGCGAAAAGTCGTCCCATCTGAAAGGGGCCTCACTGGTAAGCGTGCTACGTCAGAACCAGCCGGGCGACTCTCCATAAGGTGATGGTGGGAGCGATTCTTTTTGTTTAAGTTTCACAGATGGCGTTGTATTAGCATCCTTACGTCAGCTACGCGGAAGCTCGTCTACATCGTAGCGTAGCGTCTTGTAGCATTCTATTACGGATCGCGCGGGTTTTATTTTATTTTAGAATCGACTAGGGCTTGGAACATATGGTTGGTAATGAAAATATCGATAATTTGGAAGGTAAAAATAAGATAAGCATTTATTTAAAAAAATACATTGTAATACATTGTTCAAGACATAAACATACACGATTTTTTCAACTTTGCAAGCAGAAGAAGGGTGAGCATTTATTTTTTTAATTCACAAAACATGAAATATGCATATAATATACAATATTTAAACAAACACACATATAATACACACATTTACCCAAACACACATATAAGGTAACCCTACCAAATGAGCCTTCACTAAACCTAAGAACCTATCCCTAACTAGACCCAACCACTATCCTCAACTGATGCGGCTCCGGGAAAATGCCTACAATTAACAGATAAGCAGAAGATGAATTGCAAGCCAATTTCCCTTGCCTGCTCCTACTGGCTTGTTTAGCTTGATAATAAATATGAACCTAGAGAATAACCTGACCTGAAACCATGCATTATTACAATTTGTAAGTTTCAAAAGCAATAAAGGATTAAGATACACAACCATCTTTAGGTATAACTGATTATTCAGTTAATATCCCTTTCAGGGAGATCAAGAAATAGTCCATATAAACACAAATAAAGACTTTAGTCTTTGCTGAAATACATTTCTATGTTCATAGTTATGTTAATTTACTTAAAGCACTCACATACACTCATGAGAAAATGAAAGATAACCCATAAGTTATGAAACCATGCTCTTACCTCTTCTCAGCCACTAAATGATTATAGATATACTTAACTCTCTCTCTCTTATCACTACTTCAAACAGTAAAGAAAATTGTAAATTTTAACATTAGATTCCCGCATAGCAGAAACACATCTCAGAGATATCTCAAATGTCTAACAAGATGTCTCGAAAAGTTCTCATGCAGTCACATCACGAAGATCTGTCCCTATGTCTTCTTCAGATACGTCTCATAGGATATCTTGGAGATGTTTCAGTGATCTTTGGTGACATCTCCGAGGTATTTGAAGCCTCGATAAATATTAATAAAAGGAAACATTCCAAGTGTCTTATCAGCTGGATGACTATATAATCAATAATACTTGTTAACACATTTCACACACATCACATCCCATTTCCCTCTTCAGCAGGAAAACAAAGTAAAAACAGGAAAATAGGCCATGCTATTTTATTGTTTATTAACACAAACATTATATTAACAAAAATTGTCACTAATCACATCAGCAGTCAGGTCACGAAAACGGCTAAATTCAGAAAATTGTAAAATAGTACAACGTAATATACGTATGGAATCGCCGAAATGTCACTATAGTGACATTTTGGCGACAATATATTCACACAAACTGCTAACTAACACAAATATTGTCAAACCAAACGATTTATACACCACTTCGATTATCAAACATTGACGTTGAGTGAAATTTTACCTTTTTGAACAAGTACCAAGCAAATTTGTAGTATATATTTCATTCCACCTCCTTTCATAAAGAATAAATGTAAAAAGTTTTGGTAAAATTTCACTTACCAAAGTGGTAATTTTACCAAAGTTTTGATCAATTACAGCCTTTATCTTTTGAAAACTAGGGTAAAATTTCACTTTCACACAAAATTTCACTTTCACACAAAATTTCACTTTCACACAAAATTTCACTTTCACACTTTTTGGGAAAAATGTTTTTTTCTTAGTAGAAATACCCCGATTTCGACGATATTTTCAGGGGAGACACTTGCAATATGGCGGCTTATTGTGCAAATTACAGCGTTGAAGTAACTTCATTATTTACTGAAATACATCGTTTTTTGTGAACAAGGTACAGAAATGGACTCCGGAAACCATGTTTTTCGTGTTAGTTCTGCCGTTTTGACGCCAGATGTAGCGGCAATCGACGATTTTCACCTCTCTGAAAAATTCACAAATTCCCAAAATTCAACTGTATCGCGGGCGCGTAAATGACCCAAAATAAGACCATATAGCATAAAATAAAGGACAAAAAACATTTATATCGATAGAATATAGTGTGAATATGCAGAAATAGCAAAAAATAAAGGAAAATAACAAGAGTTTACATAGAATGAAGAGAAATTATGCAGGGAATAAGTTAATAATTAACGTATGACACTAAAGGATTAGGGCAAAGCTTGATGGGTTGAGTTGGGTGTGCGGTGTTCCTTAATTTACATGTTACGTAACGATAATGGTTAAATGTAATGCGAGTAATGTATTTTTTTAGCAAATGTTGCTTTTTTGTTAAAAAAAGATAGTCACCCTCACGTCCGGATCGCAAGCTATAGTTGGTTTGCAAGCTAAATTTGTTTCCAAGGTCTTCTAACATATATTTTAATTATTTACCTGTAATTCAGGTGAAAATGGGTAAAATATCGCGAAATTAATCGATCGTAATTGCAGAAAATAGCCCTTAATCAACTGAAAAATAAGGAAAATACAGGTAAATAAGTCGATAATTACACCCACCCAGCACTCCTTTTCACTCAAGGAGGCCCGTAACCGAGTAGGAAATTGGGAAAAAACAGGTAAATCAGTCCATTATTACACATACCCAGCACCCCTTTTCATTCAAGGAGGCCCGTAAGCGAGTAGGAAATGGGATATGGGCTTCAGTAATAGTTTTTTTCAAGTTAGGTTTCAAGGTAGGTATATATTAATTTTATAGGTGATATTTAGGAAACGTATTTAGTGGCCGAAGTCACCCCATCGGTTGGGGTGCCTAAGGCCTATTCTTTATTTTTTAAACAAATTCCGTTGTTTAAGAAAATTTTTAGATACTATTTGCATGAATAAGAATTACCTTCATGTAATTTAAATTTTCTGAGCATAGATAATGTAATTGGATACAGAATTATTTTTTTTTAATCTAAAAAACGGCCAAAGTCACCCCATTCTACGGTACGGTTCGTCGCCTTTCAGTGATTTACAAAGAATGTTTTTACGGTGACGAAGTTACCTGTGTTTTGCACATAAGGCAAGCACCTATTCTTCAGATTTGCTAATTAATCCGTCTTATTAAAATGTTTTGTATTCAATTTAAAAGTACCTATTGCTGGATAAAACAATTACTCTTAATTCCATCTTTGGTGAATATTACTCTTTATTACAAATGCATCATAATCGTGCTTTTTCACCGTTTACTCCATATAAGATTATGGTTTCAAAGGGCGAACTTCAGTGCTGCCATCTCGCGGATGCGGACATTAAGGGAGCCATAAAATTTCAGCAGTTTCCAGTCCTATACTTTCTAAGTTCGTGGTCAGGATTCACATCGGAACAATGGGTGCGGCGAGTGGAAGGGGTGGCGTCGGCTTACGGTTGGGATCATTCCATGCTGTTAGCACACGCTGTTACAAAGTTACACGGGGTGGCGAGACTGTGGTTAAACAGTGTAGCGGAAGAGGTCTACTCGTGGGACGCGTTCAAAAGAAGACTACTTTGTAGTTTCCCTTCGGGAGCCGATCAAGCAGACGTCCACCTGTGCCTAACAAAGAGAAAGAAGGAAGCTAAAGAAACGTATGAGGCTTACGTATATTCGATGAAAGCCATCGCGAGACGCGGAGAAATAGACGACGTATATATTTTGAACGGGATGACAGATAGAGAATTGGTTAGATCGTTGGCTATGTGTGAATTTGAAAACGTAGAAGGCCTGCTTGCGAAGATCAAAAGATACGAGAACATTACGGAAAGAGCGAAGATGAGCGAGAGGGTGGCTGTCCAACCCTCCTTATCAAGAGAGAGACCCTGAAGGGTGGGAGAAAAGAGATTATCTACTGAAAGATGCTTTAATGGTGGTGAGCAAGGGCATAGGGCCAAGGATTGCTCCAAAGAGAAGCGCGATAAAAAATGTTTCAATAGAGTATTTGCACAATTTTTGGTAACCATGGAAAATAAATATTTGGCACATGGAAAACCTAAATTACAAATTTTTCCCCTATAAATTCCGTACTTATTCAACCATAACAGATTAAAAATCCTGTTTCGAAGCTTGCGCACAAACGAATGGCCGCCATCTTCTACAGGGTGTGACGTAAACAAACCTATTCCGCTGTAGCAGCTAGATACTGCAAGCCGCTGCAAGCCTTGTTTACATTCGTCGTTTATTGTATTCACTGCATTTAGCGCCTTCTGTTACTGGTCAGAAAAAGCAAATGTCGTGTAACATATAAGAACATTAAAAATTGAATGGAATATGTGTGAAAGCAAAATAAGGAACTGAGGAAAATATGGAACAATTATCTAAACTAATAGTAGGCATGTCCGTCAACGTGTATGGTCTCAAGTCTTGCTTTCAAGGCTTCATTGAAGGTATTTTCCGCAAAGGTGCATAATGTTGGACGTACTCCTTGACGCAAGTTACTTTTTAGACTTACATGTAGATGAGTAGTATTGAAAATGGGGAAATACATCCAACGAAATAACTTATTAGAAAGATTTAGAGCAGAGTGATATAAAAAAAGCCACCCCAAAGCCTATTTTGAACAGTTATTCCCTGAAGAATAAGTTGGAAAAGAAATACTTTAGAAATGCGGTATTGCTGGGAGATTTGGACTATAAGCAGAGAAATTATCTGATGGCACGACCTAGGAAGCCCTCTGATCAATATCAGCAACTCTAAAATGAAAGTCGTATAAAGACCAGAAATATAATAGAAACAATGTTTGGGATATGGAAGCGACACATTCCCATCCTGTAAAATAGTGTTAATATTTGTTTAGAAACAGTAATGGAAGTTGTAGTAGCATATGCAGTGCTGCACAATGTGGCAATTATCGCAAAAAAACAAGGAACAACCTCATGATATAACAGAGCCAGCGGATATTTCTGTGACTTGATATTGCAAAACTTTTATCATTACACAGACAGAATGCAAGCATTGCAAAATTTTGTGTCGTTATAAATTCTTAGGCTAGTGTAATTATCTGTTATGTAACAGCTTAGCATAATTCTTAGTTTGGCTTAATTTACATTTAAGTTTTTCCCAGTTCATATTATTTCAGTTCTTTAATTGAAGTGGAATATCACTAAGGTTTAATGCTAGCCTGTATTTTTAAATGAAAAGTTAATTGGTTAACTTTTGATTATTCAAAGTAAATGTTAAAATTCATCTAAATAAATTTATTTATTTCTTTTTCTTTCAATTTGATTTCAAGTAATAGTTTTTTTCTGCGTTGGCTATTCTTATACTGACTGACATGACTATTGCATTGACCTATTTCTAACAAATGTCAACAGATATTTTCGTTTTCATTAAATTTCTCTTTCATATGATTGTGGACAGTAATAAATAATGTTTTGCCACACAAAGCACTGTATGGTTTTGAGTCTAATGAATAAATGAGGTAATAGTTATATGTAATACAAAAGTATGCATTTTTGATGCTTCAATATTTCCCATCAATTATTAGAAGCGCAGCCAGTGTTACGATAAAAAAACCAAATAAAACAAAATTATTTACCATTATGGCTTGAGTATTATGTAATGGCTCATCTCTTAAACCTAAAGGAAAATCATTGTATAGTACACAATATACAGATAGAATGGAATTAATTGTTTTTGAAACCACTTAAATAGTACAATTCAGAGCATATTTTAAGGAATTATCACTGGGCGACATTGAAACTGCTTGAACCCCCTCCACTACCCAATATCCCATTAAAATAACCAAAAAAAGTATTTTTTTGCTCTCTGGCTGTTAAGTTTTAACTTAACTGTTGCTGCGTGAAAAAAGTTGGTCCTTTATAGAGCCATCGAGCAGAAACATACTATACGCCTCTCGGTATAAAAAAAAGAAACAAAGATGTAATATCTTTTAAAATATTACCTTCTAATGGAAAAAATCTTCACTAAGAAAGGTTTGCTTGATTAATAATTGCCTTGCCACCAATTATTCTCTACTTGTCCTCGAGCCAATCGTACTTTTGGATTCCTAGTCGATTTCCAAGGTATTTCACGGTGCACTCACTATCACCGCCCTCGTACACAATCACACTATCGAAAATTATACGATTCGCACTCAAAATAAAAGATCTTCCACAACATCTACCGCATGGAAACCATCGCCTACCTGGCGAGTCACACACTGAACTCGAATGTGAATAAATGGGAATTCTTTCGAAAGGAATGTAGGGCCCACCATTCCACCACCTTCCCGAACTCTATCCCTGAAAAGAAACATTGTATCCAAACGCTTGAGTTTGTTACTCTTTTTCGCCAGCACCAAGTACTGTCACTGGGCGACAAAATCTTTGCACTAGGAGACATTGGTGTCGCCTACTTTGTATATTATTTTATGCATTGGTACAATGTAGATCCCTGCACACAACTTTAGAATCGCTATCCACTACACTCTCTAAGCTCTTTCCATTCACACTAATTAAAGCCATATACTTTTTGTAAACCGGGTTACGTCTAATATTGGATGGACCTCCACCGGTTTGCCTTAAACTTTGCTTCTCCCTAGCCATGTCCAAAAATATCTGCGTGAGAGTTTGAAATAACTTGAAAACCACATTTCAATTCAAGGTATAGTGTGGAGTAAGTTTATTGTTTGGAATTGCTAACCTTAATACATTCAAAATAATCATACCGAGCCAGTTTCACTCCTCTTTGCCCGAAAATAATAGCCCTCCTCGAATAAAAAACGTAAAAATAACTCGTCGCGGCACCTTCGATGTTGTAATCAAACTGCTAATAGCGCCAATAGGGTTGGTGACGTCAGAATCTAGCAGCCGATCAGCGTATGTTTTTCCTTCCTCGGTTTCGCTACGAAAAAAATGTAACTTTGGATGCTTATATTATTTACAGCAGGCAACAAAAATACGTTTTACGCCAGGATTGACTTTTTTATGATGTAATCATTCTCTGGAAAAAAATTCATCGCCAAATTCTGACCCTTGCAAATACTCTATTGTATGAAACAGGGACATTTAATGAAAAAATGTCCATTAAGGAATTTAAGGCATCGTCAGTCCTCAAAGGAAGGAAACGTAAACAGAATAGCTACCGCAAACCGGCAAATAAAGGATGAATACCACAAATGGATAGAAATAAATGGGAATCATGTGGTCGGGTTCATTGACCTAGGAAGCGACGTGGTAACTCTGAGAGAAGACGTGGCGAGAGAGATCGGATTACAATTCCAGACTTGCCAGAGGAAATGCATGCGAGGCAATCGGCTCGAAACAGTTGGCTCTCCAGATAGATGACGTCAGCATCGAAGTAGAGGCGTTGAATGTCCCCGATTACGCGCAAGAAGACGCCATGATCATCGGGCGAAGCGCTCTTGACCAAATGGGGATTTGGATTCAAAAGGGAGACGGAAGACTATCTATACTATGGAAGACTATACTTAATATCGTAAGGGATTCATCGGAGCCAGAGTAAAATAGGATAAATGTAGAATAGAAAACACCGATAGAACCAGGCGAAATTAAAGTGGGAGGAAATCTTCATGAAGCAGAGAGGCAACAGATTCGCAATGTGGTCAATAAATACCGACAATGTTTTGCCAAGAACCTTGAGGAACTAGGGACTGTCAGTTTAACCAGTTTTGATATTGAGTTAAATGATGAAGAACCAGTGAATATACGACCTTACCGGTTATCATATTCTCAAAGAGGAGAAATGCAAAAAGAAGTACAGAGATTAATGAAGCTGCGAATAGTAAAAGAGTCAAATTCAGAGTATGCAAGTCCCGCATTGTTAGTAAAGAAGGCCAACGGTGAAAATAGACTCTGTAATGACTACCTAACATTGAACAAGAAGACCAGAAAGGTGAAGTTTCCCGCACCAGCGATTGAAGAACAGGAAGATTGGCTGCTTACCATGCAAATTCAAGACCCGGTGCTGGAGAATCTACGGAGGGTGCTGCAAGGGCCAGCGACGACGAACGAGGAACGTCAGATACACGTTGACTACACCATAAAGGACAACCGAATCTGCCGAAGAGTGAATGGAGAAAGACGTTGGGTCGTTCCAAGAGATGTCATTTCCAGAATTATAAAGGGAAGTCACGACGACATGGGACATTTCGGTGAAGAGAAGACTCTGGAGCATCTGAATAATTGAAGGAGAAAGAGTTGGCATGGCAAAAGATTGTCTCAGAATACAATTCCCTTCCTGGTGATTTAGAGGATATTAAATTAAATAACAATTAAATTTGTTTGAGCAATATTTCTTGTAATTTCATCGTACACAATGAAATACTTATTACCTTTCACTCTTCATTTTGCATGCTTTTGAATGTTATCAATGTGTATTTATAGTATTAGTTATTAGTACAATGTTATTTTAGTAATCTTCAATGTTTGCAAGTATTATAAAGAGAATTAATTCGTAACAGCAATTATAGTGTGCAGTTGAAACACTTTTATCACTTGATTTTCTCACTAATTTTAATCTTATCCAAATAACTTCTTTAGCTTGCTTAAATTTTAAAATAACAGAAGTGAATTTATATGGTCCTTAAGGTGTTGTTAAAAGATCACATGGCCAATTAAAAAAATGCTATGAGAACAAGAAAAGAAAGTCAAGGAAAGATATAGCAGGTGAGAAGATGGAAATGTATAAGACTGGAGGAGGGCCATCAAATGAAAAAAGTATTAGAATTAACAAAATAGTAGCATTTATTTTGGGTCCTAATGTAAGACCAATGGATAAACCTTCTGATTCAGATGCTTTTTATCATAGTAATGGTTAGCATAATAATATTCATACCAGTTACCTAAATCAAATGAAAAAATAATTAAATCTGGTTACTTTTTTAGATCAGTAGCATATAATCATTCTACCTATACATATATCAAATTCATCAGAGTTAGGGTTACAGGTAACATAAGTTTACACCTTGTATAAATCATGAGAATAGTAAACTACTAATATTCAATGTTTATAGGATGTGTTGGAGAATTCAGATACAGCACAAAATGAATCAGTATCATTTACTGAGACTCCTATAAAAGAAATTCACGAAGTGGAAGTAGTATATATATATTGCATGTAAAGCAGTAGTTCGGTGTATTCCGAAAGAATCTCCTATCAGCATGTGAAACGTACCTGTGGCGTAAAATCTCAACATAGTCAAGATTTAACTTAAATTTGAGTTTATCCATCGGCGAAAGAGGCAGAGGCGGATCCAGGCACACAGTAATGTAGAGACTGTCCATTCCGGATTTAAATTTATCTAAAGCACTGGAAAGAGCTTCGACATCTGTGCGGAGGCAAGTTGCTCAACTTTACGGCAATCGAGCACCAGAAAAGACATCGGTGTTGAAGGCAACAGCCTATCGGCGCCATCTAAAAGGACAAACTTCAACTTCACAGCCGCAATGCGATCCATCCCAACCAGCGCCTTGAGGCCCTCCTTGCTACCACTGTGATGGACAACACCCAGCCAAAGGATGCCACTTCTGCCGTGCCATTTGCAGGGATTGCTAGAAAAGAGGGCATACGTTAGCCGTCTGCTTCAAACTCAAGCAGATGGATCAGGAGAGAGAAGACTATCCGCAAGCTCGCCAGCGTCCAGCCCCGCGGAATTCAGCGCGTCATGTCGAGAATCGTCCTTCATCGCATCCAGCATCCCGGTGGACCAATGATCCAACTCTCTCGCCAGCCTCATTTACCTGCACACCCGAGTCACGCAGTTAAAACATTGCTCAAGAGTCATCAGATTTGCCTATTAATTCTCTTTTCCAGACTCGGGCATCCTGTCATTCATCTACCTATATTCCGGCTCACCCTCCTGCTCTGTGTGTCATTGTCGATTGAGGGTCATCCAATTAAGATGGAAATTGATAGTGGTGCTGGGCTCTCTTTAATTGGATTAGGGCTTTAGAAGGAGCATTTATCTCATCTTCCTTTGATGTCTCCCACAGTTATATTAAGGACTCGGTCATCAGAACAATTACCTGTAGCTGGTGAAATCGGAGTATCTGTGCAAAGGATGAACTTCAAGGCTAATCTTCCATTAGTTTTGATGGCTGTGGATGGTCCGAGCCTTTTGGGACGATCATGGTTCAATGCTTCGGGAGTGAATGTAGAAAAAGATATTGAAGAAATTATAGTAGCCTGCCCTCAACTAGGTTTGCCAAAGCCTCCTAAGGCACCAGTAATTCCATTGAGTGCACCCACCAAGCCATGGTCTCGCTTTCACTTAGACTTTGCTGGACCAATGCATGGACATTCTTTCCTAATCCTTGTCGATGCATATTCCAAATGGATTGAAGTGGAAGACACAAGGTCTTCTTACAGTACTGCCACTATTGTTAGATGCTGTAGAAACTGGTTTGCAACTCATGGTTTGCCTGATGAGGTGGTCCTGGTTTCCGTGCTATTGAATTCACTATTTTTTTACAGAGAAACAATGTGAAACACACCTTGCGTGCACCATATCATCCAGCTTCCAATTGACAGGCAGAAAGAACTGTACACACCTTGAAGGCAGCCCTCGGGAAAATTCCTCCTTCAAAATGGGCATCGGAATTTCCAGGAATTCTGCTCACCCTGAGAGTTACCCCAAGCACCGTCACAGGCCTGAGTCCAGCTGAATTGTTAATGGGACGTCACCTGCAGACCATCTTAGGAAAATGGCACCCTGCCAGTATGGTTCCCAAGAGCAATGATAAGAGAGAAGAGGCTCTTAATGACACAAAAGGGCATGATGGATTTCAAGTAGATGATGCAGTCTTATTTAGGGAATATGCAGGCAATAAGTGGCAGAGAGGTTATTTTGGACAGATAGCTCCTGCTCTTCCTACACCACTTGATCCTGCAGTGTAACAATCACTTGCTGAGGAAGGAGATAGGCCCTCCAGAGAGGAGCTAGCAGAGGAACCTGTGAGCAGAAATGGTTCCAGACAAAGACGAACAGTTTTTGAAACTAGACTAAAAGACTTTGGCCCAAGTGCACCAATCTCGGTTAAGGCTTAACCGCAGTTAAATTGTTAACTAACCGCGGTTAAGGCCATTTTCAAGTGCACCAACCTTAGTTAGCGTTAACCGGGCAGCTGACCGCGGTTAAGAATTAACCAGCTGAAACCGACCGGTTAAGTTACTAAATTGGTGTAGCAACAAGAGTAGTAAACAATTATGGCATTTCGATTTGATAATTTTGAAGATGAACTCCTGTATTTAGATTATTAAGAAAACGACTATAATTTACATCATAGAAACCATGACGCTAGGGTGAATCCTTTCGATAATTTATGTGAAACTAAATTCTACGAAAGATATAGGTTGAGGAAAGAAACAGTACTTTCCCTCTTAGAAAATATTCGCCATCATCTTGAATATCCAAGCCAGAGAAACAATCCTCTTTCCAGGGGTGGATCAAGGGGTGCAAGGGCCCACAGGCAAATAACTGGTGGAGGCACACTTAAAGGCGGAGAAATCCAACATTTCCTATTTATTATAAATGGTCATGGAATTACATACAAATAAAGTAAACAATCACTTGATTTTAGGAAGCGTGGTGCCTTTGGGTTCAAATCTAGGTAATATTCTGACCAAAAACTTGCATAAAAAGTTGGTGATCATACCAGTTCATCCAAATCTTGTGCAGGGCCTAGCTCTCGAGTTTTGGAGTGAAAGAAATTGTTCAGCTTCGGTGTTTGTGCCAAAATTTCTGCATCTCTTCTTTGCTTGTCTCTGACTTTTTCTCTTTTCTGCTCCGGAATTGAAGGTTCTCGGTGCTTTGTGCCAATTGTTTTTTCGATCACTCATTTGGTAATGCTGAAATCGCAAGTACAAAGAATCTGGAATATTAATATCAATATTGAACACGGTTGTTGCAAAAAAAAATATGGGAAACTTACTATTTTGATTTATTTATCTATTAAATTTATGCCTCTTAACTAAAGTGTTAATTAATGAGGAGTCGTAACCCAGCATATCAGCAGTATTTTTAATGAAACTTAATTCCTTATTATAACCAGTATTATCTAGAGGTAGGTTCTCAAGTCTGTGAACAAGATGATGAAAAGCTGCATGTCTGTGAGATAAAGGATGGAACGAGGAATTAGGGATAAAATTATTTGATGAAGTGGGTTTTCTGTAAACATCGAAATGTAAGTGATTAGAGACTCTCGAGACCAGAACGTCGAGAAATGGCAAGCAGTTGTTCTGTTCTACATCAAATGTGAATTTAATTGAAGGAAACAAACTATTCAATTTTGATAAAAAAGAATCTATGTGCATAATAGAGGTGTCAAAAACGTCATCAATGTATCTTAACCAAACATTAGGAAAATAATCAAACGTTTGTTTACATAAATTTTAAAATAATTCATAAATATATTGGCAAAGAAAGGGGATTTCCCATAGTAGTACCAAAAGTTTGTGTATAATATTTGTTATTAAACTGAAAGCAATTCTGGTACATACAAATTCTGGTAAGTGGAAGATACTCTCCAATGACATCAGAAAAACCAAAATCAGTAAGACAAGTATGTAAATATTAAAAGTTTCTTCAACAGGAACACTGGGAAATTAGCTACAGACGTCAAAGGAAACTAAAAGATCAGAATCTTTTTATTCAATTTTGGAAATCCTGTTGGTAAAATCAAAGCAATTCAATATTGAATGATTAAACAGAAAAGGCAAACCATTAAATTGTGAATTAAGCCATTTCGCAATATAGTGAGTGGGAGAGTTAATAGCAGAGGCAATAGGTCTCATAGCTTCATTATTCTTGTGAATTTTGGGTAGACAATATAATTTGGGAATTACAGGGTTGGAAACGGATAATTTATATTTCAAAGAGGATGAGATTAAATTAGGGCATCTATTCAAAGTGTTTTTAACTTGTAAAACATAACTATTTAGAGGGGATTTTGTCAAGACTGTATAAGAGCCATTGTCTAGTCAAGACTGGGAATTCTGAAAATATATTTTTTATCTAGAATTATAACCAAGTTGCCTTTATCGGCTTTTAAATAAAAGCAATCTTTTATAATATTGTAGTAATTGGAGGAGCTAGGTATATATGAGGAATTAAGATTATTGGATAGAGTTCTTTTACAAGATAACCTGATTAAAGTTTTGGTATTGTTATCCAGATATTGAATACCACTTTCTATACTAGCAACTATTTTGTCTAAAGGTGTGACTTTAGGTGGAAAGGCAAATTTCAGACCCAGATTCAATATATCAAGTTCTTCAACAGAAAAAGAGGTAGAGGAAAGATTTTTAACAAAGCTATGAGGAGTGGAGGTAACAGTAGCCAAATCAGAAGAAGTAATATTGGAACCTTGAGGTAGACCAGACCTTTGAGAATTCTCTTTATTAACCCAAAGATAAGCTTGTTTTAACAAATATATAAATTTGTTATTCAGTTTATGTTTCTTCTTACAGAACCTAAAATTGTTGCAGGCAATCATTTTGTTACTGTGTTCCATCCAAAAACTAAAACCAATGTTATTTAAATTGTGTCTGATTTTTAAATGGAACTCATATGCATGAACTTCCAGATTAGAAAGTCTGCTGTAGAGGGATTTTATTTCTTAAGTAATCCATTTTTGTCTAGCTGATGTAACACTCTTTTGACCATTTGCAGATTTAATATTGGGGAAAATATTCATAACCTTCGGGTACACACCATGACTACTACAACGTTTTAAGAAACAAATGTCAGCTCCGATGTTTAATATTTTAAGTTGTAAATTGAAAAACGTAATGCAGTCTTTGAGGAATAGAAAATCGGCCATAGTAACACTGAGACCAACCTCAAAGTGAATCAAATCGTGAAGCCACCACCCTTTCCCTGAAGTGCGAAAATCAGTTGAAGTAAGGTAATAGTGACAGAGAATAAAAGCATAAATGAAGTTGTAATATGGGAACAAGCAGAATACAGGTACAAATAAGTCAAGAATCAAAAATAATACATATAAAATCACAGATGAAAGATCGAAATTAGAGATAAAATAATGTGTGATCTTAAGCAAAGTAAGTCACAAATTAAAAACCAAAGACAAATAATCAAGGTGAAACAACAGTAAGTTAATTGTCAAACACCGAAACAGTAAAGTAACTACAAGCTGTGATCCGAAAATCAAATCACAAAAAACTGGTGAAGGTCGGAAAAACCAATAGATAATAGTAAAACACCACTGACAGCATTGTTAATAATAAGAGTCACAAATATACCTTAAGCTGTCAAAAAAACTGAGAAGAAGTCTTGACATACGTTTCGCTACTACGTGTAGCATCTTCAGAAGAGAGAATATGACTAAAAGTTAACCAGAAAACAGCGAGCAGAGAGGAGAAAAACAAAAGGAAATCGCTAGGCGAGATCAATCAGACCAAACAAAGATCTGTCGAAATCAGTGTCAAAGTTCATTAGATGTTCCCGATTTTTATAAATGAAGAAATTTTCCCAAGAGTCCAAACCTGAATTTGAAATGTGAACGAGGCTTAAATTGTCGACAGTAATATTATGTCCAAAATCAAACATGTTTTGCAACAGCCGAATTAGAAAATCTCCCAGGAGGATAATTACGTAACTCATAACGCCACGATTTTGAGATTCATTAGATGGACTACATTACGTGTGGAATATTAGCTTATACAAATTAGTCTTATTTTCTTCTCAATTTCTTCAGTCAGTCTTACTAATTCTGAAAGATGTTCAGCCTTTTTCTCTTCTAACTCTCTAATTTCCAGTTTCTTGCATTTTATTACATTTTCTTCATCTTTGTGTTTCTTATTTTCTTCCTTAAATTTAAATATTTCCTTCCTTCTTATTTAAAATTCTTAAGAGAATTCCGACAAAAACTGCTTGCATTTTTATATGCATGAATGAGTCCAGAAGTTATTTCCAATTTTCCAACCCTACCTGCATGCTCTATATATGCCCCTTTGAGCAACCTAGCTTTGCTTGTGTTGGTTCTCAACTAGACATAGGACATTTATAGAGAACCCACGCTCGACGGTAGCATTACCATGACTTACAATTGATATAATTTTTACAAATCCTAAGAAATTATCACAAGATGAGTCATATTTATCGTTAATAGTAGTCAATCAAAACGTGTCCAATCGAGTCTCATCACGTTTAAACATTTTCAATTCGTTTTGGACACGAGAAACTACATATAAATCCGTGGATTCATGTTTTATCCTTCCGGCTTTTATGCCTTTAATTTGGCCATTTTCAACAAGAAACTCTAGACAAGCTGCAAGTTTTTCATGGGCCAGAGCTGGCTTGAAAATCAGAGCGGGGTCGAGGCAAGATATATTCTTAGTCAAAGCATACTTCAAAGGTGATCTTTCGAGCAGTTTCTCGATGACTGTAACTATACCTAAGAGTGCTTCAGTTTTAAATTTAATTATTTGTTCCTCAGTAAGTGACTTAGAGACCTTTTTGGACGAGTCTTTAGTTGTAAAGTCTAGCATAAACATTTTAGGTTTGAGAATATTGTCAATCATCATCTTAAGTTTCTTTTTGGTTTCTGAAAGTTTTATCTTTGCCAAAGAAGAGGCATTAGATAAAATAACTCGTTTTACAACTCAGCCTAACAAAGAAAGCGTTAGTTTATACAATTCCTCATATAAAAATGGTGTCATAGGCAGAGGTGCCCATCCCCCCCAAAGGCTATGGCGCATTCCCCCCCAAAACCCCACCAGTTAATCCCCCCCTTCCTCCCAAAATCCTACCCTATTTCCCAACAAAAAAATCAAATTCCGACAAAAAGCGCACTTATGTAAATTTTACAATTTTAAATGGCTTCCAAAGAAACATAATAATATTCATTAATATTAAAATTAAAACTTTACAAAGTTTTATAAGTATAATATTTAGTTACTTACTCATATAAGACTAATTCATAGTATAGCTTTTAGGTAAATAAAAAAAAGAAATGCAAATACATTACTTTCTAAAAAATATTTAATGGATTTTCCGAGGAAATCAAACAATGTACTTGTATGAAAGTAAACAAAAGTACAAACTAATTACACTATGAAAATATACACCAATACATTAGACTACTTTTAAACATTATTTGCCCTAAAATACATTATGATAGGTGTTATATAATCAAATACCGTACATAGATAATGAATATCTCTAAAAAGAGCACAGTAACTGACCAAATATGTAAAAATAGGAAAGAATAACTTAAAACAAAAACCTGTATTTAAAATACAAGCATAAAAACAAGCGATACACAAGATTTTGATGCATGAAGTTTTTATCCTGTCATCATAATATAGCAATAATTCAAATGTAGGCAAAGCAATAATTTGAAACCTTAGAACAATAATTAGAATAGTTGTGTTCTACAAGGTAACAAAATTGTATGAAATACGCTAAAAAGTCAAAACAACTTATTCTAATAAAACACTATTTTTACAAATAATTATATACATATTTACATTTGTACATCTATAAAGAGATTATAAATACATAAGCTGCTTACAAATTTAATTACAATCACAGCTAGAAGTGTTTCTGTCTCTACTCTTGATGGCTTTTGTACAGAAGTAATTTACTTCTTGGCACGGTTGTTAGGGCGAATTTATCAATAATTTCGCTGTTAGAAATTGATTTTAATATGTCATTTTCGGAAGCCAGTATGAGCAAGTTAGACAGCCAAACATCCCCCATACTGCTTCTTAGCCTATTTTTGACGATTTTCAATCTGCTCATTGTTCTTTCTGCTGAGCAGCTTGTTACTGGTAATGAAAGGATGATATGATATAACATCATTAGGTTTCGAAAGCCAGACATATTAATCAAAAATCTATAAGGTTTGATGAAACCCTTCTTGACCCACTGGTCTAGAACTCGTTCTTTTGATGTCTCTGTCACTTCAGCTGGGTTGGGTGAGTCATCATCGTGAAGATTTTGTGAGCCACATTCCTCATTCTCTTCCAGGATATCAAATAAATTAATGTTTCTGTGCCCTTCTTTGTACAGGCGGCTGAAATCATTTACTTCTTTGCAGGTTTCATCAGCATCAATTCTGTAAAACTCACACAAACCATTTATTTGAGTTGGGTTAATGGTTCCGTCTTCATTATCAGCAATCTTCAATAAACCTTCATGCGAAAAATATGTCATTTGCTGCACAATATGGAGAGTGCTTTCTGGAAATCTATCCTCTAACTGGGTAATCAGAGAATCTAGTAGTTTGAAATAAACTTCAACTCTTATTTTGGCCATCAGGTTTGTTATTGGCTCATCCACAGATAGTTCATCCATAAACCTTTTGTTCTTACGAGGTCTTTTGGCGAGGGGTTGAGATATGTTGTGGTCTTCTACGAAGCTGTTGATGTGCTGTAACATTTCATCATTCCATGATTCGTCACTCCTTAGAGCCTCCAATCTAGCCTTCGTCTCACACAGAATAGCGGGCACTATTCCGTAATCAATGTTTTTTGATTGGAAACATATGGTTACTGGTGCGAGAACTTTGAAAACTGTGGATGCGATTTTCATTGTTGCCACTGTTTCAAATTCAGACAACGCTTTAAAGAGTCCATTTGCTCGAGTAGTAGTGTCATTGTCTGACTTTTCATCCTTCGATATTTCACATAAGGATTCCCTAAGGACATCGTAACAACTTATAACTGTTGCCAAAGCATCATTCCGACTTGACCATCTAGTCGTGAGGACTCTTTTTAAGCGCTTTTTTCTAATATTAGGAGGTCCTTTGTTCAACTTCTCTGTAAAGAAATGATGTCTTTTATGTCCCGACATGAAAACGTATAGTTCTTGAAGTGTCGAAAACATATCTCTTATTTGGGGGCAAATATCCATAGATTTTTCTATGACTAATGCAAATCTGTGGGAGCAGCACCAAATGTAAAATGCTTTAGGACATTCTTTTAAAACAAAAGTCTTAACTCCACTTAATCTCCCACGCATATTACCTGCTCCATCCATACTTTGCCCAACCAACCAATTGTTATCCAAACCTAATGATAGCAGGGTGTTGAGAAGCTCTGATGACAAATGTTCTCCAGTTGTTTCTCCACTCGTGAAGACCTTTATCAGTCTCTCCTCTGGTTTGACATCATCTTTCATGCATCCTTGAGAATCTTTTATCTCCACATAACGAACCAGCAGAGTCGTGCATTCTTTTTTGCTAATATCCTGAGTGGAATCGAGGATAACTGAATAGGCATTTGTCTCTTTCACATGTTGAACAATTTTGGAAACGACCATTTCACTCATGGTATGAATTATGTCAAACATGTTTCTATAACTTAAAAGGTTGGACGCAAATTTTGCTTTTCCTTCCTTAGCTTTATCCAGCTTTTCTAAGTAAACCCTTGCATCTGGGCTATATTTTGCTAGCAGTCTAAAAAGATTATGAAATTTTCCATCCAGAGATCCTTTTTTTCTAAAGGCTAACATTTCTGTTGATAGGTATCTACAACAATCTACAATAACAGAGAGTATTTCTCGGTGATGTGCAACTAGTGAATCTGTTTGCTTCGCCAGGGTTTTGTCGATTCTTTGTTGTGAAATCCACTGAAGTCTTGCGATTTGGGAAGACACATGGTATTTAGATTTTTCATGTTGGTCAATATCACGATCACCCCTGTGGTCTATCCAACCCCTATAACCCGTAGTGCCCCATACAGTCATTTCTTTAGGTAAAGCGAAGAGGAGGCAGTGGAGACAAAATGCAGCATCTTTGTATTTGCTATACACAAGCCATTTTCGTTCGGTCGATGTCCCATTTGGCAACATAACCTGCTTTGCCTTTCCGTTGAATTTCCTCCCGCCAGTATTGGGAAAATTAAATATATCCAAGTTTTGGTTTTCTAGTTTCAAAGCTGCATTAATCATTTCTGGAGACAATTTTTTGTTGGCAAAGTAAGCTGGATCTTCTGACGAAGGCGTCAACTGGTTGTCCTCTTCAATGGTACAAGCCACATCTTCATCTATCTGCATCTGTTGGTTACCGTCGTAGGTTGGATCTTTTGTTGGTAAAGTCGAGTCGTTATCATCTTTAATTAAATCACATAAGTTTTTCTCTATCTCTTTGGGTTGTTGCACTCTTGTAGAATGTAAAACACCTTCTGAAGAAAATGTCAAGCTTTTATCCTCTTCGATTTGTGCAATATTTTGAGGTTCCTGCTGCGGGTCAGAGTTATTGAGGAATTCAATCTCTTGATTGGGATTTAATGAATCATTTATTACTTCCCGCTCACGAACACTTCTATCGGAGTCAGAACCAGGAAGTGGTATTACACTCTTAGTCTGGTTTGTGCTGGTACGAGCAGAACTTGTCACTGTCGTAGAAGTAGATGGTACAGATATGTCCCACTCAGATTCTCGTAATCTAAAAAGAAAAAGCCACACTTAATACTATATTTATACATCTTATACGATAGTAAAAAATATGCTCATTTTTGCAACAATAAAAAATGGTGACTTTATGTATACAAGCTAAAAGCATAAAACATTGTTTTTAATTTTGATGAACATTAAAAAAATACATTTATTTTATTTTCTATATTCTTTATTCCACATACATGGCTAAAACAAACGTGCGTAATATTTTTGAAACGTACATAAATAAATGGAAAAATATAAATACTGTAACAAGTTAAACTTAAAAAAAATAACGAAATAAACAAATAAATTAAGTTCGCCAATTCACTAAATTGCTATTAAATTAGAGACAGACGATTAATACAACGTTTTTTATAAATACGAAGTATATAAGTACTCAACTACAGAAGGCTCAAATACAGAAATAGTCAAATATCGTATTATCCACTGTTCACACGGCACTTGCTCGCTATCACCAGGTAAACGCAATTCGGAAGTTGTAAAATACATATAGCCTGGCGTGGTTTTTATTAAATCGAAGAAAATTTGATTTAATATACTGCTCTTAATATATTTAATTATATTTAATATACTAAACAATTGCGACTGAATAATTAAAAACAGTCCTCGAACATTGATTATATACATAATCAATTTGTTATTTATGCCATCGGTTGACGGACACGAAGATAGTATCCGTTGCAATAAGAAACATATGATACATTTAATTAGCACATACTATAGTTTGTCGTGCAAAACTGTACACCAACATTTTAAAAAAATTTCAGATATTTTAACTTTAACTTATTTTGAATATTTAATTAAATTAGTTTTGTAAATTTTCTCGACTTGCGTTACAAATTTTTATTGAGTACGGCATTTACTTCTGAAATACTGGGTACGGGCATTTGTTTACATGAAACTGTTACATTTTCATATAACATAAAATTGCCTTTGCATAGTATTTTTGACGTTCCAGTTCCACACAATACTTGCTGTGAATATAAAAATAAACATTTTCAAAATTGACACTATAAGATCTTTTAAAATGCATGCACAAAATAAGCTGAAATCAATAAAAATTAATAAAATAATGTTATTAAGCCTATAGCCAAACTTAAATGTAAAAGTAGGTATTTAAAAGTATGGGTCCGCTCTACCTCGAAGGATTTTTCCGACTCGCTCCGTATTCAACTGGGCTATCCTGATGAAAGAACAACACGCGTGGAAGCTTGCAAGCCTTTTCCTTTTACAGATCCCTAATTGTATATAAACTTTTTTACAGAACAATGAGCTTTTCACACTTGTCTGATTCCAATCCATATCTGCCCGTTTTATTTTTTTCGGAACACATTTCATTTTATTACTAAAGAACTTCAAAACGCTTTATTTTGACAACTTTATTGATGGCCCATTTATTTAAGTTAAATTTTCAAAAACGGAAAACAACAAACAAACGTTTAATTAATTGAATGAGAAAATTTATTGATTAAGTGTGATTGGTTAAGAACTGACCATAAATTGGGAAAAATACAAAACCTTCTTTTAGAGCATAACAGACTGGTAGAACTCACCCCTAAGATATATGCTAATTGCTCATTTTCTAACCGTTAGAATCAAACAGTAACAATGCTTTAGATTCTTAGCAATTAACATCTTACCAGCAAAATTAAATCCAAACAACAATAATTTTAGTAGTGTATTGTATTATGATAATTAAAAAAAAATTAAATGGCAAAATAATGTTCACCAAATAATGTACGTTAGGAATTGAGAAGTAAAGTGATAACGTTGTTTGAAACAAGTATCCTAATATACTCGTATACTGTATATACATATTTTAGTTTGAAGAATTGAAGTTAGTACCATAATACATCTTTAAAAAATAATAACTCCTCAACCTCAAATACAAGCAAAAAACAATTATTTTAATTATAGTTTTTTCTCATTTATTACTTTTCTCTTATTATTTACTAGCGGAGTGCCCGTTGATTCTCAACGGAAATATGAATGGAATGTAGTTCGAAAGAAGTCATGAAATTGAGATATGAAAAAATTAGATATGAAAAGTCTTAAATTTATGTAAAAACAATACTTCTCTTCAAAGTTGATGGGCAGAGAATTGCCAGAATTTTCATTGCACATTAATTAACTAATAGAGTGACCAGTTTTCACTAAAAGAGGAAACGGAATAAGATTGCTATGACAGCGTAAGAACGAATTTCAAAAAGATGATCAAAAAGGGGTATTTACATTTAATTAAGTAAAAAAGTTCAAAGTGCCTCTTGGTATCGCAGAATCACAAAAACAGTTACACTAATATAAATCATAAACTAAACAAATGCACCAGTCGCTACAGCAAATAGAAGAAACCACTGAGTACGAAATGAATGGAGACGAAATCACAAACATAGCCACACAAATCTTGTAAACCACAAACGAAAACGAATGAACCAGTCGCTTAGCACGTCCAATATGTCTGACAGACTGCGAGCGAGTGAGCGAAATCATCGTAACTATCAAATAAACGGCCGCAATCGAATTAGAATGTAAAGTAGTTAATCTAATTAGAACTCGTCCTTTTATGAATTAACACCTAATTTATTCCTTAAGATGACGTTGGCTGTTCTTTAATTAAATTACTTAACACTTCATAATTAACCCTCTGCTGTAAAATTAATTGTAAGAATTGTGAAGAAAATTTTTATCCAATAACAATGTAAGCGGATTGAATAGGATTTAATTTAATTTCAATGTTTTCAGATCCCGTTGACGAAAAATACTGTCTTCAGATATTTTTATATACGTGGAGATAGGAAACGTAATCCAAGCGAAAGTAGACATTCAAACTTATGGGAGTTATCTCATTAAAGCGATGTAATCGGTAGTGATAAGAAGTGCTCGCAAGTTTTTCTCGCGATATTTCCTCAAAAATTCATGAAATCTAAATAGCAAAAATTAACTACATTTCCTTTACTTGGCCATTTATTTTTCAGTCTAATTTGCATGATTTTAACTCGCAATCATGAACAAATACTATAAATTCTGCTTTAATCTCACAGTACCTCTAAAACGAACACCAGTAGAAATAAGATGTACCAAGAAGAGCAAAACCAATTGTCAATATAAACTTAGAAATGATTCAATTTTGTGTCAATTCTGTTAATCATTTGCGATTGTTTTCGGCGATATCGGCAAATAATTGAAATTCAGGGACATGAATCCTATAGTTAAAATATTCAAAGATGATATTTTCTTGTATAGAGTAACATATTTGAAAAAAAAAATTACTGAGTTTAATACTAGACTAAAGGCAAACCATATACCAGCAATACTTCTTTAGAGGGAATTTCTATAGTACATGTAACTGAAATTGTGAAGTAAATTAACGAAAAAGACTTCGAAAGTGATATATCTTGTTGGAGGTATTTCTTCGAAATGATGCTTATTCGACTAAATTCTCATTCAGTTATCCAATTCTTCCTTACCTAGACGTACAATCTATTAGTTACAGGAATTAAAAGAATACATGAATACTTCATTTCTTTTGATACTTGTCTAGAGTCCGTAAAATGAATACTACTTTGATTTTTTGGAATAATTTAACCCTGCAACATACAAAATACATATTGAAGCGTATATCTAATGATAACATTTGAGCAGCCTGCATAGAACCGAAGCATAAAATTAAAGGACATTCGCCATAATCTGAAAGAGGTGTTCCATATTTTAAAATCTAACAAACTTATGACGCATCGAAAATCGTTTAACATGAACATTTAAACATATTATTTAAGATATAACAAAATACCAATGAGTATGACTATCACCATCATGAAAAAATATAGGTGGATAGTACCTATGCTAAAACACACCAATATATGATCCACTAAAACATTTCTTGTTTTAATTTCCAATGCTATATCTAAAAGCATAAAATTCGTTTACCTTTTCCCAGTCAGGTATAAAAGGATTGTGACTCCTTGCTGCTTTATATCCAACTCTTGACACTTCAAAACGAAGCAATTACTGAATTCAGGGATATTTCAACGATCTTGATTGATTCATTTTTTAGCGTTAACGATTAAATTCACGGCGGGACGCTAAATGAAACGATTAGTATTTAGATCGGAAAATAAGAATGAAAATGTAGTTAACTTACCAAGCTAAGAAGATATAATTACTTTATATGAGAAAAGGAAATTCATTTAATATGACGATGAACATTAATTTCACGTAAAGAATCAATAAACATCGGTGTTGCTATAAACAAAGCTCTGTTGCTGCAGACGCGCTTCAACGAACTTGAATTTAAAAATATAGCTTGGTCTTGACGACGGGTTGTTTACAATGTCAGATTTTCAAAAAAATTTCGTATTTTACTTCCAAATTCTCACAACTTCGAAGCGAAAGCAATATTCTATGACCAAAATAAGAAACTTCATTCCATTTCCTTTGTTTTGGTGTTAGTTTTAGTTTTCAACGACCGTTATTTCTAATTTAATTTCATTATAGAAAAGTACCCTGCAAATGATAAAATTTTCTTCCCATGTATTTCTTATGGAAACTCTTCGACTATCTGGAGTCGAACCGAGTACAGTTGGGTCAACAAAAAGTAGCCTATCATTTGCGCAGAGGAGATTTTTAATATTGTACGAATTTTGAAATTTTGAAAATATTTAGCTTTAGAGTTATAGCGTGAAATAGATTTTTGACCCCGACTGGAGACAAACTGGAGACAGATAAGTGGATAAAAGGTAGCCTATGTCACAAGTCGGATGACAAATGACCAGCATGCCAAATTTCATCAAAATCGGTTGGATAGTTTTTGAGTGATGCTGTAACAGACAGACAGACATGAAAATTTCTAAAAGGTGTTTCGGACTCGGGAACAACCCTAGTATCCAGCAATACAACTTTTTTTTAAGTCGGATCAATGTACAGACACGACCCCCTCTACAGATTTATTATATATATAGATTAAAGAATTGTAACCAACTTACCTTTGCTCACTTGTTGGCTTGTATGGGATCCATGGACTCTGGCCTTCTTTAACTTGAACAATAGTGTATTTAATGTTTAAATTGTTTTTAAATTTATAGGAATGTTTACTTTTGCAATGTTCTAGCCACTTATCGTGCCGATGTACGGTATTGCATAATAGCTCGAGGCATTTATATTTAAACTGTTTTTTAAGTTTTCGAGGCATTTTCAGGATTAGGTTCGAAAATAGAATCCAGAAAGCTTGAATGCACTCAAATTAGGATGCAACGTGTTTTAAGTAATATTAAAAATCACTACAAATAGTGTAGCCTGCGATTTATAAAACGTATTTCTAAACACGCGTTTAAACACATTCAACGCATTTTTAAACACATCAAGAGAAAATCCTTAATAAACAATAAAACTCTCTGATAAAATCACCAAATCACAACGCACACAATAACCTTCCGGTCCGTCTCACTGCTCTTGTCTTAACTGAGTGTCAACCAAAACCAGAGATGGGGAGTATCCGAGTTAAAGTAACTCAGTTACCGGTAACGATTACATTTTAGGTATTTTTTACTTGTAATCGTTACATTTGAAAAAATGTAACTATTACTTGTAATCTACTCATTGCTTTCTGAAAGTAATCGTTACTTTCCCACTACGATTACCAAAACATTGTGTTAATTGGTATGAACACGTATTCGTCGGTCATCCTGATTGGAAGACGTCGGGCGTCGTCGGACGGGGAATCTCATTACAATGTAGGCACCTACATTATAAACTTTGAGTTTCCTTTTCTTCCGACGACGGCCGACATCGGATCGGGGGAAATACGGATCCAATGTAGTTGCGGCCTTCGACGTATTCCAGCACATTTCGACCACTTCGACGATTTCGTTCGTTTTTTTAATTTTCCCCACAAATTTAAAAATCCCCCCCAAATTTGAAAATCCCCCCCAAATTTTATCTTGATGGCGCAACTTGCGCCATCGATCCCCCCCGTGGGCGGCCCTGGTTTAGGACTGTTTGGGAATTTTTTTCTTATACTAGAAATAGCCCGATTTCCGATAATTTTACCCAAACTTTTCACCAAAGTATATACAAATAATATTAAATTCACTCTAGTGCGACACACTTAAGGCAAACACACTGATTCAAACGTGAATTACAATCGTCTATTAATAAATTACTTGGCTTATTACTCGAAGTGTTTTGATTTCACAATGTATAAGCAGTTAGTTCAAAAATCTAATGATGTAACACTGAAAAATACCCGAAGATATTGATTTTAAGCTTACATTTATGTCAAGAATGAACGATCTTAAAAACGTTTTCACTAATAAGATTCTAAATGAAAATTCTTAATTGTAATGTGACTATTTTATTCACAATTAATGGCTATTTATTGATTCTATAAAAGTAAAGCATCGTGTGTATTTACTAGAATATGTGGAGGTATTGACGTACATCTTCGAGCGGGCGGCAAAGAATCCGATAATTCCTCAATAACTTTAGGGATGCGATATAATTTGATAAAATCGCTGTCCGCCACATCGAAGGGATTGTTACTGTCTATCAATGTTATCAATCTCCTTCTCGTTACTCTTAAATTATTTACTTTTCCTACGTCTCTCCTCCAAAACCGCAGCCAATGTCCAAAACCGTCCATGTTGTCACTGCCGGTAACGACGTAACTACACCTTTTTTGAGATCGTTACGTTCTCACACTCGTTTCGATACTTAGTGAGATCTAAAAATGCTTTTTTGAGATCTCGCGCGTTACTGCAAAAACATGGCCGACTTCTCACTGTTTTGGGACTTCTCACTCGAAGTGATAGTTACACACTCGAGGCCCTGGAATGGTAAACTATGTGATGCAGCATTGCTAACAATAGGACATTATTATTGCCTAAACACGATCCGGGGCCGAAAGTTTCGATTTAAAACACACAAAATATGATTATTTCACATTTTATACACAAAAGTAGAGATAGTTGATCGATTAAATTAGTTGCAATCCGAAACATGTGCCGAATGACGCTTTTAGAACTTTGTAACGACCGCGGCTCGTTTCTCCCACTCCCTCGACGAAATAAACCCGAGGTTGAAAAGAATTACACAGCCAACTCGCACGTTTACTCACGATTTAGAGATCCAAAAATCCATCTTTGGCTTTCTACAGCAGGGAGGCGAAGCGGATAGTCAACAATCCGAGAGATTTATCAAACCTACTCTGCTGGTTGTCAGCTTTTTACTCCAACAACGGCTTAGGGAGGCGTACGCAATATCGATGCTCGAATGTTTGCGCTTGGGCCGAATTTCAAGTTAAAATCTATTAAGCCAAAGAGAACAAAAAGCAATCATCAATTCAAAAGACATTGATATCAAACGTAATAATAACAGTTTTTATTTTCAGGTATCGAGTTAAGGAATTCCGTCATCCCACTAGTTACAAGTATGTCCGATAAATTCACTAGAAATTGTTTTTGAAGTATGTTAATCATCTTGTAATATTACAATTTTAAGGCTACCAAGTCACATAATAACTAATTATCGAAGAAAATTATAATCTCAGAAATTTGCATTTTGGTTTCATCGAAAGAAAGCGTACGTATGCTTTGTTTACGTTGCACCTTATCGTCTGATACCCCTCTCGATTTCATAGAACCATTGATTTTTATTTAATTGGGGAAAGAATTGGACTGTACAAATTAGCTGATTAGTTTGAACACTTTTTAAAAGAAAATGAACATTAACAATGCCATATTTAGTATTTAACGCCGTTGAATTAAATCTACTTCAATATTCCCCGTAGAGAATCAACGGGCACTTCAGCGAGTTAGGATATAAACACTTATTCCACATTTAACTGAGATATATTTTTAACTAAATAATTAAAAAATAAAAATGAACTGAAAACTATTTACAGACGTTTCCGATATATTCTTTTCAAGGATCAGTTCATTACTCGTCAAACATTATTAGCCCTTGAAAGTTTACAGAAAACTTCGTTTCGTGCTAGCCGCCTGAGAGGGTTCTTTCAAGCTTATGTGCGTCTACATGCAATGTAGGCGAACAACAAGCCCATTCGGCGGAATACCAAAGTAATATTAATCTTCTTATTTTATTACCGTTTTGATAAAAATTCTAAGTAAATATTTCTTATTTCGTCAAACTGAAATCTATATAATTGCACTTTTGACAGCAACTGGAAATACATTTTCATTGGATGAGTCGCCGGCATCGCAAGCCCAGTATTGCACGGGGATGCAACTTAACGGTATTGATACTGGTATTTGTCGCACCGTGTCGCCATCTACTGTAAATAGCACGTACTAAATTACACGGATGGTAGTCTAGCGGGCCCTTCCCGTTCGTTCCCTTGCTAGGCTATATTTTATGCCGTTATATTTCTACGATAGTTTTTCTCAGTTTTTATCATGTTTACGGCTAAAAAAAGTTAAATATTTCACTGTTTAAATACATGATAAGGAAAAATGTTAACATTTAAAAGTTCGAATACTTTAATATACACAAAAAAAAGCATAAAATATTATTACTCAGTATATATAAACATTACGACTAAAAAGTAAACTGTGCTTTCTTTAAATACTTGATAAGTAAAAATGTTAACATTTGAAAGCATAAATACGTTAATCTACATAAAAAAACATCGTATGAAACACCTTTTACATTGGTGATCAGTGGAGAATTCCTCTTGCTTTTAACCACAATATTAATCATCCGTGAGGACTTTCTGGATCTTTAAATAAATAGCATGTAAATAAAAAGAAACAATATATGAATATTTTCACAATTTATTTTTTATGCAAAATAAGATCTCATAGTATAACACAATCTATACAACAGAACATTAAATGACGAGAGAATTTTCAAGAGCACAATAAATAAATTTACAGAACACAAACAAATTACCAAATGTCTTCTAATTGGAGATAATTATGAGTCGAGATACAAAGAAAGAAATTTTGGAAGACGGATGTTAATGAATTTAGGGTTTAAAATCTCCAATAGCGGTCTATGTTGGCGTTCTTCCTCTTGCTTCCAGTTAGACGGAGAAAGCAAGAAACTAATGCCTCAAATTTAGGATACCAAAAGTACTTTTCAAAGGCAATGCCTTCATCCTCAAAGGTCGTAAGACACAACTCATGTATCTTGTGAACCCCTATAGACGGAGGTATCACTTCAACAAGTACCCTATATGCTGGCATATAAGTCTACCCCTAACATTTTGAGGTGAATTTCAGGTTTTAGCCTATGTTCAGCATCTATGTTGAACCAAGAAAATAAGGCAACACCTCTTCCCCAGCTCTATTTTATAGGAAGAAAAACTACGGCATCCATAAATATATGATAGCTTAACGAATATTTACTGAATAAGATTTAGATGCTAGAATTGTTTCTTCCAGCTGCTATGTCAACTTCTTGCCTCTGCTTAACTATTATACAAGTTTCTTTCATTGGTATCACTCAGGTTACACAAATAAAAATGGATTATGAAACAAACACAATAGTTTTAAAAATTTATTATAGAAATAATGGTAATATAGCATGGTAATATCAAATCACGACACAGTTAAAACAACATCCATTAACTCCCAATGCTGAGTCAGATCATAACCATTATATAAACAAAAAGAAACATGGTGTGCTCATTGATATTTTTTGTTAAAAGAAAACATAGAAATACATGTTAAATTTTTGTATAAAAATACTTGTGAAGAAATTAATATAATTTGCGAAAAATAAATTTGCGTCAAATTTATTTTAAAGATATGAAAATGGTTTATTAATTCAACTATTTTATTATGGAAGCATGTCATAACATAACATCCTATCGACCACAATTGTATTTTGTGATTAAATTTGTTTTATATAATAGCTACGTTAATTAGACTTGCCAAAAGATAGTTTCAGTAGGAAATAATTGTGGTGAGTTGCAAGAGTGTGTGTTAACAATTGTTAAGGAGGCAGTTTCACTTATTTACCGCTTGGTTGGGAAGGGTTAAATTTAATGTTCAGCGTATAAGTTGACCCCTGGTTTATGAGAGATTTTATTAGGCTTTTAAAGGTTGACTTACACGCTGGCATATACAGTGCTTTGGGTATCATAAATGTGAGGCATTACTTTCTTGCTTTCTCCAACTGCTATATTCTAACATCCTTCAATGATGGTCCTGATGAGTTGGGTCATTTCACATTACCATCAGGGAGAATGGTTACTGCTATGGTCTATGCTACTAACATTGTGTCATGCCCAGTGTAGCACATAAGGAAAAGGTATTTCAGTAAATAAAATGTGCTATCCTAAAGTCTGTAGATTCTTTCTTAGTAAACTGTGGAACTCATAGGGAGGAAGTGAAACAGAAAATGTCTCTTTTCTTGAGTCAGACATTTGTATATCGCTATTGCAAAAATGTTAATTCTTCGTTCAAAAGCCCTCCTTGAACCCTTCTTACTTTTGTGCACAGTTCCTCCATTGCCATTCATACATATTCTTCTATTTCTGCATCCTGATTTTTGCCCAGTCAATTTATGACAGCATCTATCACCTCCTCCATTGCTGCATTATCTGTATCTGGAATTTACAGGGCAAAATCGAAATTAAAACCAAACAAAAAGTGTAATCTTCTCAAGTTCATCATTTAATAATTCATCTTTTTCATAATATTTATTTTGCTTCATCATAACCTCATTTATTAAAAGCACTCCCAACCTGCATGTAGGGCTAATTCCAAACAATGTGGCCAATGGCATGACATTGATATTAGTCTGCCAAAATCTTTGTTTGATCAGTATAAATTTATAATCAAGGCATTCAGGCCATTGTAAGGAATACTGAATTAGTAGAGGCTAAGAATTGCATTTTTTTGTTGTTCCTATTTTTAATGATGATAGAATACAGTGAAAGTTCTTATTAGTCTGACATTATAATATATATGCAGTGGTGGAAGGTGAAACATATCTTGATCAAAACCAAATAGTTATTCTCACTTTTCCAGGAGCACCAAGTTTGTCTTAGTCACCAAGCTGTCGATTGAGAAAGTATGCATAAGATTCGCCTTCATTCCTTACCTCCATGCAGTACTTCAATTTCCTGTCTTCATCAGCAAATTTCTCTGCATCTCTAATCATTCTTTCAATATCATCAGTCTTCAGTCATGGGATAATCATCTTTGAGGACCTAGTATGAATGAAGTATAACTATTAAGCATATTATTCAGGAAAATGCTTTTTAGGTTGTCAGTTAACTTCTTTTCAATAATCATTCAAAGCTATACAGAATTATTTCCCATAACACCTACTTGTTACAAATTGTTCGAAATTAATGAGAAGAGATCCATCCCAATATACCTTAGAAGTATCTATAGGTCTTTAAAATTACATCTGTTTTATGGAAAGCTATGGTATGATGAAATCAAAAAATCATTTCTTATTTACAACATAATAAAACAGGTTAAGGTTACAATATAATGCAGCTAAACCATAGGATATTTACCCATGAAATACAATGAATTAACCTGGATAGTAAGGGTGTGTTGGTAGCGTTGGTAGTCAGATCAGTGGAGAAAACCAGAGACTTCTTAGTTGGGATGACAGTGTAGCGTGGGATGAATTTAGTCATAACTCCACCAACAGTTTTAATACCCAAAGTTAATTGATTTATATTAAGGAGAACAATTGCATCTGTGCCTTGTTCACCAGAGAGTACACTAGCCTGTTAAAGTAACTTGAGTGAGCATCGCCTATAAAAATTTAGATAAATGCACAAAGGGATTAGTCTAATCAAATACTAACCTGGACAGCTGCATCTCATTTTGATGGACTCAACGAGATGGTTCCTTTCCTCCAAAAAGCTCACGAACCAATTGTTGAACCTTAGGGATTTGAGTCTAACCTCCAACAAGAAGTATCTCATCAACATCCTTTTGTTTCATCCTATTTAACAATCATTGTTTTCATCATCATTTCATTCTTGTACAACTTGATGAAGTAATCCATCACCGTCTGATCAAAGTCCTCACCACCAATTCTGAACCTATCAACAACCTGAACGAAAAATTCTCACATATATATTTGTTGATAGTAAATAGGGGAGAATAATAGAAACATCTGAGACGAACACTAACCTCAATGAGGCCATTATCAATAGTAAGGAGACATCAAAAGTTTCATTAGTATTGGTGTTGTCATTTTCGCGTAAGTGCACCAAACAAATAAACAAAGAACCAACTAAATCCAAGCTTTACAGGGGGCAAGGCAGAGAAAGATGGATTTCCACATAATTTCCTCCAAGATAAAGACCTAAAGTACTTGAATAGAAAACAAAGTCATGCCATAAAATTTAATTTTCCATCCATGAAGTTTTGTAAACAAAAATTCAAACGTTTCCATACATCGAAAATCTAGCTTCAGGAAGACATCAATACAACAACACTCTCGAAATATTATAAATACCTTTCTTTCGTTCTCGGATATCTGTGGAATTTTAAGTTTGGGTTTTCTGAACATTTTTTCGACGCTCTCTTCTTACTCGCCATTACTCGCAATAACAAATAATTGCGTCATCTTTGCCGCTGTGCGATTTGCACTTATGTTGTGATTTCGTTTCACAGCATTTATTGAAAACTTAAAATATTATTACAGTTTTCTGACATTTTATGATGATGGAGAAAATGTTTAATAGTTTATTTATTATCTTATCTTTGTTATAGCATATTTTTAATTCAGGTAAACTCTACCGCCCCTACCGTCAGTACCGCCTTCACTTGCCGATTTGGTATACTAACTCTGACGTCACGAGGGACGAGCTCGCCAATTTAGCTTACTTCCGGGTGGCAAGCCCAGTATTGTGTCTTCCTCTCAAGAGCTTGTCGTGTCTGGCGTCTGGATCTAACATCTGTGTTCTGGTGTTATATTTCTGAGACAATAAGATTTGTATCGGTGATAAGCACGGTTATTGTTTATTATAATTCAAAACTTAGAGAGTTAATATCTTGGCTTCCACTATATTTTATCCTTCCCGAAGATGGGCGAAGTTGTTATTAATTCCTTCTGTAGGCTATGCCTGAGAGAGACTTTTTCTCTCAGAAATATTTTCTCCAGCCAGTCTCCTTCAGGTGAACTGATTTACCAAGTGTTGAACTACGTGTACAATTTAGAGGTTAGTTTGCTGTGATGTCTTTTAGATATACGTTGCGGTTGTCTTAAGTTTATCTTCCAACAACGACCACTTGGAAATGTTAATGTTTTGATTCCTATTTAATCCAATAGAGAAAATCGAATTTTTATATGACGTATTTGTTTTGTTTGGACGGTATTTCTCGAGAATGCAATGTCTTAGAGGTAAAAGTTTGATCCAAAATGTGGTGCCGGGTGTTTACACGAAAGACTTTTTGGAATTACGTTTGCTTAGCGCTTGAATTCTCCCGGAATGATAGATGTCGCTGAAACGTGTGATTGCCTTTATTGGATTAATAATTATATTTTATATTTTTAAGATTTGCCCCGACGACGGTATGCCACCTCTAATATGTGCACCGTGCACTTGGAAAATGCTCGAATTCAACAGCTACAAGATGAATGTTCATTTTGCAAAGGAAGAGATTGTCAAATTGTTGAACGATATGAGGCCTGTGAGTACTCTCTCAATTAATGTCGAAGTAAACTGGTGTGAAGTTAAGAATGTACATCCGAAGAATTATCTTACCTTTAATTACTTTTAGGATTCTGTAGAAAATTGTGGTAATAGCGAGAATGGTGACACGCAATTGGCATCCGATTCTTATCCTCCGGTGAGTTTACAGAAATGTATATTATATATAAATTTGATAAACATACTACCATTGGTATTTAAATGTTTAATAGGTATTTGACAATTATGTTTATTCATGTCTGATTCGGAAAAATATAAGTAAATTTTAATATTTTTCCAGGTTAATATCAAAGAGGAGATAGATATAGAAGAATGGCAGATGCCAGAGGATTTGAAAAGATTAATGGATACTGAAGTGAGCATCATAATTAGTATCTTTTTGGTTTCAATTGAGATTTTTTGATTTCCCGAATATGATACATTGACATAACTGTTCTTTTCTTTAGGGAGATGGCTCTGAATTATTACTGCATTCAGACGGAAACATCATGAATATTCAACAAGAGTCTGCTTCATCAGAAGTGGTGAGCATTGCATTTAATCATAAGTATTATGCTTACTTTGACTGAACATTAAAATCAGAATAATGCTCAAAGAATGTTGTTTGAGATTTTAATTTGTGTTGTACATTGTGTGCTAACTTTTTCTTATATTATTCTCAAGTAATTAAAGCAACTTTTTTCCAATTTAGATAACGCAAGGGATAAACTTCGAGCTGAAGCAAGAGGAGTTAATTATTGACAAAGAGGAAGCAATTCAGGAAATTATACTTCTTGGTCTGGTAATCATGTGCTAAAATAGATCTACTCTTTAATGTCCATTTTTCAGACTTTGCTATATATTTATTTGGGTTGCAAATAGGGTTTGTGTAGTACTGGGAAACCTCATGACATATAAATATATCACTGTTAATATGTTTACGAGTAATGTATGCTATCAAAAATATCTATAACACATTTCTTATCAATAGTGATTACTATTTTCTTCATTTCAGACCCCTCGGTCTTTGGATTTAACGAATACGTTGAGTTTGGAGGCTTCAGAAGAAGCTGTTGGGAGTCCATTTGAGGGAGAGAGCATTTGTTCTACTCAAAGTATCTCCGTTGAGATGAGAGACACCAATAAGGGGATATACGAGGAAGATCTAAGAGATGATATTGTACCAGAAGAGGGATCTCTATCTTCTGAGGCGTCAAAGAGCATTCTGGGTGTCAGAAAATCGGGAAGGTCTCACTTAGAAGCCCCTCTTTCTAAGAGTGGGTTTATTTGTGATATTTGTAAAAAACGTTTTACAACTAAGCAGCATTTGGGTCACCATGTACGGGTCCATTATGATGAAAGACCATTTAACTGTAGTAAATGTGATAAAACATTTAAGTTCGACAATGCGAAGCATCAACACGAGCTCATTCATCTTAGAGACAAAATTAATTCTGGAAAAAGTAAAAAGAGAACCGAAAAAAGGCCGTATTCTTGTGACTTATGTGCAAAGAAATTTAGTTCTGAAATTGGGCTATGGAGACATTCTAATGTGCATAGTAGTAAATTTAAATGTAGCTCTTGTGGAAAATGTTTTGGGGATAGTGCTGCTCTTAGAAATCACTTAAGAACTCACACAAAAGAGAAGCCATTTGAATGTGAGGTTTGCTTTAAATGTTTTAATGTAAAGGGTAATCTGTATACCCATTTGCTTTGTCATTCTTCTGAGAGACCATATGTCTGTGATATTTGTGATAAGAGATTCAAGAGTAAGAAAGATAAGACTCGACATGCATTAAGTCATTTGAGAAAAAAATGATATTCTTATTGTGTATGTTTGTCCCTTTAGCATATTCATATGTTTCTTTACTGAAGACTGCTAATAAATATGGAGGAAAAAATATTAATTTGTATTATTGTTTGCCAAATATTCCTAAATTCTTTACCTTTGAATCGATTCGTTTTTTTAATTTAATCAATATTTTATCAAATACTGAATGTAACAAATTTGGCAGTACACATTTCTGCGCAACGTGCTTCCTTAAATGTGGTAAAAAGAGAAAATATTACCGATTCCAAGAAATACAAATTATTTAATTAATTACCCTATCATAGAATTTTCCAAGCTAAACAAAGCACAACTTTTTATAGCTGTTCTCAATTAGAATACATACAGTAGAAGTCCATCATAACGACAACTGCATCTATTGATAGTCGCGTTATAGCGAGTGATCTCTTGGTAGTTGTCCGTCTCCATGCAGAAAGGACAGGGAATTACGTCAATTAACAAAAGCAGTCTGAAGTATTGATATAACAAGTGCAGTATTTCTAACTATTGCCCTTAAGTTTCGTAATAGTGTAAGAATCAATTTAGTATAAACATTGTCTACTGTCAAAACAGCGATAGCGGATTGGTGGAACGTTTTTAGACTACAATTACTTGTAGGCAATTATTTTACACACCCCAAACCGAATCTTCAACTGAAGCCATCATCTCCATCAATCAGTAAGAATTCCAAGTAATTTTTCGTCTTTTCTGAAATATTTCCCATCCATTTAAACACTTCAGTCATTGTCGAAACAACTAAATGAAAAAATAAATTCGTCACCTCCGCTATAGTTTTCGTGGCGAATATTCTCATGAAAGCTTCTCTTTATCGAACAGCACTGATTGCATAAATTATGGGAAAGGACCTTGAGGCAGCATCAACAATCTCACGCCCTTCTGTCCATTTCGTTAGGAAAATAAATATATTTTATTTTACATACATTTCAAGCATTTCGCCCGTCAGTAAATACAACGTATATTACTCAATTATTAACCATGTGAAGAAGGTAGTAAGCGTATATTGAACCATCAGCATAAACTTCTATGGTCATTATAAAGTTCTCTTCAGCATTAAGATCGCCGCTGCAAATAATTATTGTTCAGTTTAATGATATTAACTAAAAATACTATGTAACAATAAAAGGGGTTAAATTAATCATAAGTAAGCTTCAGTGTCTATCGGCGAGACCTACCTCGACGATGTTGCTGGTTGCACTTCCCATGAATCTACATCAGTTGTTCCCAACGGTGGCGCTGAGAAGTCTTATGGTGGCGTTCTGTGCCCAAGTCATATTGAGGGGGCGTTGAGGTCCATCCGCCGCCCCCTTGAACAGTTGGCGTATTTAATGGCCACTGATGGCATAGCTGACATCTCTCTTTTGATTCTTCAACTTTTGACGTTACAGCCTTTTGGTACCAGGTGTGAGAAACATTGTGATAAATGCTTTCTCAGCTCTTGCAAAAGCTTGTGGCAGTAGGAAGCGTCACGAATGGGGTTGACCTAATCTGTGGAATAATGAGGGAAAGGAGGGGAGGGCAAAGAAAAGGGGCCGAAACATTGTTTGCAGTGTGGTTAATATTGCGTTTTAAATGGAAATACGGACATTGCAACTGCCATTAAAATTCTGCATATAGGTTATTTGGCAAAAGGATAATGAGTCTCAACCCGATTAAAAAACACACATCTCCCCGAGAGATTGTTTTAAATCATCTCTCTACTTTGGAATATACATAAGAGTTCCAAGTATTTGTTCTGTTGATGACACGACCCTATTAAAAACTTTTTTAAACTTATATTGCATTTCTTCATCGGCCTCTTTCCATGTACACATAATGACGTTGTAAGTTAGTTTTCGTTCTTGGCTGTAAAGCACGTTCAGACTCCCAATTTTGGATAGTTCGTTATTTGCAATTGAAAATTATAGGGAAAATGAAATTACGAATATGACAGAAAGAGGAATATGTAGAAATGATTAAATGGAATGAAAATAAGTACAGGGCAATGAATTAAAAGTGAAAATAAGACGGTGGGTGAGTTCTAAAATGAACTGTTCAAAATCCATGAGGATTAAAACCAGGCTTAAGGGCAACAAGGCGTAGGGATGGAGCAGAAATTACATTGTATATGCTCTCTGCATTTTATCGGTTGTCCGACTGCGTAGGTTGGCTTGGTGACTAAATTTTGCTGACCATCCAGTCAGTGTCTTCAGGTCGAAGGATTAACTTCGACCCTTAAAAATTCTACCTAATGTATGATGTAAATCATAGGCTGGGAACCTATGAAAATAACAAGTCTTGCACGTCATTTGAAATGGAAACTATGAGCAAACATTTATTGATATTAATGTTACTATATTCTTTTGATTATGAAAACCTTTAGAGCCATGGTTTAGTGCTTATTTGGAAGTGTGCGGCAATTTTGAATTGGGGATAAAAATTAAAAACAAGCTTAAAAATTGATGATTTCAATAATAACTCTAGATAATATTGGGTACTAATTTTTTGGTTCTTCAGGGAAAATCAGACGTAGGTGTCCCTTATCTTTATGCCAACCCCACAATACTCGCCTCTCTTATTAGAGTTATATTCAAGCCTACCTTTAAGCCAGAATAAATCCTAAAGATAAAATTCTTTCTCAGAGGTACTTATTACTGGTATTTCTTCTTTCCCCAAAAACAACATTGTCTTCTATTGATCTAAATTCGATTAAGCGGTTCATAGATTGAAATACTGTGAATTTACTTGAAAATATCAGAAAAAAATAGTTCAGTTGAAAGTATCAAGGAGCAATTCCTAACCTATAAAAGCTTGCAAGGCTGCGTTTCCGCATGCAATGATTACAGGTGCCAGTAATCCTTGCATCCGTAAAAGTAGAAAGTTCAACTTTTTGGCACTGGAAGACTTTCCTCACTCTGTTTTCCTTCACATCTTTCAACTTATCGTCCGAATTAATCAGTTGATCACTGGGTGTATAATCAAGCACTGAGGACGTCACTTTCTGAAACTCCATCACAGGAATATTTACTATGGACAATAAGGAATAATTTCCAAAAACATCAGAGGAAATTAAAAATGGATCCTCACTATGTACACAGAGAATTTAGAGATTTAAGGATGCCAAGTTCAAGTAATCTGCTCCGTCAAATTGGGGTACTTTATGTAGAAATAAAGAAACATGTTTATGCAAAAATAAAAAAGGTTTATTTGAATAACCTTACAACATTTGCAAAAATTATGATTTGGTCAACACATGACTTTCTCCGTATTTATTGTAAACAGAAGCCTATGCCGGTAATATATAAATAACTCCAAAACAATGAGTGTTACGAAAAAATATTTCATACAAAAGTTGTAGTAAAATACATTATATATAATTTATGTATCTAATCGTAAATATATACATTAAATTCTGACAGAGATATTTAAGAATCAAAATTAATAATGAAACAAAAATTAAGTGAGACATTTACAAACATAACTAGTTTATTGTAATAACTTTTTGATAGTCTATTGATATCCCATCCCATGATTGATGTTTCAAGTTATCCTAGAAATATTGTGAGAGTACTTTCAAAGCAAACAACAAAATGATATTATGTTAACGCTTTTTTTGCATAAACAGCTTCGAGATATTTGCATTAAAATTCAGTGAAAGTTATGGAAGCTAAAATGGACCAATGCTAAAAACAGACATGTTTTCACTGAATCTTCCATAATATTCTCTCAAATTCAATCAATAATCAACACTTTATGTAGAGAGGCTTTTTAGAATGAACATTAATTAGGAAAAGCAAACTTTATACTTCATATAAATCAAGATGTTTTAACTTAGATCCCTATTTCGTCATTTGTGGACTTGACGCACCTCACACTACACATGCAACCTTCGCTGATCAATGAACATAATCTTCTTAATATAATAAAAAGCTATTTTGTGTTCGTTCCTCATCATATATGGATATATATGTGTATCTATGTGGCCATGGATATAGCATTATAAATAAACAAAATGAAAAGTATTGCTCATTGTAAGTGTTCGTTATTTGACTTTTTCACCTCTTTAGTTTTGAGTTTTTATAGTTATTTTATAATTATTATTTTATATTTTATAAGTCATAATAATGTATTTTTTTTTAAATAGAAATGAGACAGAATAAAAATATGGATTAATTTCTCCCCAAAGAAAATAAGTAATTACTCTGATCACGTTTTTGGTTGAAGCAAAGAGATATTTGGGGAAATGAGTCAAAATGAACTTTAACCAATGCATATCATTGATAGTATACACCAACATCAACTATATATGTATAGACGCTTCTCTGGATATACCTATATGTACGGGATCAAAATCCTTACCATGTTCCACAAGTGTCATCATTTGACATTTTTACGTCGCACTGGCCATAGCGATTAACCACAACTATAATTCAGATTTTTACCCTCAATACTATGGGTTCGATGCCAGAAGACCCCCAAATCCCAATCTTATCTACAAAAATGCATTGCAGGGATTTTTGGAAACATTTTTGAAGCACTTCCCAGCAAATTAGAGATTTAAAATTCAAGGAATAGCAGAAGGCCGTGCATATCCAATGAAAACGTCAAAGGCATCTCCAAAGATTATCCTTGGTTCGAACGCTAGGTCACAGCAAATATTCTACATATGAAAGAACGTAATGTTTGTTTTTAGCGTTTGCAAGTTTTATTTCATTTTCAAAATTACATAGGAGATAATGGACAGAGGGAATCCAGACTAGAGATGGACGCCGCGCCAATTACGCCAGCCGCCGACAATATCGGGCACGCTGCCGCTGCCGAAGAAATAACTACGGCACACGGCCGCCAATAAAATTTCCGTGGTTTGATTTAAAAACGAAGTCCCACAGTCAAAAATATTCTGACAGGTAGTTCGAAGAGATACGCTTTGAACTGATAGTACACATCTCGGGCTTTCCACGAGGGCTCTGAGTTATACGTGATATCGATATGTGTTACGATTAGGCCATTTGCACACGTGCTGGCAAAATCAGTGCCGGTGTAGGAGTTGCGGAGCACTCAACGGGCAGGAGTCACTGTACACTGAGTCCCACCAGAAGGTGGCGTTCTATTGACAAGTGTGCCTTGCCTGGCAGGGTACACTGTACTCAGGCACTTAACGCATAGTTTTCTTCACATATTAGCAGTTTTTTGTCTAGAATTTGTGGAAACTTGTTTGTAATTATCAGACATAAGTTTTAAAGGAATTATAAATTATTAAACCATATCTTATAAGTAAAAAATTTATTAATTTTAAATAAATGAAAAAGCTATATATTGTTGGTCTTCCCTTTATAGTTACTTGAGTTTTGAGTTGAATAAAACTTAAACAAGAATGTCCACAGAAAAACAAGTCCCGTCAAATTTTAGCTTGATGTATTTCATGAGTAACTATGTAATAGATATTTTTTTAAAATCTTTTTGGTACGTTATCGCAGTCAGAAATAAATAAGTTCCAGTTATTTCGCGCTCTCAAACAGAGCGCCCAATTTGAATTGATATCTCATAATATATTAATTTAATTAACACAATATTGCTGTATATATTTTCAATCAAAATTTAAATATATTTCCTTGCCACCTGAAACAATTGTTACCGATTATGTAAAACAACTTTTTCTCAGTAATGAAAGTAGTTACGATTGCAAACTTGGCTTCGTTACCAAGTTCTTGGTAGAATATTTCATAATACTTATATATAATAATACCAGTAAAATGTAGCTTGCATACTGCAAGCAGATCAACAACACTATTTTCATATCGGCATCATATCGGGACGGTCCTCAAAAGAAAAAAAAAAGGATTGAAAATATTCTTAAAATTCGCTGCAATTTAATCGTCTGGCATCGAACCCGGGTCTTCCTGGTGAACTTACTATGCAGCACAACAGAAGATCACCATCTACAACTATGTGTGAAAATTCAAGCAGAAATATTGGCTACAACTGCCTCAAACGACGTCCTATTTTTACTGAATGAAAATGGCTCTCTAGATTCGAACCAAGGAAGATCTTGGAAATATAAAAAATGTTTCTGAATGTTATTTATGATCTCTATCTATATGCCGAATTTGAAGTTTCTATATTATTGGGAAAGGGTTCAAAATAATTCTTAAAAATCAGATCATTGTATAGATTGTAGAGACGCCTGGTGTCGAACCCAGGACATAATGGCAGCTGTGAATGCATTGTTTGATTTGTATGGACTTGATCTTTTTATATGCAAAGTTTGAAGTCGATATCGTGCCGGGAAGTACCTAAAATTTGTTTCCGTTATTTCCGTAAGAAATGCATTGAGGAATTTAAATGTCCCTCTGGGATCGAACAAAGGACCATCAGCGAATATGTAAAATTTGATTATGATATATTTTTATGGTGTCTAACATCATACCGAATTTCAAGTTTCTATGCCATCGGAAAAGGGTCCAAAAAAAATCATAAAAATCGCCGCAATGCATTTTAAACGGCCGATTTTTGCCCCGACCTAGCATCGAACCAAGGATAATATTCGTAGATGTCTTTATGGTTTCCTTTAGATATGTACGGCAATTAGCGACCCCTTGAATTTCAAATATCTCCTTTTCCGGGAAGTGCCTTAAAAAAATTTTAGAAAATCCTCACCATGTATCCTTATGGAGAAAATCGGGACTTTGGGGCCTTCTGGAATCGAACCCATGACACTGAGATACAAAGTCGGATTTTTTCTAGAGGTTTCACGTTATGGCCAATATGTCGTAAAAATTTCAAGGCATTGGCACTTGTGGAACATGGTTAGAATTTTGATCCCCTATGAATGAATGTTTACATAGGTATATCCGGAGAAGCGTCTATATATAATAGATATTCTATATGTTATATAATTCATACAATACATTTGGAAGATGTAACTTCAGCAATGTATGTTTGCTTTCGAATGTTTATAATAGAAAATAGGGGTTTAAAATAACACAAATAAAATACTTTTCGCAGAATACTATCTCGCTGGATGTTTTTAATGAATGAAGTATAGAGAAAAGTAGAAGGCAACTACTTTTTTGAACGCATTTTTCTTAAACTTCTCGACATTCCCTTCAAAATTTTCAGAATGTATTTTCCCAGAATATTTACCAGGATATTTAAGAGTATCGAAAAAATCATAAAAGGAAGCAAATTATCAAGATAAAGAAATTCTTCGTTTCTGAAATGAGAGTGAGTATTTAAAGAACAAACAAATTCGATACAAATTTTTAATTTTAAATATTTTTCTTTTCTTATTTTTGTTGTAAATATGAGGATAATTAACTATAATTGGATTTCACCGAACAGTTTTCAATTACTGTATCTCCATGTGGTAGAATATTAAAATTAATTTAAGCTAACTTTCTCCTTCAACGCGTATATTTCTACTACGTGCATTAATCTCTCTTATGAACATGGGGCCGTTTGAGATACGTTGTGCTTTAGTATTGGCAAGTAATGTTTATTCATTACGTATCATAATTTATGTGAATACTTTGATAAAAACCATCTTGAACTTACATTTAACCCAAAATGTTAACTCCAACAAGAGAATTTTCTTCATAGGGTACAACAGTATCTTCCTGGATTACCTTCAATTCCTACTAATTGAAGCATCTTTTGAGTTATAAAAGAATGTCTAATCCAGAGTTCTAAAACATTATAATCGATTTGAATATCTTAATTTGAACATAGTGTATTCCCGCAAGCATCACTCCCATTGAGAGGAGTTTTAGTATATGAAGGCTCACTCTCAACGATAAGAAAAGCAGACCAGAGCCACAGAGATTGAATAAAATGGTATTCATCCATGACAACTATGCGTTGTGTAAAGATTTTGTTGACAGAGTGTTACCTACTGCTGAATGTTATAAATATACTTATTTTAAACTCTTCTTCATTCATTTGCTTATGATTATTTTAGTTTGTTTAAACTTAAATGTTTTGATTTGCGATCATCATTTATACATTTTTTATTTTCTGGAAATTTCAATTGAACATCTATTCCTGGATTCCATACTTGAAAAATGTGGAGCAAATGTGATGTTAAAACTAATTCACAACAATAGTACATCCATTGATCGACATTCTACTTGCTATTTGTGCTTAATTTGTGATACCACTCTCTAAACGTTCTTAAAGTAATGTAGCCTAATTATAAGAAGCATGCTTTTGTGAAAATAAGGAAAGCAACGTATTGCCAAATTAACCCCTTTACAGCGCAGAGCGAGCTAGAATCGAAAAATGCTGGCCAAGAATAAGAAAATATTTTTTGAGTGTGAACTTTAAAACTTCGTATTGCCACACCTCAATAAGTTCTGCATATAATATTCCCAGACAGCGTCTTATGTGAGCTCGTTTTCCTTAAATCGGAGGGTCCGAGAGAGGATAAGAGAAAGGAATATAACTTAAAAGACATGTTGCATGAAGTGAGTATTTCACCAATAGAAGCTAATTCAGAGATCTGATGGTAGTGATGCAATAATTCAAATATTCAACTGTAATCACTTAAAAAATCATAATTAAGCTTAGGGGTTGAGTATTTAACACTGTATTGATTTTTATCGATGATTCTGCTCATTTGGGTTTGGTTTGAGGCTGAAGAATTTTGCAAAAAATCTAAACCTGGAATAATTAGTGAATTTTGGTCAATTTTGATCACCTGTAGAATTGTAATAGGTAGAAATCAGCATAAATAATTTGGGAGTAATAGGCAGGATTTATTAGAAAATTCCAAGTAATAAAGTCCGCACTCGGGAAAAGGATTTTTTGCCAGGTTTTTTCGATTCTAGCCTAATGTGCTGCATATTCAAGATAGCTCTACATTGTCTTTATTGGTTTGATATAATTGTAATAATTTACTCTCAGATATTCGAGATATTCGCCTTTTTTTCTGCCGTATAGAAATGAAGTTTTACTCGCCGGCGGTTAAGCCATGCTGCCGCCGAAGATTAAGCAGTCAGCGTTCAAGCCGTTGGCTTCATTTTCCCCCTACGCCACCGCTGACAGAAATAATAACAGTGCCCATGTCTAGTCCAAATGATACCGGGAAGGTCCTGAAATAGGACTCCATTATCCTCATCTGAAATGCATAAGGTAATGTAAATGGCCTTCTGGGATCGAACCAAGGACAATCAAGGAAATCTAAAACACGGTTTTGAAATGTATCTATGATTCTATCTATATGCCGAATTTCAAGTTTCTATATTATTAGAAAGGGGTTCAAGAGGAAATTGAAAACTTCTACCTGACTCTCGGCACTGAACGTGACAAAAAAGCCCACTACTACAAAGTCATTACGGGAGATTTTAATGCTCGAGTAGGTCAGCGGGAAGCTGATGACACATACGGACTGGGCCAGAGAAATGAGCGAGGACACTGCTTAGTAGAGTTTGCAGAACGCACCAATATTAATATAACAAAAACATACTTAAAGAAAAATGCTACAAGGAAATGGATGTGGAGAGGTCCCAATGGAACAAAAAATGAAATAGACTACATATTGGTAAACAGACTACACTGTAACTGACTGTGAAGTTTTAAATAACTTCAACACTGGAAGTTAACACAGCATTGTCAGATGCAGAATTAATATTAACCCCCGAATGGAACAAAAGAAGTTGGTTTCATGCAAGAAGGATGAGATAAATATCGCTAAACTATGAGATAACAAGAAGCAGTTTCAGCTGGAACTTAGAAATAGATTCTCAACACTTCAGGAGGAAGAACTCGAAACCAAAGTAAGTGGTGAAGAAAGCTGCAGAGGAAGTAGCAAGCATGCCAAGAAAACCCAAGGATAAGAAATTTAGTGATAGAACCCGGCAAATGATGAAATGAGGGAAGGAACTGAAGAATTCAGACACTCCAAGAGATAACATCGAATATGCTAAACTTTGCAAAGCCGTCAGAGTAGCGATCAAGGAAGATGTGAGGAATTTTAATGAAAAGATTGTGCAAGAGGTCATAGAAAATAACAAGAGCATAAAGAGGGCTAGAAGACGCCTAGCAATTGGTAAGAAACAGATTTTAGCCTTACAGAAAGGAGATGGCACAACAAAATATAACAGACCAGCAATATTGAGGACTGTATCAGAACACTTTGGCAACCTATACAAGTAGATGGGAAATGCAGAAGAGGAAAACCAAGAGGAAAGCCAAAGCTCACAAAATCTCCTCTCCATTCTCCCAGAAGAGGTAATGACAATGATTAAGCAGATGAAGAATGGGAAAGCAGGAGGAGCAGATGGGGTGTTGGGGGAGTATCTGAAAGCTGGTGGAACAGAGATTGCTAATGTTTTAGCACAACTATTCAGTAAATGTCTAAAACAAGGAATGATTCCCAAGGAATGGAACCACACAAGGATTGCCCTTCTGCACAAGAAAGGAAGCATAGAATATTTGAAGGACTATCACCCCATTAGCCTCCTTCCAGTTGTCTATAAGACATTCATGAGGATAATAGCTGAATGTCTTAAGATGACCCTGTCTTCAGCACAGCCTAGAGAACAAGCAGGATTCCGGAAAAGGGTCAGCACTATGGACCACATCCACACATTACAGGAAATTATTAACAGAACGAATGAATACGAGATGCCACTCGTCCTTTGCTTTGTAGATTATGAACAGGCCTTCGACTCGGTAAATACCTTCTCCACTCTGAAAGCTCTAAAGAATCAAGGAATAGATAATGAGTATATCTGTCTCTTGCGCAGTGTCTATGAGAATGCGACAGTTTCAGAAATGCTACATGAGGAGACCGATGAATTCAGGATTTAGAAGGGAGTTCGACAAGGTGACGGTCTATCTCCCATCTTGTTCATGGCTGTTTTAGAAGAAGTTTTTCAAACCCTTGATTGGGAAGAGAAGGGCTTAAGAGTAAATGGGGAGCGAATCAGTCACCTCCATTTTGCAGATGATATAGTTCTCTTTGCAGCTAATGCAGAAGATCTAACTTCAAGACTTGAAGAGCTAAACACAGCAGGACAGATGATAGGACTCAGGATAAATCTAACAAAAACATAGGTGATGAATAATTCTTTCGCAGAGCAAGAACCAGTCAAACTTCAAGGAAAACCTCTGGATGTTTGCTTGGAATACACATACCTGGGACAACTTGTAACAACAGGAGAGAGAAACAGGATTATTGAAGTAAACAGAAGAATGAAACTTGGCTGGAGTGCATTCTGTAGCAACTCGCACATTCTGAAGTCAATAATGACAATGGTTTTGAAGAGGAAGGTCTTCAACCAATGCATTTTCCCTGTCCTGACCTATGGATGTGAAACTTGGGTGTTAAATGCTGCAATAACCCAGAGACCTCAGACAACGCAAAGGAGCATGGAGCGCTGCATGCTGGGAATCACAAGAAGAGACAGGAAACGCTACACTTGGGTGAGAATGATGACTGGAGTTACAGACATCAGAGATAAGGTAAGATCACTAAAATGGAGGTGGGCAGGTCTTGTAGCGAGAAGAAACGACAACCGTTAGACTTCTGCAGTTCTGAACTGGATACCAAGAGATGTGAAGAGACCAAGAAGAAGACCTGTGGACAGGTGGAATAGAGACACCATCAAGTACTTAGGAGTAACGTGGCAACGAGAAGCTCAGGAATAAAATTGGAAAGTGATGATGACATCTGGGGAAACATCTATATATGATAGACATGACAAGTTTTGAGTTTCAATGTTATCGGTAAGAGTTTAATATGATATTAAAAATCGTAGCATTTTCTTTTTTTGGAATGCCTGGTGCCAAACCAAAGAACTATTGGCTGATGTTAATACATAAAATAATTTGCTAGGAACCGATCTTAATTAATGCAAAGTTTGAAGTCCATATAATACTAGGAAGGCCATTAAATGAGACTCCATTATCCCCATCTGAAATGCACTGGGTAATGTAAATGGCATTCTGGGATCGAACCAAGGACAATCAGCGGAATGATCAACAACCTACATAAAAGATAATTATGACCTCTATCTACATGCCAAGTTTCAAGTTTCCATCTTATTTGGAAGTGATTTTTAAAAAAATCTTAAAAATCGCAGTGTAAATTAAACGGAAGAATATTTGCGCTGACCTAGCGTCGAACCAATGATAATCTTTGATGATGTCTTAACAGTTTTCGTCGCATATACAAACAGCTTCCAGCAATCCCTAGAATTTCAACTCTCTACTTTACCAGGAAGTGCCTCAAAAATTTTTTGAAAACCCAGCAATGTATCTTTATGGAGAAAATCGTGACTTTGGGGCTTCATAAGTTGTGATTCTCTAAATCGCCACAAAGATCCAGGTTCGAAGCCAGGCGGTACATAAATCTCCCATTTAAAAACCAATTAAGGTAGTCTTCATTATTTCTTTTATGCACTCATCGAAATGATAGGAAGATCTTGCTTTGCTAGAAGATGTATATTAAGACTCAGCTTAAGAAAAACATTTAGAGGCGAAATGCTGTTCCTGGGTTCGATGCACATTAACATATATGTGAAGAGTAGGACGTTGTTCGTTTTAGTTTTATATTCCGGATAAATCGGAATTATATTCACTCTTAGATAGAAGATATATATTAAGACAAGGTTTGAGAATAAAAATTAGATAAGACCGTACTATTCCTGGGTTCGATGGCAGAGCACATTAACATTTCTCTCATAAGGAATTTATGTGAAAAGTAGGACGTCGTTTGAGGCAGTTGCAACAAATACTTCTGCTTGAATTTTCACACATAGTTGGAGATGGTGATCTTCTGTTGTGCTGCATAAGAAGTATCACCAGAAAGACCCGGGTTTGATGCCAGACTGTTAAATTGTAGTTAATTTTAAGAATAATTTCAATCCTTTTTTTTTTGCGGACCGTCCCTATATAATGCCGATATGCAACTAAGGTTGTCGATCTGCTTGCAGTATGCAAGCTACATTTTACTGGTATAGGTATATAGATAGGATACTAATTCACAGGCTAAACTACAAGCGTCATCGACTTGAAATTTTTACCACGCATTGGCCATACCGTGTCACCACTAGAAAAATTGCGATTTTGAACCTCAGTGTCATGGGTTCGATTCCAGAGGGCCCCAAAGTCACGATTTTTCCAGTTTAAATGCATTGCTTTCATTTTCCGGAATTTTTAAAATATACTTCCCGGATAGGTAGAGAATCAAAACTCAAGGAGCCTATATGTATGGTCATGATGTATCGAAATTATTAGTGACTTTCACGGAAAAAATCCAGGGTTCGATGCTTGGACGCTGCAAAAATCTGCCATTTAAAATACCGTATTTCCTGGCCTATAAGTCATACCTTGATTTTTCAGGTAAGAATTTACATTTAAAAACTCATACTTTGTTGCATAAAGTTGAGAAAACTCTTTATCGCGAGAGATACAATGTGTTAGCATAGGGATGACATCTCCGTTAGCCCAATGTGCATAAGTTTTGCAGCAGCACCAGCAAGATTAAACTAAACGTGCTATATTGTATGCATTTCATATTTACCTGGGAATTTTTTTAAAGGAAGTTCTGTCATCGAAATATTAAAACTCTATTCATTACTAGTAGTAGTAGTAGTAGTGCTAAAAGTGCTTCGACAGCTTAGGTCATTTCGCACATTGCCTCCCACCGGGATTCGAACCTGGGACCACTTTCACCAAACAAAACGCGCTGCCCACATGACTATCCGGGAGCCTCTATTCATTACTACTTAATCAAAAAAGTTTTATTATCGAAATTTGTAATAACTGAACTATTTTCAATGCCTGATATGGTAAAAAATACTTAATGGTATGCATTTATCCCAGCGAATCGGTTTGCTTATTAAAGGATGGAGTTATACCCGTATACCATCGGCAGACTGATTTTAGAGCATATTTTGGAGTAAAAAAAATGCATCTTATAGGCAGGGAAATACAGTATTTGGAGGTAGTTTTTCATCATTTTTAATGAGGCAGCTATCGAAACGATGGGAAGTACTCGCTCTGCTATTACCAATATATATTACCAATCCATTTAAGAAAAAAATTATATAGACAACGCAGGTATAAATTGAGGGTTGGTGCAGATTCAGTGCAGAAATAAGCACGTACTAAGCAGAGAGGGGTTAACAACAAATTGATCTAGAAGTCGATATCAGAGGTATTATCTCATGTAAAAGTCAGAAAGGACGAAAGATTAAGAGAATAAATAATAAAGAAGATGATTTACAATCACATTCATTAGGTTTTTGACTATATCTTATTCTTTATTCATACATTATTTATTTTATTTATTTATTTATCTTTATCAACATATGCTGATATTAATAGTGACCATGTCTTAATAAGGATGGAAATCAAGCTGACATTAAAGAGGGTTGAAAAAGCCAAAGAAGTAAAGAAATGGAACTTGAAAAAGACGGAGGAAATGACTAAAGAAGTGATAGGTGAGAAACTGTCTAAAGCAATTACAGAAGGTGAAAACGAAGAGGAACGAAGTGAAGAAATTTGGGGGAGGATAAAAAATGCTATAGTAAATGTAGCAGAGAAGGAAATAGGATACTATAAAGGAATTAGAGCAAAGAAGTAACAGAAGAGATGTTGAAAAAGATGGAAGAAAGGAGGAAGTATAAAAACAAGAGAGGTGAACAAGAAAGTTAAATAAGGAATTGAAGAGAGAATCTCTAAAGGCAAGAGAGAAGTGGCTGGCGGAAGCATGTGATGACATAGAGAAGAGAGGACAGCATGATCTTATGTATTGGAAAGTGAGGGCAGTAACAACTGGAAACAGGAAGAGTAAAATGAGAGAAATCGAGAGTAAAGATAGTAGAATAATGCAAAATAGAAAAGAAGTAGCAGAAAGATGGACGGAATATTTGGGAGAACTGTACTGTTCAGTAGAGAAACCAGAGGATTTAGATTTGGAGGCGGAAGAAGTGGTGTCTCCAGAAGATAATAATTCTGTGAAATCAAAAAAATATTACATCCAAAATTAGGCTCTTTGCTGATGATTGCATTTTGTATAGACCCGTAAGGGAAAGGCGCTACCGCGACATCTTAGAAAGAGACCTTGAACAGTTATCCGAACGGACTAAAGTTAATGGTACGGTGATCAACGTCGGTAAATGAGAACATATAAAGTTTTATAGAAGAAAATCTCCAGAAATGAATCTCTATAAACTGAACAACGAGACAACTCTTACAATTCCCGACCGCAAATATCTTGGTGTTTAACTATCTGAAAATCTTAAATGGTGGAGTCATATCGAAGATATTACTTCAAAAGCATATCAAAATCTTCACTTTGTTATGAGGAACTTAAGACGGAGTTGAAAGGGCGTATAATCCTTAGTTAGGCCGATTGTTGAATAAGCGACTAGTGTTTGGGACCGAAAGGAAACAGGCTTGAGTAAGAAACTCAACGGCGTACAAAGGAAGGCGTCTAGATATGATACTGGAGATCACAAGAGGGAGGAGAGAGTTATTAAAATGCTAGATCAGCTACGATGGGAATCGTTATCTTCCATAAAAAAGACAATTAGATCAAGAGGTATATTTAATTTCATGGTACTGTAAAGATGGTCGGAAAGAGCTACAATCGAGATTTCAGAACCTAAATTATATCGGGTGCGGTGAACATAGACTAAAAACAAAAGAACGTGAACAGAAATCCAATTTGGCAAAGTACTCCTTCATTAATAGAGGTAAAATAGAATGAAATGCTTTACCTGTTCTCATTACAATGCTGAAAAATTCCAAGCAATTCAAAAATAGAATCCATTGTAATAGCTTATAAATCCTTGTATATATTCAGCAAAGTTTTTACAAATATATTCTGTCTACTACTTAAATAAATTATCTCTCGTCTAGTTATAATTGTATTTAATATTATACGCAATATTGTAACTTTTAGTTTCATAAGTTTTTAATTGCATTATTGAATATAGTAATTACAAGTTTGCTTTAACTGTAAGAATTTAATTGCAATTTATAAGATGTACTGCCTTTGGGAGGTATTTGGGGGTTTTCCTCTCAATTGGGGTGAATACCAGGAAGGGTAATGTATTCCCCTAAGAAAAGATGACTACCAAATGGCCTAGAGCTTACATATACAACATTGATCTACGTATGCTGTTCATTGACTTCCAGCAGGCGTTTGATAGCGTAAAGAGGAGGATGATGCATGCTTTAGAAGGATTTGGAATACCAAAAAAACTAATTAAGCTGGTAAATACGACCATGGAATGATCTCGAGCCAAGGCTTTTATTGGATGCAAGACTAGTGAAGCCTTTGATATAACAACCAGAGCGAGACAAGAGGACTCACTCTCTGCAGTATTATTGGCTCTTCATGAAGCCACGAAGGAATTGAGAACAGAGGGAACGATTGTATATAAATAAATACAGGCCTATGCATATGTTGACGACATTGTTTTAGTGGCAAGAAGTATGCACTCACTGAGAGAGATATTCAGAATTTTAGAGCTGAAAAGCCAGAATATGGGGCTTAAAATTAATGAAAAGAAAACAAAATATATGAAAGTGTCTGCAATGGAAGACAGAGCGTGGACCCGAATTATAACATTTGGACAGTACAACTTTGAAAATGCAAAAAGCTTCAATTATCTAGGGACTAATTTAAACTGTAAGAACTCAATGACAGAGGAGATCCACAAGAGGATTATGTACGGAAATAGGGCATATTTTGCTAATATTAAACTCTTGAAGTCTACCCTGTTAACCAGGGACATGAAAATCAAGATAAATAAGACACTCATCAGACCAGTTGTGACATATGGAGCAGAAGTGTCTGCTGCTAATGAAGAGGCTTTGCGGATATTTGAACGGAAAGTTCAACGAAAGATATATGGTCCTGTCAACGACGGTGGAACTAGGAGGAAAAGCACAATTAGGGAAATAGAAAATAGTATAATAGGACATTGTGAGATTTGTGAAGGCTCAGAGACTAGCTTGGCTGGGTCATGTGGAAAGAATGAGTGAAGAAAGGCTGCCCAAGAAATTACTACATGGAAGGATGGAAATAGAAGAAGACTGAAAAAAAGATGGATTTGAAGAAGAGATAAAGGCTATGAGGATTGAAAGATGGTGGGAGAAAGTGCAGAACAGGGGAGAATGGAGAGGCGTCTTGAGGAAGGCCCACACTGGGCTGTAGTGCCAAGGAAGAACAAGAATGATTAAATGCTTTGTGATTTGAAATAGGACTTCTAAAAATTCTAAGAAAAATTTCGAAACCATGACAATTTAATACAGAAGATAATTATAATTACTTATTGACAAATTACCTATTACTTATATTAATAATAATAATACTTTATCTGATTAATTCCATAAATACTGAATGAAACAGAGTTGATAGCTTGCTCCAATTTAAAAACAGCCTTGTTCATTTAACACTACTTTTAGGCTACTACATTAAATAATAAAACAATAATTAGATAAAGACATAAATGTCTAGCTGTGGAGGTGACAAAGGATTGTAAGAAAGATGTCAGGGTAAAAATAGGAATGGCAAAGGAAGCATTCGGAAAAAAGAGAAACTTTTTAAGTAGCAGCATCAAACTAAAGACAGGAAAGATTTAAGAATTCGAGTGGAGTGTGTTCCTGTGTGGCTGCAGGACATGGACCCTAAAGAACAAAGAGAGAAACAGAATAGAGGCGTTCCAAATGTGGGTTTGGACAAAAATGTTAAACATGAAGTGGAAGGACAAAGAATGAAAAAAGAAGATTGGTCGATTAGATAATGCAAAGGAAGAGGAATTGGATAGGGCATGCAATAAGAAGGAAGTGCTCACTTAAGGATATGTTGTAAGTGGAAGTGAAGAGAGAAATTCATTAAAGAATGAAGAACAGAGCGGAGGAAAGGGAAAACTGGAGAAACAACACCCAGGACCTGAACAAACAGACTACCAATGATAAGTTTAACCTGCGTTCCAATATCCACACACACAATACTCGTCACTCTGAACTTATTGATATTCCTCAACGGTGACTCAGGAAGAGAGAAAATAGCCTAAACTACTCCGCAACTAAATTCTTTAACCCTTTAAGGACTGACGTTCCCATTAACGGACTGCAGCTGCGTTCTCTAGGTAGGTAAACAATATCTCGAGTGTCATAAAATGGTCAGTAAATGTTATTTTGTGGGCTAAGAGGGTCCAAAGCTTAGTTTCATTTGAGTTTTGGTGCACTTAAGTCAAGGGAAATATTTCTTGTGATTTTCTGAAAAACAGGGAATTTTTGAGATGGATCCTTCTGACAACTAATTTTTAAAGGGTTTTACTGTTTTTAATTTAAAGTAGCCTCTTGCTGGTATTACTTTAGTATGATGTTCTTATCATCCAAAGAAATGAAATAGAGCATAGTTTGAGGTTATTTGTTGTTGTTATAACGTTGTTTATTGCTGCGTTCCCATATGGGCACGTCAGGGCTTCCCACTACTACGCAACTTCCTTGCCTATGGCTGTTAAGGAAAGCTGTATATTGTACGAGTAAAATGTAGCTTGCATACTGCAAGCAGATCGGCAATACTAATTTCATATTGGCATCATATCGGGACGGTCCTCAAAAGAAAAAAAAAGGATTGAAAATATTCTTAGAATTCGCTTCAATTCAATTTAATTTCAAAAAAATGGATCGAAATTTTTCTTAAAATTCGCTGACATTTCATTGTCTGGCATCGAACCCGGGTCTTCCTGGTGAACTAACTATGCAGCACAATAGAACATAACCATCTCTAACTATGTGTGAAAATTCAAGCAGAAATATTGGCTACAACTGCCTCAAAAGATGTTCAAATTTTCAGAATGTATATGGCTCTCTGGATTCGAACCAAGGACGATCTTGGAAATCTAAAACATGTTTCTGAAAGTTATTTATGATCTCTATCTATATGCCGAATTTGAAGTTTCTATCTTATTGGGAAAGGTTTCAAAATAATTCCTAAAAATCGGATCAACTTCTGATTGCAGAGACACCTGGTGTCGAACCCAGGAAATATTGTATGCTGTGAATGCAAAGTTTGATTTGTAAGGACAGGCTCCTCCATCATGCAAAGTTTGAAGTCGATAGCATGCCGGAAAGTACCTTAATTTTGTTTCCGTTATCTCCGTAAGAAATGCATTGAGAAGTGCAAATGGCCCTCTGGGATCGAACAAAGGACAATCAGCGAACATATAAAATTTGATTATGAAATATATTAATGATATCTATCCTCTGGCCGAGTTTCATTTATCCATAATATCGGGAAAGGATAAAAAAAAATCTTCAAAATCGCCGCAATGCATTTTAAACGGCCGATATTTGCCCCGACCTAGCATCGAACCATGGACCATATTCGGAGATGTCTTTTTGATTTTCGTTGGATATGCACGGCATCTAGCGATCCCTCGAATTTCAACTCTCCTATTCCGGGAAGTTCATCAATAAAATTTTTGAAAATCCCCGCCATGTATTCTTATGGGGAAAATCGCGATTTTGGGGCCTTCTGGAATCGAACCCATGACACCGAGGTTCAAAGTCGGCTTTTTCCTGGAGGTTACACGTCATGGCCATAACGTCCTAAACATTCAAGTCCTTGACGCTTGTGGTTAAGCCTGTGAGTTTGTATCCTATCTGGGTATCTATATATATGAATGTATCCGGAGAAGCATCTATATATAATAGATATTAGAGAATATTTTGTGACATAAAGACATTATTTTTGATGGATTGAGTTAAGAATTACTTTAGCTTTATGTTGTGACAAGAAGACTATCGCAATTATTATGTATTTTTATGTACTAAATCTCGGAAAATCTAACATTATATAGTAGAAGCGGCAACAACAAATAATTATTGTGTTAGATATTCAAATCCTTTCAAATATCAGTAGCTTCACATAAAAACTATATCATTAGAGGTGCTATAGTTTATATTCAGGAAAAACCTAAGTTATCATGAGTCGACTCCACTGAAGGAGGCTCTCCGAATCCTTGCCGAGGATGAAGAGAGTGAGGTAGATGTTAACGATACTTCATTTCTCCAACAGAAGGAAATGAGCTGACTGATGAAGAATCGGCTTATGAAGATGAGGAAAGATTGGTTGAAAATTTCACTGGCAAGCAAATGAGGGCACAAGCCGAGATTCGGTTGGCAACCAACGAAAGAATCGGTGCTGGAGAAATCAATTGGGAAAAATAATCTGTGCAGAGAAAATGGATAAAGGGCAGCATCAAGTTTACGCGAAGTTGTTCTGAAGCAGATTACTGTTCATACTCTAAACTTAACTGCATCTAATTGCTAGAGCTCTTCATCGATGATGAGCTCGTCGCATTCATAGTGGAACAAAGTGAGAGTTACGCCCGATTTTTTAATTGCCCCAGTCCACAAATTACAGCAGAGGAGATGCGAGCCTTCATTGGCATTTTGATTGTCTTTGGATAGAACGTTCTCATGGAAAAAATATTACTTAGACGCGAAAAAGGATGTACATATTGAGTTGGATAGTGGAGCGATAAGAAGGGACTTATTCTTCAAAATAATGAGGTTTTTACACTTAGCGGATAATACTAAGTTAGACAGTCAAGCGATGGGTTCTAGAAAGTCTGGCCTACGATGAAAAGGATTACATAGAGATGGATGCAGCATTTGGTGCCTTCCCAGTTCTTAGATTGTGGACGAAAGATGATCAGATACTACGGAAGACACAGCTGCAAGCGATTTAGTAGAGGTAAACCGATACCATTCGGTTATAAGTCTTGGTGCCTGAACTGTGACACTGGATACTCATTAATTTTGAATTTGAACCTCAGTGTCATGGGTTCGATCCAGAGGGCCCCAAAGTCACGATTTTTCCCGTTTAAATGCATTGCTTTGATTTTCTGGAATTAAAAAAAAAATACTTTCCGGATAGGTAGAGAACTAAAACTCTAGAAACCGATTGATAAGGTCAGGATCTATCGATAACATGAATGACTTTTACAGAAAATGCAAAAAGCCGCCGTTTAAAATACATTGAGGTAGTTTTTCATTATTTTTTTTGATGCACTTAACGAAATGATAGGAAGTTCGTGCTAGGCTAGAAGATGCATGGTAAGAACTAGCTTAAGAAAAAAAATTAGATAAGACTATACTATTCCTGGGTTCGATGCCAGAGCACATTAACATTTCTCTCATAAGGAATATATCTGAAAAGAAGGAGGTCGTTTGAGGCAGTTGCAGGCAATATTTCTGCTTGAATTTTCCCATATAGTTAGAGACAGTGATCTTCTGTTGTTCTGCATAGTAATTATCAACAGGAGGACATGGGTTCAATGCTAGACGGAGAAATTGCAGCTAATTTTAAGAATATTTTCAATACTTTTTCTACTTTTGAGGACCCTCTCAATATTATGTCAACTTGAAAGTTGTGTTATCAAGATGCTTGCAGAATAATTTATACGAAAGACTTTATTGCCACATTTGAATAGATGTGGCTACAATGGAACTGGGCGAATCAGAAAGAACCGGATTCCAAAAGATTGTCCGCTACCACCAAAAAATGATCTAAAAAGGAGGAGAGTGGAAAGAGCATCACAGCTATTTCTACATGCGAAGGAATAGGAATCACTAAATGGCTGGCCAATTTATAATTGTAACAGCTTTAACAGCGTATGAAGTTACACCGTTGGTGAAAGCTAAAAGATTTTATAAGAAACAAAAGAAAATTATTCTGCTTCCATAACCCTGTGTCATATCCAAGTATAATAAGCATATGGGTGGAACAGACCAAATTCATGAAAACGTAAATTCACCGCATATTGGTAAGATGTGATTTTTATAAATTATTTACAACTCAGAGAATCGAATAATAATATTAAAGGGAATCCTCAGATCCAAGGACAAAATTAGAGTTTAGACGGGAGATTGCTGTGGTGTACTTTATTCGGAACAAGACGGAATATAAACCATCCGGTGGACGATTCAGCTACGCTTCCACGTCAGAAACTGGCTCCATGAAAGAGTTGCATTTAATCGGTGAGATACCGCAAAACAAGGGAAACGCCGAAAATACGAGAGTCGTGGGAGAACAATTCGTAACAAGTGCGATGTTGGGCTCTGTGTAAAATATTTAACAAAGTACTTAACAAAATAATTATAAAATAAAAACTTATATCTTCCAATAAAAACGATTTCATACAATATTGTTCTCAAATAAATAAGATTTTTTGAAATAAAATGCTTTTTTTAAATTTCATCATGGCGCGCGTAATAGTAGAAGTGGGAAGGAGTGACGTGCCCATTTGGGAACGGGCATTTGCAACGAACCTATTATTGTTAACTTTTATTAAACAATTTTCTCCTGTTAATTTAGGTCATCTGAATACAAAAATACTAAAATTAGGGTAATTTTTAAGAAAAGATAATTCTCGTCCTTGGAGGGTTAATGAGCTTCCCTCAAGCGTAAGAAATACTTTCGAAACCTTCCAGAATGTCTTTCATGACTGCATTCTACTAAATCTACTCTACTCCATTGACGAATATTTAAATATGGATATCAACATCGTTTAATTCTTTAGCCAATGTAACTAACATTATGTTCTCTCTAATTTATTATGCTGTATCATTTTGTTCACAACATTGCAAAATATGACAAAAATAAGTTATGTAAAATCACAAACTAATTTAAACGTGTGAAAAACAAAGGCTTTCAATCAGTTAGCAACTCTTCCTTCACATAAATATTCTTCCATCTTAAAATGTTACCATCAAAATATCCTTAAATTCTAAATAGAATACTAATAGACGATACTACAATTACAGCATAATCAAATTAACAGTCATAATCACCGTTGATGCATTACCGGAAATACAACATTGTTTTCGAGATGAAATCATGATATGTGAAATTATTCCTCACATATTATCAGATGCGAACACAATTATAATCCACAATGGCATTATAACTGAACTTATAAAAAAACTAACTTGAATTGCATATGACGACAATTTCGTCTACACTAGAAACTATTAGCTAAGACCTCATGTCTACAGATATCATAATAATGGCAAATAATCTGCAGAAAACACATACATCATTCGAACACCTTAAATATTTACTAAAAAGTAAACTGGGCTTGTCAAAATTAAGCTAAGCTATTAGAGATTCTAATAGGTAGGAATGAATAATGGTGGTGTATTACACCCCCTTCCATACGCCTCTGGCGGCTCGCGGGGTATATATCTAAATCTAAATCTAAATGTCATATATACGTCTCTTCTGACGAACTGCCAGCATATCAGCTGCCTGCGATGAAAAATAACATTATAACCAACGTTAATCATGTATGTTTACTACAATTTGAAGCCACGCCGTAACATACTACATTGATATACATCTTATCCTGGAATGGTAAACTATGCGATGCAGCATTGCTAACAATAGGACATTAATATTGCCAAAACACGATCCGGGGCCGAAAGTTTCGATTTAAAACACACAAAATATGATTATTTCACATTTTATACACAAAAGTAGAGATAGTTGATCGATTAAATTAGTTGCAATCCGAAACATGTGCCGAATGACGCTCTTAGAACTTTGTAACGACCGCGGCTCGTTTCTCCCACTCCCTCGATGAAATAACCCCGAGGTTGAAAAGAAATACACAGCCAACTCGAACGTTTACTCACGATTTAGAGATCCAAAACTCCATCTTTTGCTTTCTACAGCAGGGAGGCGAAGCGGATAGTCAACAATCCGAGAGATTTTTCAAACCTTCTCTGCTGGTTGTCAGCCTTTTTCTCCAACAACTGTTTATGGAGGCGTACGCAATATCGATGCTCGAATGTTTGCGCTTGGGCCGAATTTCAAGTTAAAATCTATTAAGCAAAAGAGAACTAAAAGCAATCAACAAATCAAAAGGCATTGATATCAAACGTAATAATAACAGTTTTTATTTTCAGGTATCGAGTTAAGGAATTCCGTCATCCCACTAGTTACAAGTATGTCCGATAAATTCACTAGAAATTGTTTTTGAAGTATGTTAATCATCTTGTAATATTACAATTTTAAGGCTACCAAGTCACATAATAACTAATTATCGAAGAAAATTATAATGTCAGAAATTTGCATTTTGGTTTAATCGAAAGAAAGCTTACGTATTCTGTGTTTTCGTTGTACCTTATCTTCTGATACCCCTCTCGATTTCATAAAACCATTGATTTTTATTTAATTGTGGAAAGAATTGGACTGTACAAATTAGCTGATCAGGTTGAACACTTTTTAAAAAATAATGAACATTAACAATGCCATATTTAGTATTTAACGCCGTTGAATTTAATCTACTTCAATATTTCCCGTAGAGAATCAACGGGCGCTTCAGCTAGTTAGGATGTAAACACTTCCACATTTAACTGAGATATATTCTTAACTAAATAATTAAAAAATAAAAATGAACTGAAAACTATTTACAGACGTTTCCGATATATTCTTTTCACGGATCAGTTCAAAACGTGTCAAACATTATTAGCCCTTGAAAGTTTACAGAAAACTTCGTTTCGTGCTAGCCGCCTTAAAAGGTTCTTTCAAGCTTATGTGCGTCTAAAAGCAATGTAGGCGAACAACAAGCCCATTCATCGGAATACCAAAGTAATATTAATTTTCTTATTTTATTACCGTTTTGATAAAAATTCTAAGTAAATATTTCTTATTTCGTCAAACTGTAATCTATATAATTGCACTTTTGACAGCAGCCGGAAATACATTTTCATTGGATGAGTCGCCGGCATCGCAAGCCCAGTATTGTGTCTTCCTCTCAAGAGCTTGTCGTGTCTAGATCTAATATGTGTTCTGGTGTAATATTTCTGATACAATAAGATTTGCATCGGTGATAAGCACGGATATTGTTTATTATAATTCAAAACTTAGAGAGTTCATATATTGGCTTCCACTATATTTTATCCTTCCCGAAGATGGGCGAAGTTGGTATTAATTCCTTCTGTCGGCTATGCCTGAGAGAGACTTTTTCTCTCAGAAATATTTTCTCCAGCCAGTCTCCTTCAGGTGAACTGATTTACCAAGTGTTGAACTACGTGTACGCTCTAGAGGTTAGTTTGCTGTGATGTCTTTTAAGCTTACGTTGTGGTTGTTTTAAGTTTATACTCTAACAACGACCACTTGGAAATGTTAATGTTTTGATTCCTATTAAATCTAATAGAGAAAATCGATTTTTTTAGATGACGTATTTGATTAGTTTGGACGGTATTTCTCGAGAATGCAATGTCTTCAAGGTAGAAATTTCATCCGAAATCTAGTGCCGTTTGTTTACACGAACGACTTTTGGGAATTATGTTTGCTCAGCGCTTGAATTCTCGCGGGATGATAGATGTCGCCGAAACTTGTGATAGCCTTTAATGGATTAATATTTATATTTGTTAGATATGCCCTGACGACGGTCTGCCACCTCTAATATGTGCACCGTGCTCTTGGAAAATGCACGAATTCAACAGCTACAAGATGAATGTTCATTTTGCAAAGGAAGAGATTGTAAAATTGTTGAACGAGATAAGGCCTGTGAGTACTCTCTCGATTGATGTTGAAGTGAACTGGTGTGAAGTTCATTTAAATATATATTCCAGTATTTAATGTAAATCCGTAGAATTATCTTACCTTTAATTACTTTTAGGATTCTGTGGAAGATTGTGGCAATAGCGAGAATGGTGACACGCCATTGGCATCCGATTCTAATCCTCTGGTGAGTTTACGGACATGTATATTATATATAAATTTGATAAACATACTACCATTGGTATTTAAATGTTTAATAGGTATTTGACAATTTTGTTTATTCATGTTTGATTTGGAATAATTTACGTTAAGTTTAATATTTTTCCAGGTCAATATCAAAGAGGAGATAGATATAGAAGAATGGCAGATGCCAGAGGATTTGAAAAGACCAATGGATACTGAAGTGAGCATCATAATTAGTAGTTTTTTGGTTTCAATTGAGATTTTTTGATTTCCCGAATATGATGCCTTGACATTGCTGTTCTTTTCTTTAGGGAGATGGCTCTGAATCATTACTGCATTCAGACGGAAACATCATGAATATTCAACAAGAGTCTGCTTCATCAGAAGTGGTTAGCATTGAATTTATTCATTAATCATAAGTATTTGCTCACTTTGACTGGGAATTAAAATCAGAATAATGCTCAAAGAATGTTTTAATGATTTTACTTCTGTATTGTACATTGTGTGATAACCTTTTCTTTTATTATTCTCAATTAAAGAAAGCAACTTTTTTCCAATTTAGATATCACAAAATATGATCTTACAGCTGAAGCAAGAGGAGCTAATTATTGACCAAGAGGAAGCAATTCAGGTAATTATACTTCTCGGTATTGTAATTATGTTCTAATATAAATATCTACTCTTTAATGTCCATTTCTCATACTTTACTATTTATTTATTTGGGTTGCAAATAGGGTTTGTGTAGTAAAGTAACTGGGAAACCTCATGACAAATAAATATATCACTGTTGATGTCATTGAATGGAATCTTAAATATGTTTATGATTACTGTATGTTTTCAATAATATCTTTCACATTTTAATTTCTGCTTAGCAATTGACAGAAAATAATAATCAGTACTGTGTATTGACTTGTAATTTTGTCTACGATTCATTGTATACGGATGTCAAATATGAAGTGAGAGTTTATGAATTTATTCATTTCTCTTTTTCAGTCATTCATTTTGAATTCGTAATACTGGGACTAGTTTGTTTTTCAATTGAACTACTTTAACATGTTCCTTATCAATACTGATTTCTTCTTCATTTCAGACCCCTGGGTCTTCGGATTTAACGAATATGTTGAGTTTGGAGGCTTCAGAAGAAGCTGTTGGGAGTCCGTTTGAGGAAGAGAGCATTTGCTCTACTCAAAGTATCTCTGTTGAGATGAGAGACACCAATAAGGGGAAACATGAGGAAGATCTAAGAGATGATATTGAACCAGAAGAGGAATCACTATCTTCTGAGATGTCAAAGAGCATTCTGGATGTAAGAAAATGGGGAAGGTCTACTTTAAAAGCCCCTCTTTCTAAGAGTGGGTTTATTTGTGATATATGTAAAAAAGGTTTTAAAAGAAAGGAGCATTTGGGTCACCATGTTAGGGTCCATTATGATGAAAGACCATTTAGTTGTAGTAAATGTGATAAAAGATTTAAGTTCGTCAATGCGAGGTATAAACACGAGCTCAGGCATCTTAGAGACGAAATTAATTTTCGAAAAAGTAAAAAGGGAACCAAAAAAAGGCCTTATTCTTGTGACTTATGTGCAATGAATTTTAGTTCTGAAAATGGGCTATGGAGACATTCTAATGTCCATAGTGAGAAATATAAATGTAGCTCTTGTGGAAAATGTTTTGGGGATAATTTTGCTTTTAAGAGACATTTAACAACTCACACAAAGGAGAAGCCATTTGAATGCGAAGTGTGCTTCAAATGTTTTAGTCTAAAGGGTGATCTGAAGGAACATTCGCTCATTCATTCTTCAGAGAGACCATATGTCTGTGATATTTGTGATAAGAGGTTCAAGACTAAGCGAGATAAAAATCGACATGGATTAAGTCATTTGAGAAAAGAATGATATTCTTATAGTCTATGTTTGTCCCTTTAGCATATTCATATGTTTCTTTACTGAAGACTGCTAATAAATATGGAGGAAAAAATGTTAATTTGTATTATTGTTTGCCGAATATTCCTAAATCCTTTACCTTTGAATCGATTCGTTTTTTAATTTAATCAATATTTTATCAAATACTGAATGTAACAAATTTGGCAGTACACATTTCTGCGCAACGTGCTTCCTTAAAGGTGGTATAAAGAGAAATTATGACCAATTTCAAGAAATACAAATTATTTAATTAATTACCCTATCATAGAATTTTCCAAGCTTCACAAAGCACCACTTTTTATAGCTGTTCTCAATTAGAATACATACAGTAGAAGTCCATTATAATGAGTACGGCATATAATGATAGTTGCATTATAGCGAGTGATCTCTTGGTTGTTGTCCGTCTCCATGCAGAAAGGACAGGGAATTACGTCAATTAATAAAAGTAGTCTGAAGTATTGATACAATGAGTGCCATATTTCTAACTATTGCCCTTAAGTTTCGTAATAGTGTAAGAATCAATATAGTTTAAACATTGTCTACAGTCCAAACATTGGTAGCGGATTGGTCGAACTTTTTTAGACTACAATGACTTGTAGGCAATTACTTTATGAACACCAAACAATATCTTTAACTAAAACCATCATCTCCATCAATCAGTAAGAATTCCCAGTAATTTTTCGTCTTTTCTGAAATATTTCCCATCCATTTAAACAGTTCAGTCATTGTCAAAACAACTAAATAAAAAAATTAATTCATCACCTCCGCTATAGTTTTTGTGGCGAATATTCTCATGAAAGCTTCTCTTTATCGAACATCACTGATTGCATATATTTTGGCAAAGGACCTTGAGGCAGCATCAACAATCCAACGCTCTTCCGTCTATTTCGTTAGGAAAATAAATATATTTTAATTTACATACATTACAAGGATTTTACTACTCTGTACATTCAACTAATAATACTCAATTTTTAACCATATGAAGAAGGCAGTAAGCGTATATTGAAACATCAGCATAAACTTCTATGGTCAATATAAAGTTCTCTTCAGCATTAAGATCGCTGCTGCGAAGAATTATTGTTCAGTTTAATAATATAAACTAAAAATGCAATGAAACAACAAAAGTTGTAAAATTAATCATAAGTAAGCTTCAGTGTCTATCGGCGAGACCTACCTCGACGATGTTGCTGGTCGCACTTCCCAGGAATCTACATCAGTGATTCCCAACGGTGGCGCTGAGAAGTCTTATGGTGGTATTCTGTGCCCAAGTCATATTGAAGGGGTGCTGAGGTCCATCCGCCGCCCCCTTGAGCAGTTGGCATATTTAATGGCCACTGATGGCATTGCCGTCATCTCTGTTTCGATTCTTCAACTTTTGATGCTACAGCCTTTTGGTGTCGGAAACATTGTGATAAATGCTTTCTCAGCTCTTGCAAAAGCTTTTGGCAGAAGGATGCGTCACGAATGGGCTTGACCTAATCCATGGAATACTGATGGAATGGAGGGGAGGGGAAAGCAAAGGGGCGGAAACGTTGTTTGAAGTGCGGTTAATATTGCGTTTTAAATTGAAACACAGACATTGTAACTGCCGTTAATATTCTGCTTTAAGGTTATTTGGCAAAAGAATGAAACTCAACCAATTAAAAAACAGATAACTCCCCGAGAGATTGTTTCAATTCATCTCTCTACTTTCGAATATACATAGTAGTTCCAAGGATTTTTTTCTGTTGATGACACGACCCTATCAAAAACTTTTAAAAACTTATATTGCATTTCTCCATCAGCCTCCTTCCACCTACACATAATGACGTCGTAAATTAGTTTTCGTTTTTGGCTGTAAAGCGCATTCAGATTCCCAATTTTGGATAGTTTGTTATTTGCAATTGAAAATTATAGGAAAAATGAAACTACGAATATAACGGAAGGAGAGAGAAATATGTGGAAATGATTAAATGGAATGAAAAAAAGTACAGGGCAATGAATTGAAAGTGAAAATAAGATGGTGGGGGAGTTCTTAAATGAATTGTTTAATAACCACGAGGATTAAAAACAGGCAACAAGGCGTAGGATGGAGCAGACATTACATTGTATATGCTCTCTGTATTTTTCGGTTGTCCGTCTACGTAGGTTGGTTTGGTGACTAAAGTTTCGCTGACTATCCAGTCAGTATCTTCAGGTTGAAGGTTTAACTTCGACCCTTAACACCTTCTACTTATTGTATGATGTAAATCATAGATTGGGAACCTATGATAATAACACGTCTTGCACGTCATTTGAAATAGAAACTATGAGCAAATATTTATCGATATTAATGTTACTATATTCTTTTGATTATGAAAACCTTTAGAGCCATGGTTTATTGCTTATTTGGAAGTGTGCTGCAAATTTGAATTGGGGATAGAAATTAAAATCAAGCATAAAATTTGATAAATACAATAATAACTCTAGATAATATTGGGTCCTAATATTTTGGTTCTACAGGGAAAATCAGACGTAGGTGTCCCTTAACTTTATGCCAACCCCACAATACTTTCCTCACTTATTAGTCATATTAAAGCCGACCTTTAAGTCAGAATCCTAATAATAAAATTTTTTGTGGGAAGTACTTAATATTGTTATTTCTTCTTTCCCCAAAAACAAAATTGTCTTCTATTGATCTAATTTTGATCAAGCGGCTCATAGATTAAAATACATTGAAAATACTTGAATATGTCAGAAAAAATAGCTCAGTTGAAAGTATCAAGGAGCAATTCCTAACCTATAAAAGCTTGCAAGGCTGCGTTTCCGCATGCAGAGATTACTAGTGCCAGTAATCCTTGCATCCATAAAAGTAGAAAGTTCAATTTTTTGGCCCCGGTAGACTTTCCTCACTCTGTTTTCCTTCACATCTTTCAACTTGTCCTAATTAATCAGTTGATTACTGTGTGTATAATCAAGCACTGAGGACGTCACTTGGTGAAACTCCATCACAGGAACGGCAGGAATATTTACTATGGACAATGACGAATAATTTCTAAACACACAAAAGGAAATTAAAAAGGGAGCCTCTCTATGTACACAGAGAATTAGGAGACCAAAGGATGCCAAGTTCAAGTTATCTGCTTTGTCAAATTGGGATACTTTAAGTAGAAATAAATAAAAATGTTTACGCAAAAATCAAAAAAGTTTATTTGAATAATCTTACAACATTTGCAAAAAATTTGATGTTGCCAACACATGACTTATGATACTAAAAATGTTTCAAACACAAGTTATAGTAAAATACATTATCTATAACTTTTGTACATAATTGTATATACGTATATTGCATAATGACAGAGATATGTATGAAAAACTTCAATTTCTGGATAAACAACAGCTTCCGGCAAACCATTATTCAAGAATAACTCCGCAACTATCAGTTACAAAATAATGTTTCAAACAAAAGTTGTAGTAGAGTATGTATGTATTATCTATAACTTTTGCATTTGATTGTATATTCATACATTTAATTCTGAAAGAAATATTTAAGAAACAAACTTTTTAGTGAAACAAAATTAAGTGAAACATTTACAAACATAACCAGAATATTGTAATAATGTTTCGATAGTCCCATGAGATATCCCATCCCATGATTGATGTTTGAAGTTATCCTAGAAATATTGTGAGAGTACTTTCAAAGCAAATAACAAAATGATTTTATGTTAATGCTTTTCTGCATAAAGAGCTTTGAGATATTTGCATCAATATTCTGTGAAAGTTATGGAAGCTGAAATGGACCAATGCTAAAAACAGACTTGTATTCACTGAATCTTCCATAATATTCTCTCAAATTCAATCAATCATCAACACTTTATGTAGAGAGGCTGTTTAGAATCAAGATTAATTAGGGGAAGCAAACTTTATACGTCATATAAATCAAGATATTGTAACTTAGATCCCTATTTCGTCATTTGTGGACTTGACGTACCTCACACTACACATGCAACCTTTGCTGATCAATGAACATAATCTTCTTAATATAATAAAAAGCTATTTCGTGTTCATTCCTCATCATATATAGATATATATGTGTATCTATGTGACCATGGATATAGCATTACAAAGAGACAAATAAAATGAAAAGCATTGCTCAGTGTAAGTGTTCATTATTTGACTTTTTTCACCTCTTCAGTTTTGAGTTTTTACGGATATTTTAACCAGAAGTTACAAGGGGGATCAAGGTTTTTATACCGCAAATGATTTTGGCACTCAGTGAAACTACCTTTTATTTCGAAGAGACATCAGCTTCCAGTAATATTGGCTATTGCGATAACTATTACTAAGTCACAAGGGCAGACCTTTGCTAATGTAGGTGTGTATTTACCACATGAGGTTTCTTCTCAGTTATATGTGGCAGTTTCAAGAGCACAAAATTAAAATTTATTTAAAAATCAAAGTAAATACACAGTGTAGGCTGTTAAGAGATACGTAAACATTTACAAGAAACATCATGTTAAAAGAATTGTTAAATTAAACACAAATTTAATCTAAAGAAACAATATTAATGTTTGTTGTCCTTTTATATAAAATAAATTAATTCTCATAAGTCATAATAATGTGTTTTTTAATATTTTTTCTGATTTAAGCTATCTAAACATGATTATCATATAATAAACAAACAAATTAATTTACAATATTTTACTATTGCAAATTTATTTGCGAGAGGTTTCACAAATAATTAACTAATAACATAAATAACAACTAATAAGAAACAATTAACATATAAATAGAAATGAGACAGTATACATATATGTATTAATTTATCCCCAAAGAAAATAAAAAATTATTTTGATCACATTTTTGGTCGAAGCAAAGAGATATTTGGGGAAAATGAATCAAAAATTGACTTTAACCAGTGCATTTCATTGATAGTAACTACCACAGGGAGAGTCTATTGTCAGCAGAGTGAAGCCAATTATTACGCAACCCGCAGAGCACTGGTGAGAACTTTTCTCCGGCTCCCCTCTAACTACATGTATTTTTGGGGTTTTATTTTCCTCTCATACGGGACTCAGGAGTTTGTCTATCCTATGACATGGACTCAGATAGTTTAAATGAACCTTTCACTTAACGATCATGTTCGATTTTTTTCTCTAAGTCCTCTTGATTCCTTTCATTATGGAAAATAAAACATGAGTGCAATGTAAACTTCTCGGATGCCGGTGTCGGCTGCTAGAGCGATATAAAGAACGAATCATCTGCCAACCTCCTGCAAACTCTATGAAAACCTCGTTGATTATTATAATTTTATTTTTATGTATATTCTAATACATTAATTCATCAATACCATGTACGGCATAAACATTCCTTAATAATCGTTTACCGCAATGAAATAAAGCTACCCTATATGCAATAAGGCTCAATGCAGTAAAAGCTGGCAAAATGACGAATATGAGAACACAGTGGATTAATACTGTCGTTCGTTCTGATTCATAGAATTCAGATAATGAATGAAATAATAAAATTAAGGAAGTTGCATATATTCTAGTTCGGAACATTTTGTGGGGGCAGCTGTTCTAATGCGCAGCAATTGACAATGCAGTATTCATAAACAAGTCCCTGCTCATTTACATGTAAAACCTTTAGAAATGCGAAAATAACAAAATTGCTTAATGTAACACATTGCTCAAATTACATTTTCCTCTCCAAAACGTTTGACTTATTCGATCAAACCTTGATAAATCTGTATCAAAGCTGCAATATCATGCAAATACTGTGTCTTGGTATAAGGAGATGCAAAAAGTGCAACCCAGCATGGCTAAATGCGCAATCTGCCCTTTTTTTGGCTTCTCTTTTGGGCGCTATAGATAGCAATACTATCCCTGTGAATCTGCCTGATTGAGGGTACATAATGAAGGTAAAATAACTGCAGGTTATGACAATAAAACAAATAATTTACTGCAAGAAAGAAGAGTGATGAGGAAGCCATACTTGTATTTAAATTTCCCCAGCTTCTGATGAATTTCTGAAATATGATTTGTAATTGTAACTGATTACAAATTTGACAGATTAATTATAATTGAGCCCAATTACATTTTATCAGTACTTTCCCGAACACTGGTGTTTACACATGCCAACACTGGACTTTGTTTTGGGTATAAATTCTTTTCAAATACGCTCGTGCTTAAAAATTGTTTCTCCAAAACCTCCCAAACCAAATTACGAATGGGTCTCTAGGGGGGTGCAACTGCCCCCCCCTGGCGACTCCCTTGTACTAGTGTCAACTAGTCCTTCATAAAAATTATTAAATAAATTATTTTATTTTAAATAAATCTAATACAATGAAGCTTAGATGAACATATTTACCCTGAAAACAGGCATTCTGAGCAATCTCACATGAGATTAGAGGAGGGGGTTGAGCCAAATCTCACAATTGTGGGAGGGAGGGGTCAATGGCAAAAATCACCGCACATAATTATTGGATCTCCATTAACCAACATGTTCTTTCACATACATTTTATTTGTATCATTTTATATTACTGCACAATTTACAACTAACCATAGAGTAAACTTTAAAAGTTAGAATTCAATAGTCTTTCCTTTTCATCTTATTAAAAATATATTGCTTGCGAAACACTAGGGCTTTGGACGCTGCTAATGAAGCTTTTGGTGCTTTCTTTCTGTGGTAGCGATAAGGGAATCAAACAATTTTTCCACAAAAGATTGTGCGGAAGTGGAATTTGTAAAGGCAGTTTGTTCCAGAAATTAGATGCAGTAATTAAGATAAATATAGGTAGGTATAAAACCAAGGGATTGGACATAAAAGATAGTTAAAAACAGAGCGTTTTAAAGAAACAGAATATTGGTAAGTAAATATGTCATGGATATACTGTGGTTTGAGATCATGGAAAACAGTTAACAAAAATGAAGCAAGCATATATTTTCTACTGGTATTTTGTCTCAACCACTTCAACTGACAGCAGTTATTTGGAGATACGAGCATCTTTTCGAAGGTTAAAAATGAATCGGATAAAGTTATTAAGAAGATGGAGTTATTGAAGATATAGCTTGGCTGTTAGATCATCATACACTAGACTATAGCATACATCATCAGTAATCATCTTGCCCTAGAAATCACTCCAATGCAATACCAATATTTCTTGCCTTGGCATTTAACGGATTTCTTTCAATTCACCTTCTCCCATGTCTTATTGTCAAACTCCTTTGCCCCAAATATATTTTAAGCGAGTGGGCCTTCACTAGTGCCACAATGCCCAGCTTCATACGCAGGCTGTTGAGTGACCAAAGCGTACCTTTTGCCAGAATGATGAAGAAGCTTGCCCAATTGTCCTGTTTGCAGTGTTCTCACAAACTCTAGATACTCAAATATTAACGGGAATGCACTGAAATTAAGGAAAGTAATATTTTAAGTCTTCTTGATTTGGGTGGAAAATTAGAACTGAACGAATATTTTTGTTCATTTCCTAAGAAAATTTCCACCAATTTTGACCTAACCACCATTTTAAAAGACGAAATACAACAAAAGATAATCTTTCTCAATAAGCATTGGCCTGAGGAAGGACTTTTCAATCAAAAGTTAATATGTTGGAAAAATTGTTAATTAGAAAGTTATAAGTCACATGCAAAACATTTAGTCAATTATAGAGTAAAGAAGCATCATCTTCGCTAAAAAAAATACAAATACAACGTTGAAGGTAGCCCATTATAGCCCATGATCGCCACATGGTAGCCAACGCAATAATGTAAACACGAAATGTTGCGAAATATTTATATCTTTTACAGAGAAGATTTTTGGTTTTACGACATCTCGCACTCAATTGATCACTTTATATTGATTTTACTCTCTTATAGAAACTCTTGTCATAACATATTTTATTTACTTCATCAAAAGATCCAGTTAAAAAAAAAATATTTCTATTTAATATTTCATTTTTCTTGTTTCTTATAATATTAAATACAAATTTAAGCTAAATTCTTCCATTTCTATTTTTAAGTGAGTTATTAGTCACTAAAAGAGTTTATGACCAAAATTTTCAAATTCTGATTGGCTATACTGCTGGAGCAAAAGAGAGACAAAGAAAATTGAGTTCCTATATCTCTCTTGCCAACTGAGACATGCAGTGCCATCTATTTTTCCCGGTGTATTTCAAAGGGGGATTTAGCGGCAGAAACAGCGAAGGACCAACTTCAAACAAATGACAGCGTGTTTACCATGGCTTGTTTCTCGTTCTTTCTCGTTAAGAATGTTAAGAATCTATAAGGAAATATCGGTTAGAAGTAGATGTTGATGGTTTAGTCAAAAAGTCTTTAATTTTATGTATGACATATTTGTTTAATTTTTGTTTCATCGTTATTACCCACGAAAGAATATCGCCATTTCATGTTCATATGCAGAACCCTTATTTATCACGAAACGAAATAATTCATCTTAAGTAGACGTTTCATTTTAATTCTTCTGCCAATTGCTTACATAAACGATTTCTGCACGTTTTCTGCTTGGCAATTTAATTACAAGGAGTTAGTAGACATCGCTGTTACGTGTGATTTTATTTAGTTGATGAAGCATTATCATTTCTATTCAATAGATATGGCCCGGCGACGGCCTGCCGCCCCGAATATGTTCTCCGTGTTTGTGGAAAACGCAGGAATTCTACACTTATAAAAAGAATGTGCATTTGCTAAGGCAGAAATCGTCAAATTATTGAACGAGGTGAGTACTGTTTCAAATACTATTGAAATTCACTATCTTAGTTTGGATATGTATTCCCGCACATCTAAAGTACATTCCGATAATTTGTCGTACTTTTATTTACTTTTAGATTTCCATGGGAGATTTTAGCAATAGAGAGAATCATGAAATATCCATAGAATCGGATTCTGCACATTCGGTAAGTTTATGCTGTATATTCGGCACATTTGGAATAGAATTAGGTAAAATTTCACTTTCACACTTTTTGGGAAAAATTCTATATCTCCCTTAATACTAAAGATATTTCGACAAAACTTGCACCAAGTTGAAGATAAAGAATGGCGGTATATATATATGATTTCAAATTCATCCTAAAAGCTTCCATTTTGGAGAAATTTTCGTTTGAAAATGACACTTTTTCGACGTTTTTTCGGCCATTTTTGGAGGTTTCCTCGTTCTCCCGCTAGGGCGATTTCCTGTAATTTCAACTCTAACTAAAACCCATATCCCATTTCCTACTCGCTTACGGGCCTCCTTGAGTGAAAAGGGGTGCTGGGTGGGTATAATGTACGATTGATTGACCTGTTTTTTGTTAATTTTAGACTCGGTTACGGGCTTCCTTGAGTGAAAAGGGGTGCTGGGTGGGTGTAATGTACGATTGATTGACCTGTTTTTTGTCAATTTTTGACTCGAGTACGGACATTTTTTACCGAAAAGGGTGGGGGAGTGAGGTATATTTTGTCTGATTTGCTTGTTTTTTCGTAATTTTTAACTCGATTACGGGCTTTTTTGATCGAAAAGGGTGGGGGGAGTGAGGTAAATATTGACTGATTTGCTTGTTTTTTCGTGATTTCCAACTCGATTTCGGGCTTTTTTGATCAAAAATGGTGGGGGGAGTGAGGTAAATATTGACTGATTTGCTTGTTTTTAAGAACATTTTTTACCGAAAAGGGGTGGGGGAGTGAGGTATATTTTGTCTGATTTGCTTGTTTTTTCGTAATTTTTAACTCGATTACGGGCTTTTTTGATCGAAAAGGGTGAGGGGAGTGAGGTAAATATTGACTGATTTGATTGTTTTTTTCGTAATTTTCAACTCAATTAAGGGCTTTTAAGAGCAAAAAGGGTAGGGGGAGTGAGGTAAATATTGAGTGATTTGCTTGTTTTTTTCGTAATTTTCAACTCGATCACGGTTTTTTTTCAAAGAGGGTGGGGGGGAGTGAGGTAAGTATTGACTGATTTCGTTGTTTTTTCGTAATTTTATACATATAAATTCTGCATTGACGATTTATTAATTTCGCGATATTTTATCGATTTTCACCTCATTTACAGGTTATTCATAGCTAAAACGGTGGGGGAAGGGGAAATCAATTACATCGAGTTCGTCTGGAATACCATAATATACCAAAATATAGTTTTCGCACTAATGTATCTTTATTATTCATTCCTGTGATCATTTTAAATCCTTTATTCCTATTATTTTGACGTTCCTCACATATATTACCTCATCATAATTTAAATAAATGTTAAAAGACCTTGGAAACAAAATGAGCTTGCAAACCAACTGTAGCTTGCGATCCGAACGTGAGGGTGACTATCTTTTTCTTAACACAAGGCAAAATTTGCTCAATAAATACATTCCTCGCACTACATTTAACCATTACCGTTACGTAACACATAAATTAAGGAACACCGCACACCCAACTCAACCCATCGAGCTTTGCCCTCATCCTTTACTGTCATACGTTATTTACCAACGTATTTGCTCCTTAAGGACACTTTATTCTATGTAAATACTTGCTATTATCCTTCATTTTTGGCTATTTCTGCATATTTACACTGTATTATATCGATTTATATGTTTATTGTCCTTTATTTCATAATATTTCCTCTTATTTAGGTTGTTTACGCGCCCGAAAAACTGTTGCATTTTGGGAATTTGGGAATTTTTCCTAGACTTGAAACTCGTCTATCGGCGCTACATCTGGTGTCAAAATGGTAGAACTAACACGAAAAACATGGTTTCCGGAGGCCATTTCGGTACCTCCTTCACCAAAATCGATGTATTTCTGTAAATAATGAAGTAACTTATTCGCTATAATTAGCATAATAAGCCGCAATATTTCAAGTGGCTCCACAAAAAAAACCATCGAAATCGGGGTATTTTCAGTAATAAAAAAAATTTTTTTTCCAAAAAGTGTGAAAGTGAAATTTTACCTAGAATTACAATACCTTTAGATTCCTCAGTTTTATAATATTTACAATTTTATAACTTTTAAATTTATAGGTAATAAACTTGTTTGATTTATATATTACGCTGTTATTGGTGTTTAAATGGTTAATGAGCATTTCACAGTTACGGTTATTAACATTTTATTGAGAAATAAGTGGAAATTTTAATATTTTTCTAGGTTCCAACTGAAGAACAAATTGACATAGAAGAGTGGCAGATGCCAAAGGAGTTAGAAAGAGAGGCAATCGATATTGAGGTGAGTTAAATATTTAATAATATTTCGACAATCAAATGTTATTTTCTGAATTTGATTTATTCACATTGCTGTATATTTCCTTCAGGGACAAGTAATTGAACCAAATTCGCATAATGACGAGAACATTATGAATATTGATAATGGGTCAGGTTCATCGAAAGTGGTGAGCATTGTGTTTGTTGATAATTCTTTTGACTTTCGCTTGATAATAATATCATGTAAAAATTTCATTGAATGTTGCTTGAGGTTTGCCTTTGTTGGTGTACATAGCGTGAAAACCTTTTCTTTCTATTAATTTATTATTATAAATCATTTAATCAACTTCAATTTTATTAAATTCATAATAGGTATTACAAGGAGTAGACGCAGAGGTAAAGCAAGAGGATAGTGAGGCGATTACTGATGAATTTGGAGCAATTCAGGTAATTACAATAATGGTTTAGTAATTATCATTTATCTTCTATTATTTATCAACTTTTGGTAGTGAAATATGTCAATTTCTCTGTCTCATATAGTTAAGGGTTTCTGTGAGACAATTAATGTACCTGGAAAACTTAAAACTATATAGTAGATTTCACTGTTGATGTTTTGGAATGAAAACCTACAAATGTAACTTGAAGAATTGAATGAAGAAGTATGGAAGGAATAATTTTTGAGCATTTGACAAAAAATAGTAATCAGTTCTCAGTATCAGCTTATATGGTTGTCTATGTTTCATTGTATATGGGCTCCTGTTATTCTTTGAGAGCTTCAACGGCTACTAAATAAGTGTGTAAGGTTCATTTTTAACTTAAAAAAGGATGATCATATTCCTTACTTTGCCAATCTTGCATGGCTAAATTTAAAAATGAGATAAATATATTTGCTTGGATCATATTTGTGTAGTCTTTATAGATATAAAAAACCGGAATCCTTGTTTCGATTTCTAGGGATAAAAAGTTCAAAGTAACATCCAGAATGGCTCTTGGCTACTTACTCATCCTACAACACAGAACCACTGCATACCAAAAATCTTTTTGTATTGCAGTGGCAAAGCTATGGAATAGCATTCCTAATGATATTAAAGATTCTAATTCATTGTCTGTTTTTAAGAACTAATTATTTCATCATCTTTTTGCATTAGAAACGTAAAAATATGCCTTTCATGCCATGGTGTTATATAAAATATCTTATTATTTTTTATAAGGAAAATGTATCGGGGGGTTTAATTTAATTTGTAATCAGCTGTCTTTTATTTGTATTTCTTTTCTTTATGTTCTTAAGTGGACAAAGAAGTCCACATTTTCTTTCTTTCTTGATATTTTAATTCTCTTTTTTGATTGCCTAAGGACTTGTTTCATTATTAATCAACATTACTTTGAATTGTTTCATATTGATACCTATTACTAATATTCTTCATTTCAGTCAACTGTATCATCAGATTCAAGGAATCATTCAAGTTTGGATGCTTCAGAAGAAAATGTTCTAAATTCATTTGAGGGAGAGATTATTTGCTCTAAAGAAGATAACTCTTTTGTAATCAGAGAGGCCAATAAAGGGATAACTGAGGAAGACTCGAGGGATGAAGTTGTACCAGAAGAGGAAACACTATCTTCTGAGCTATCAGAAAGTATTCTGAATGATACAGAATCAGAACTGTCACATTTGAGAGCCCCAGGTTCTAATGGGAAGAGTAGGTTTTTTTGTGATATTTGCGATAAGCATTTTGAAACAAAACAGCATTTGGGCACCCATGTAAGGGTTCATTATGATGAAAGACCTTTTAGTTGTAATGTATGTAAAAAAACATTTAAGCAGGATATTGTGAGGTATGTACATGAGCTAAGACATGTTAGGGACAAAATGAGTTTTGGAAAGAATAAAAAGGGAAGTAAAAAAAATCAGTACAGTTGTGGTGTTTGCTCAAAGAATTTTACTACCAGAAAGGGGCTACATGATCATTCAAATCTGCATAGTGGTAAATATAAATGTACCTTTTGTGGGAAAAGTTGTAATAGTAATGCTGATCTTAGGAAACACTTAAGAATTCATACCAAAGAGAAGCCGTATAAATGCGAAGTGTGCTCTAAATGTTTTACAGTAAAAGGTAATCTCAACAGACATTTGCTTATGCACTCATCAGAGAGATCATTTTCATGTGATACTTGTGATAAGAGATTCAAGACTAAAGAAGGGAAGACAGTCCATGAATTATATCATTTGAGAAAAGAATAAAATTGTTACACTGGCTATGATTGTCCCTTTTCTAATTTCTCCTGATAGATACTAAGTATCTTTATTTCATTATTTATGGTTTGACGAAAACAGTTTGATGAGGATGTTTGCAGTGTAGTATAAATGTAAAGTTAAGAAAAAAAAAACCTACCCTTGGCTTCCTAAGAATCTGATTGCATAAAATTCTATCAATTTTACGTATCATAAAAGAATATTATGTACCAGTTATTGTTATCGTTAAATTTGCTCTTCTTCTTAAAGTAAATTGTTAGAAAGAAGGTTAAGTTTAAAGATAGGCTGAGGAAGGATATTAATGTAAAACATCATCCAGACAGGCATCAAAGTCACTTTATTAGAATTTATTTATCCATTTATTTTTATCAACAACTGTTGTTCATATCTCGACTTAATAAAAATGAAAATGTTATTTTAAATTATATTTCCTGAGCTAAGTATGTTTCCTAGCAAGAGAGTTCTAATACATTTTTGTTAGAGAAAAGATTTTATTTTCTATGATTGTTTGTTTGTCACTTGAATATTCCTTAATTCTTTAATTTACCTTCACTTTTTTTTAAGCTTGCATCATTCGTGCCTAAGATCATAACACAATCAGTCATGCGTTGTATTCTATACAAAACATGAATTTTCAGCAAAAACTGTAAAATAAATTGAACTTATAATTATTTCTGAGTAATAAACTTTAGGTAATAATATAACTGAAGAAGAATATTTTAGGAAGGAAACAACTTAGAGTAAAATTATTCACCTTTGTTTATTTACATGCATTCAGAAGGTACCTCAAAAGCTAGGTGACAATTCTTTCCAAAATTGAAATGCATTTAATAAAGTTTAAGATGAAATAAGTGTAAAATTCTATTTAAATATTATAATAAGCAAAATTTTTTTGCTTATTATAATGTTCACCAACGAAAAACTTACCCAAACATTTGTGCATATTATTAGTTACAACAGTAGTCACTTAACAGATTTACTCCCTTTTGCAGTGAGTTTAAGACTTAAAAGGAGCCGTTGAATCATTTACAAGTTAAAGGTAAGTGAATTAAAGGTTAGATAAAATCAATTGACGAAGCTGTCACTTTGTGGAACTCCAAAATGTAGGAAAGGAAGAGAACACTTTGTCTTAGCTCTACAGTAAATTGATTGTGCGACCGGTTTTGACTAAGGACTAGTCATCTTCTGGAAGAAAATACAAAAAGTGACACACATATATATACAAGAGACAACAAGAAGCCAAAGAGTGGGGTAAGTCTAAGGGTTGGGAAAGGAGGAGGGGAGAGGAGGAAGCAGGTTGACAAGCGACAGCAGGGGGGAGGAAGCATTGAAAAGGTACACATTGGTCAGGTTAAAGGCATTTCTTTTGTGGATTAAAATCTCTTAGCTTTGGGCGCTTTGGTAATTGATGTATAAGCTTAGCCTGAAAGTCCAAAGAATGATATTCTTGCAGCAAGTGCATGGAAAACTAAGAAGCATCAGAACCATTTATGAAAGATTGTTCATGTTCCTTAATCCAAGTGCACAGACTTATACCAGTTTGACCCAAATAAATTGCTCCACAGTCATTTCAAGTTTGTTTATAAACCCCAGATTTACGAAAAATGTCCAACTTAAATTCACAATAAATGAGTATTTTACCAATATTGTTCAAAGTGTGGAAAGCAGGTTTGTGATCTGCGGGGAGGTAGTTTGCAATCTTATAGCTAATTGCATCAATATAATATAGCTTTCAACCCATTTAGTAATATCATCTTGTAGAGCCAGAGTGTGGTAAGTGCTTGACATGAGGGGGGTAAAAGAGATTTTCCAGGCTATCCTAGTTATAATGTACTCAACACCATATTTTTTTAGATCCTGCTAAAGTAAGCAGAGGGAAGTAATGGAGATGAGGGTACCTTGTTGAAACATTTGAAGTGTGTTCTTTTCGGAGCGCCTCACATTCAAAATTACCTCATTTACTTCACTTAAAAGGTCATTTATGTGCTTTGAATAAGAAGCCATTTTAAGAACATTATTTGATACATAACTGTTCATGAGATCAAAGCACTGATTTAAAGAGTCAACTAAATCCGAAGTATCTTCTGCCAACTTCGAACCCAGTTTTTATCGCCCAAGGGCAGTGGCTACAGTGTTAGAAAGATGCTCTTTGGCCAACCTTATTTTCTGCGGAGGACACGGTGGATGGATAGCTTGCGGCAAATACTCAGCTTAGAGTTAGTAAGTTCAACTAAGCTCAGAAGGGGATCTTTACTTATTTTAACTCTACTCCGTAGCACAAATCTAGAATCATAAAGCCAATTTTGAATGAGTTTCAACAGAGGAGGAGCATCTGGAAAAAATAATTTAGACTGTGTATTGTATTTAACCAACCTGATTTTTGGAGCATTGTATCAAATTTAGTATATTACATTTTAATGTAATTCTCATGGCTCTATTTTGTAATATCGGCAATCATTTTTTTCCGTTTGGCTAGTTACAAATAAAGTAAAAGCATAAAAATTAAAAGGCGGAAACATGATACAATTATAAATAACTTTAATTGTGTTGATAGAAATGAATTTACTTACCCTAGCCAGGAAGTATAGTTTTTTTGCAATTTTCTAAAAATTTTCTTCAAATGAGAAAACCTAGGAAAGAAAGTTTTGCTTAGTTAATAATTGCCTCACCACCAATTATTTTCTTCTTGTCCTTGTACCAATCGTACTTTGGGATTCAAAATCGCTTTCACTGTGCACTCACTATCACTGCCCTCGTACACAATCCCATCATCAAAAATTAGCTGATTTGCCCTCACAATAAAAGATCTTCCACAAGATCTACTGCATGGAAACAATCCTGGTGAGTCTCACACTGAACACAAATGGGAAATCTTGAGAAAGGAATTTAGGGCCCACCACATTCTTGAACTCTATCCCTGAAAAGAAACATAGTATCCAAACTCTAACGTTTAACGTGCATAGAACTTGAGTTTTTTCCTTTTTTGACAGTGCCAAGTACTGTCACTTGGATACAAACTTTTGGCACTAGACGACATTTGTGTCGCCTTATTTATATTATTTTTATACTGCTGCCTGCAGCTATGTAATGGAGTCCCATGATATGGTGCAATATTGTATATTTATGGAGTTCTTTCCTACCCAGTTGTACTCAGTTACGTTGTTGTGGTTGCTTGTGGTGTATTCAGTACACAAACCTACTGCATTAGATGTTTGTGAACAGTTTTTCTCACTCTTCATGATGGGAAGTGTCCAATTTCTGAAAGATATTAAAATTTCTTCTCTTTTAATTGAAGAAAAATATGCCATAAAAGAAGTAGGGAGGCCTATTCCTTTGCTGAAACTATCTTAGAGTCAGAGTTACAGAGGTACACAATACTGCCGAGTTACTAAGCAACAAGTATATGAGAGAAACAGTTCGATTTGTTGCTGTGACTCTTCCAGTAGGCTATACTGTTTTGCTTGATTTCTCTTTGCAAAAAAACAAGAACGGGACCTGGATGAAAATTAGTGTGCTCGATTTAAGGCATTTATTTAGAAAATTACAAAGCATGAGGAATATATTGGACAATAGAATGCCAGATTAGATCTTTCAGTTATCGGTAAAACAGTGATCATAAATACTTCAAACATCAATGAATCGATATAAAGCTACACATGGAGTGAAAAATTGTGACATATCTGGGACTTGAACCAAGGTCTCCCACTTTCAGGTCAGGTTTTCTAACCACTAAACTACCTAACACCTGCCCGAAAAGTGGTATACCTGGATTTTAGTCACAATTTTTCACTCCTTGTTTGACTTAGTGCTTAAAGCGCAGTTAAATATATATATATATATATATATATATATATATAATATGTGGAGTAAAATGTAGCTTGCATACTGCAAGCAGATAGACAGCATTATTTTAATATCGGCATCATATTGGTATGGTCCTCAAAAGAAAAAAAAGGATTGAAAGTTTTCTTAAAATTTGCTGCAATTTAATCATCTGGCATTGAAAATGGGTCTTCCTGGTGAACTTACTATGCAGCACAACAGAAGATCACCATATCTTACTATTTGTGAAAATTCAGGCAGAAATATTGGCTGAAACTGCCTCAAAGGACGTCCCACTTTTCCCATGTATTCCTTATGAGAGAAATTTTAATGTGCCCTGTAATCGAACCCAGGAGCAGTACTGTCTTATCTAAATTTTTTTCTAAGTCTAAGTCTTAATAGCACCAAGTTTTACAACATCAATCAACTCGATCGGTAAGTAAACAACGATATTAAAAGTCGACCATATAAACAATTAGGACAACAACTTAGTTGAAAGTTTTACTTCAAGGCATTTTTTTTGCGAAACACAATGCTTGAGTATAAGTAAAAAAAGGAATAATATCCAAAACACCGTAGTATCTCATTTATGGTAAGGGTTCTAAAGATTGCTGCAAAACATAGAGCAGAACTTATAGGATTAATCAATCAAAACTATACGCAAACACAACAAACCTACCTTTAGATCATAAACAAAGTTCAGCACTATGTTAAGTAGATCTCCAGAAGGAGAATTACAGGAGAAGATATTACTAAGTGTAAAACTTTCCTTCAGGCAAAGTCTACAGAAGTTATCTAACCTTCTTTCACCCATCTTCGGAAAGTTTTACAGATGAAGTGAAAGGAAGGTATTCTAGAAATTTACCAAAAGGAAATAAATGAACTGTACAATAAACAAGTAAAATGTAGCTTGCATACTGCAAGCAGATCGACAACACTTACTTCATGTCGGGACGGTTCTCAAAAGAAAAAAAATATTAAAAATATTCTTAAATTCGATGCAATATAACTGTCTGGCATCAAACCCAGGTCTTCCTGATGAACTTCCTATGCAGCACAATAGAAGATCACCATCTATAACTATGTGTGAAAGTTCAGGCAGAAATATTGGCTGCAACTGCCTCAAATAACCTCCTGCTTTTCCTTTATATTCCTTATGAGAGAAATTATAATGGGCTCTGGCATTGAACCCAGGAACAGCATTGTCTTATCTAATTTTTTATCATTAGCCAAGTCTTATTATAAATCTTCTAGCAAACCAAGCAATTCCTATTATTTCGATAATTACATCAAAATAAATAATGAAAAATAACTCAATGTGTTCTAAATGAGTGATATATTTACCACCTGGCTTCAAACCCGGGTCTTTCTGGTAATATTTTATATGCAGCACAACAGAAAATCACCACCTCTAACTGTGTGTGAAAATTCAAGGAGACATATTGGGTGTAACTGCCTCAAATAACGTCCTACTTTTCTCTTATATTCCTTATGAGAGAAAATATCATATAAAATTCTTCATACAAATAATACAATTTTCTACTCTACAGCCTTCTTTATATAGTTGGGAAATTCTGAAAGGGATGTTAACGATATTGTTGTCGTCTATTTAAAACCCGTTAATTACTCCTCTTAAGACATGGAATATTTTGAATGGATAAACATGTCAACTTACGTGTTGAGAATACAAAACTGAACTTACTATTCATTTCAATATGTCTGCTCTAGCACAGCACCAATAAACAACTCAGCAATGGAAAATTCTAACAATTCAACAAAAGTAAACAACTTTAACAAATGAAACCATGAATTAGACATTAACTTCATTCTCTTCATTGTACTAACCTTGACCCATGCGATCTTCATAATAGTCTGTATGGTAATCACCGACTTCCAAGCAATCAATTAACTTTTAGGCACTTCAAATACCCTATTAATAAAGTTTCACTCACTGAATCCAAGATATTGTTCACAAATTGGAAAAATCTAGATTTTGCAAGTGCTGGAAAGGAAGCGATCCTTGTGGAGGTTTGAAAGAAAAGCAAGGACTTAATTAATTTAGGATTATATACATTGTAGAAATACTTATGATGAAATAAACTTAACAATTAATAAACATGTTAAGTACTAATATATAATAACCTGTTGAATATCCTGTCATCAGGTAACTGGATACCATACGACTTAAACGATCATCAGCAATGCTGCAATGTATTATAATTTTTATGACTTTTTGAATGATGTTATTTAGTCTTGAGATTCATATTGTTGATAACTGCTGTGCATGCAATGCCTTTGATTTTCCTTTTGTACTCCTTTTTTTGTATTTTAAATTGTACTTGACTTGTTCTATATCATTTATATGATCTTTGAATGAAATAAAATTGAATTGAATTGAATTGCTGACCCAAATTTATGGGCCAAATGACAATAAGAATTTCAAAAGAACTTAGTAACAGCACAAAACTTTGCATGGATTTTTATGGTTCTATTTCAATACAAACACTGAGAGCACAGACATTTTCATAGCTACGAGATGAATTGCATTTATTCTAGGTACAGCATAAGTTCATACCGGAATGCTTATGAAGATAATATAATAAAGACATTTTTATAAATGGATAATAAAAGTTAATGAAGATTTTTTTACCTCTTAACGGTCAGGTTTGCACCATTTCTTCCCGAAAATCAATATACTACATCTGTCCTGGATGCCCAACACAAGAAGCATTTTTAAGTTATCGATAACCAAAAGATAACATTGTAAAATACACACTTGTGCAAATGACAACACCATAATACTTGGTGAGTATAATAACAACATAAATATGCATACGTTATTTAGAAACAAAACAGATGCTCACCCTAATTATTCGTGTGGATATGTTAGAATTGACTTGTATATGTTAATAACTAATATAATGCCCAAACACCGCATTACAACGTAGTCATGTATTTTGGTGATAAAATACATATCCTTAAACTGTGACAATAGTAAAGTATTAACAGAACTTCGCGTTTTCACTATATTACTTCAATACACAATCGGGTTTTACGAAATCTTAACGGTCCCAATACATAGCAAGATATTATCAAAATCAATTTACCTACCGTTACTTTATCCAAGAAAATGCAAAGACTGTGACAGCATGATGTTCACATGCAAAACAATTAGTCAGTATCATGCAATTAAGTTTCATCTTCGCAAAAAAAGGATTCAGATATAACGTTAACGCAGGCCATGACATGCAATTTTCGAACAGTTAATTTCTCAAATCACGCAAAACTCCTTTCATCCCATGGTCGCCATGCAAAGATGTAACCATTAAATTTAGCATACTTTTAATTCCTTTTAGAGATAATGGATTGGGTTTTACGATATATCGAATTCAATGGATCATTTTCCATTGATTTTACTCTCTTCTAGATACTCTGGACATTACATATTTAATTTACTTCATCATAAGATAGCAGAAGGATCCAGGTGTAAAATAACTATTATTTATATTATATATTTAATTTTTCCTGTTTCTGAACTAGTATTCTTATATCAATAAATACAAATTAAAGTTTATTATTCCATTTCTCCTTGTAAGCGAGTCATAAGTCACGAAAAGAGTTTATGAGCAACATATTCAAAATTGGATTGGCTATACTGCTGGAGTAAGAGAAAGAATATAAAGTTCCTATCTCTCTTAATCACTGAGACAAGCAGTGCCATCTATTTTCCCCTTTGCATTTTAAAGGGGGGTTTAGCGGCAGAAACGACGAAGTACCAATTTGAAACAAATGACCGGTGTTTACCGTGTTTACCATTTGCTTGAACCTCTTTCCTACTCGCTAAGAATCTATAAGGAAATAACGGTCGGAAGTAGATTTTTTTGGTTAAGTCACTCTCAAATCGTAATTTTGTGTTATCTTAACCCTGACTATTTCATACTTTTCTCTATATCTTCGGTCTGGTTTAGTATTTATTTCGTTGATAATAAGAACGGAGACATTCTTTTCTTATTGTTCTTAAGAATTAGAGGATTAATATATTTGCCTCCAATTAATCTCTAATTCTTTTCGGATATGGGAGAAATAGTTATAAACTGCTGCAGGCTTTGCCTAAAGGAGAACTATTCTCTCAATGATATCTTCTCTAGCCAGTCTCCAAGTGGCGATCTGGTCTACAGTGCATTGAATTTTGTGTACGATTTGCAGGTTAGTTTGTTGTGATATATATTAGGTAACGTTTGTGTGTTACAAGTTTATGGTTCCAGAAACACTACTCGGCTTAGTTCATGCATGTGTTCCTTTTTATTTCATTAGAATCTTGAATTTTATGTATGTTATATTTGTTTACTTACATCTTATCGTTATTACCCACGAAAGCAATATCGCCATTTCATGTTCATATTCAGATTCATTATTTACAACGAAAAAATTTATCTTAAGCAGTCGCTTCATTTTAATTCTTGTGCCAATTGCTTACATTAACGATTTCTGCACGTTTTCTACTGGGCAATTTCATTCCAATGAGTAAATAGACATCGCTGTTACGTGAGATTTTATTTGATGAAGCATTATCATTTCTATTCAATAGATATGCCCCGACGACGGCCTGCCACCCCGAATATGTTCTCCATGTTTGTGGAAAGTGCAGGAATTCTACACCTATAAAAAGAATGTCCATTTTGCTAAGGTTGAAATCGTGAAATTATTGAACGAGGTGAGTACTGTTTCAAATTCTATTTAAATTTACAATATATGTTTTAATATGTATTCCTGTATATCTTAAGTACATTCCGATAATTTGTCGCACTTTAATTTACTTTTAGCTTTCTATGGGAGATTGTAGCAATAGAGAGAATGATGACAGGTCCATGGAATCTGATTTTGCAAATTCGGTATGTATATTTAAACGTATATTATCAAGGAAAAGTTTAAGTTCAAATTTATACAAGGGATAAATATGACATATGCTGTATATTCCGCACATGTGGAATTAAATTAAAATACCCATAGATTCCTCAGTTGTTTCCTAACTTTTGCTATGTTATTATATACAATTTATTAACTTATACATTTATAGGAAATAAACTAGTTTCATTTATATATTACGCTGCTATTGGTGTTTAAATGGTTAATGAGATTTTCTCACTTCCAGTAATTAAAATTTTATGGAGTACTTAATGGAAATTTTAATTTTTTCTAGGTTCAAACAAATGAAGAAATTGATATTGAAGAGTGGCAGATGCCAAAAGAGTTAAAAAGAGAGGATATCGATTCTGAGGTGAATAAAATATTTAATAGCTTTTTAACAATCAAATGTTATTTTCTGAATTTTAAATATTCACATTACTATATGTTAACTTTAGGGAGAAATAATTGAACCAGATTTGCATAATGACGAGAACATTATGAATATTGATAATGGGTCAGGTGCATCGAAAGTGGTGAGCATTGCATTTGCTGATAATTCTTTTAAATTTCACTGGAAATTAATATAATATTAATAATTCATTGGATGTTGTTTGAGGTTTGACTGTGTTGGTGTACATAGCGTGAAAACCCTTTCTTCCTAGTACTATATTTTGATTCATCATTTAATTAACTTCAATTGAATTAAATTCAAAATAGGTATTTCAAGGGCTGGACATAGAGGTGAAGCAAGAGAATAGTGATCTGAGAAATGATGAAGTTGGTGCAATTCAGGTAATTACAATAATGGTTCAGTAATTATCATATATCTTCTATTATTTATCAACTCTATTTGTGAAATATGTCAATTTCTCTGTGTTATATAGTTAAGGGTTTCTGTAATAAAAATACTGTACTGGGGACACTTAAAACTGTATTGATATCACAGTTCAATTTTTAGAATAGAATCATACAAATAATGACGATTATAATTGCTAATCGTAAATGATACTTGGAATATAACTGGAAGAATTGAATTAAGAAGTATGGAAGGTATATCTTTGAGCATTTCACAAAAAATAGTAATCAGATTTCAGTATCAGCTTATATGGTTGTCTATGTTTCATTGTATATGTGCTTCAATTATGCTTTGAGAGTTTCAACAGCTATTAAATATGTGTTAAAGGTTCATTTTTACTTTCTTCATAAACGTAGTATTCAGAAAGTTTTTCTTTCAAGAAAAAAATCGACTTCAAGATTTAAACAGAAATACATGTTTTGGGGTCCCTAGAACATGTTTTGACCATTTTCTGAATAATATTCTATATAATAACTATTAATCGTATGAATACCAAACTTCCTATATAGCACTGTGGTGGGTGCTGTCAGAGTTGATTAGTTTTTGGAGTAAATTGGTTAACCGGAAGTCGAGCTTTATTTTTTGAAGGACAATTCTGTTTTTGCAATATATCTCCATAAATATGATACTTAGGTATATACAATTTTTTTTATTTAAAACCTGTAATTTACTCTAACTTTTGCATGAAACATAATTTTGTATCACTGATTTTTTAGGAGTTATTCGTGAAATATCTATAAATAGCAAGTTTAGGATTATGTACTTAGTTGGTGCTCTAACATGAAAACTATGTGTCATATCAACACCAAATTTATAACACTTTGGTTGGTGTCGCTAGAATTGATTAGCTTTTGGAGTAAATTGGTTAACCGAGAGTTGAGCATTCTTTTTCGAAGCTCGTTTCCATTTTTGCAAAATTCCTCCAATAATCTGATATTACTGTGTATACAGTTATCTATAAAAGTTAAAAAAACTGTAATTTTTATATATTACCGGCATAGGCTTCTGTTTTCAATAAAAATGGAGAAAGTCATGTGTTTGCCACATTAGATTTTTAACTTAAAAAAGGATGATCATATTACTCCTTACATTGCAAATCTTGCGTGGCTAAAGGCAAAAACTAGAAGAAAATATATGCTTGGATCATATTTGTATAGTCTTAATAGATATAAAAAAAACAGAATACTTGATTCAATTTTTTCCAATTAGGGATAAAAAGACTTGTAATGATCAGAATGCCTCTGAACTACTTAACATCCCAGAACACAGAACCACTGCATACAAAAAATATTTTTGTATTGCTGTGGCAAAGCTATGGAATATCATTTCAAATGATATTTAAGTATCTAATTCATTGTTTCCTTTTAAAAACAAACTATTTCATTATCTTTTTGCAATAGAAATGGAATAATGTGCCATTCATGCCATGGTGCTGTATAAGATGTCCATTTTTTATAATAAATATGTATCCATGGTTTGATTCAATTTATAATGAGCTGTTTTGTATTTGTATTTCTTTTCTTTAAGTTCTTAATTGGACAAAGAAGTCCACGTTTTCTTTCTTTCTCGATATTTTCATTTCTCTTCTTCAGTCTCCTTCTATTGAATTACTAAGGACTTGTTTCATTCTTAATCAAAATTGCTTTGACTTATTTCATATTGATAATTATTACTAATATTCTTCATTTCAGTCCACTGTATCATCAGATTCAAGGAATCATTTAAGTGTAGATGCTTCAGAAGAAACTGATGTAAATTCGTTTGAGGGAGAGAGCATTTGCACTACAGAAGATAACTTTATTGTAATCAGAGATGCCAATGAAGGGATAACTGAGGAAGTCTCAAGAGATGAAGCTGTTCCAGAAGAGGAAACAAAATCTGTTGAGCTGTCAGAGACTATTCTTAACTTTACAGATTCAGAACTGTCTCATTTAAAAGCCCCTTTCTTTAAGAGGAAGAGTGGGTTTATTTGTGATATTTGCAAAAAGTGTTTTAAACGAAAGGATAATTTGGGTGAACATCTAAGGGTTCACTATGAGCATAGACCCTTTACTTGTAATGTATGTAAAAAAACATTTAAGTGGGATTATGCGAGGTATGTACATGAGCTCAGACACCTTAGGGACAAAATGACTTTTGGGAGGAGTAAAAATGGAAGCAAGAAAAATCAGTACAGTTGTAGTGTTTGCGCAAAGAATTTTAGTACCAGAAAGGTGTTACGTCAACATTCCAATTTGCATAGTGATAAATACAAATGTAACTTTTGCGGGAAATGTTTTAGTAGCAATGCTAATCTTAGGAAACACGTAAGAATTCATACCAAGGAGAAGCCGTTTAAATGCAAAGTATGCTCTAAATGTTTTAATCAAAAGGGTTATCTCACCAGACATTTGCTTATTCACTCTTCAGAAAAATCATTTTCATGTGATACATGTGATAAGAGATTCAAGACAAAAGATGGGAAGACTCAACATGAATTGTTTCATATGAGATAATAATAAAATCCTTACACTGGCTAATTTTTTCCCTTTTTCTAATTTTTCCTGATAGATAATTAGTATCTTTATCTCATAATTTTTAGTTTGACAAGAACAGTCTGATGAGGATGTTTGCAATGTAGTATAAATTTAAAGTTGAGAAAAAAATACTACTCTTGGCTTCCTAAGAATCTGATTGCATAAAATTCAATCAATTTTACTTATAATAAAAGAATATTATGTACCAGTTATTGCAATTGTTAAATTTGCTCACCTTCTTAATATAAATTAATGTAAAGAAAGTTATGTTTAAGGATAAGCTGAAGAAGGATATTGGTGTAAAACATCATCTAAACAGGCATCCAAGTCTCTTTTTTAGAATGTATTTAACCATTAATTTTTATCAACAACTGTTGTTCATATCTTGACATTATAAAAATGAAAATTTTATTTTAAAGGATATTTCGTTAGTCAGGTATGTTTCCTTGCAAACAGTTCTAATAAATTTATAAGAGAATAGATTTCATTTTCTTTAATTCTTTGTGTTGTTTGAATATTCCTAAATTCTTTAGTTTACCTTTACTTTTTTAAACCTTTCATTATTCCTGCCTATGATCATAACACAAACAGTCCTGTGTTTTATTCCATAAAATAGATTGATTTTCAGCCAAAAATGTAAAATAAATTGAGCTTATAATTATTTCTGAGTACTTAACTTTAGATAATCATATAATTTAGGAGGAATAATTTAAGGAGAAAACAAATTTTGATAACATTATTTACCTTTATTCATTTACATGCGTTCAGAGAGTACCTCAAAAGATAGGTGTCTATTATTTCCGATATTTGAAATGGGTTTAATGAACTTTAAGATGAAATAAGTGAAAAATTGCATATAAAATTTATAAAAAGCAAAAATAGAGTAACTTATCAAAGGGGTGGTGCATTGCATGTGTTACAACAGTTGTCACTTCACAGATTTACTCGCTTTTGCAATCAGTTTAAGACTATTAAGGAGCTGTTGATGCCTTTACAAGTAATTGGAAAATGAAACAATGAAAGAGACCCGGGCATGAGGTTCCAGGGACCACCCACGTAGAGATAGCACCTAAAAACCGTCTGTGTTGTACATAATACAACCTCACAATTGACGGAGGGTTAAGGTTTCAGCTGAAGTGAGCAATGAGTCACCATAACATTCCATCTCACATGGAAGTTCCCCTAAGGGTGGTTTTAAAAGTCCCATTTCTCCCACACACAGACGTCACTCCAGTTGACAGTTTTCCTCGCAAAGCACATATCTTTATCCTAAAATATATTTGTTTACATCAAACTAGATTTTTTTGCAATTTTAACACTTTTGGCCAAAATTTCAATACTTTGAGGTAAGTATTCTCACAAAAGGTAGTATATGATTTATGAAGAAAATTATAGAAATATTTTGGGTGGTACACTGTTGCCGGGTATTACATTTCTACCAGAAAAAAGACGAAATGACACATGCTAATGTTTAACAAAAATTGGTAAGATTTATGTATAATTTGAGTATTTTGACGAATTTTGGTAAACTGAGGAAACCATTTTCCTAAATTCAAACTTACTAAATCTGCAATATTACACAATAACAATACAATATATACTTCTTTGCCATTTAATCACTTTGGAAACAATCAGGAAAACATGCAAAAATTCGTTATTTTTCATAAAAATGTAAAATTTTGACTAAAATTCGCAACCTCAGGATATAATTCGATCGAGTTAAAATCCTTTATGGGTTATTAGGACTGCCAACCACAAACATTGAGCACAAGCCGTTGACGGATTAAAAAAAAAAAGTTCTTTTGATCCACCCTAATGGTCATGCAATCATCCTCTCACTTGGGAAAAGAGATTTTCATAATTATAATGTACTCAACACCACATTTTTTTAGATGCTAAAGTAAGCGGAGGGAAGTAATGGAAATGAAGGTACCTTGTTGAAACGCTTGAAGTGTAGTCTTTTCGGAGTGCCTCACATTCAAAATTACCTCAAACACTTCACTTAATAGGGTCTGATTTAAAGGGTCAACTAAATCCAAAGTATCTTATGCCAACTTTGAACCCGATTTGTATCACCCAAGGCAGTGGCTACAGTGTGAGAAAGAAGCTCCTTGGCCAACCTTACTTTCTGTGGAGGACACGGTGGATGGATAGCTTGCAGCAAACACTCAGTTTAGGGTTAACAAGTTCAACTAAGCTCACAAGGGGATCTTTACTTATTTAAACTCCACTCCATAGTGCAAATCCAGTATCCGAAAGCCAATTTCGAATGAGTTTCAACAGATAAGGAGCATCTGAAAAAAATAATTTAAACCGTGTTCTACATTTAACCAACCCAATTTTCAGAGCATAGTATTAATTGTAGTAAATCACATATTAATGTGATCCTCATGGCCATATTTTGCAATATCCATATCACTTTTTTCCATTTGGCTAGCTAAGTATAAAGTAAAAGCATAAAAATTAAAAGGCAGAAACATGATACAATTATATATAACTTTAGTTGTGTCGATAGAAATAAATTTACCTACCCTAGCCAGGAAGTATAACTTTTTTGCAATTTTCTAAAAATTACCTTCAAATGAAAAAAACCTAGCAAAGATAGTTTTGCTAAGTTAATAATTGCCTTGCCACCAATCATTTTCTTCTTGTCCTCGAACCAATCGTACTTTGGGATTCCAAATCACTTTCACTCACTATCACCGTCTTCGTACACAATCAGATCACTAAAAATTAGGTGATTTGCACTCACAATAACAGATTTTCCACAAGATCTACTGCATGGAAAGGATCCTGGTGAGTCTCACACCAAACAGAAATGGGAATTCTTTACAAAGGAGTTTTGGGCCCACCACATTCCTGAACTCTATCCCTGAAAAGTAACATTGCATCCAAACTCTATCGTTTAACGCTTCCTGACTTCAGTTAACACTCATAGAAATTGAGTTTTTTTCCTTTTTTGCCAGGGCCAAGTACTGTAACAGGGATACAAAATTTTGGCACTAGACGACATTCGTGTTGCCTATTTCCTATGTTATTTTTATACTGGTGTCTGCAGCTATGTAATGGCTTCCCATAATACAGTGCAATAGTATAAATTTATGGAGTTCTTTCATACCCAATCGTATTTAGTTACATTGTTGTGGTTGCTTGTGGCGTATTCAGTACACAAACATACTGCATTAGATGTTTGTGAATTGTTTTTCTCGCTCTTCTCAATGGGTAGTGTCCAATTTCTGAAAGATATTAAAATTTCCTCTCTTTTAATTGAATAAAAATATTCAATAAAAGAAGTAGGGAGGCCTATTCTTTTGCTGACATATCTTAGAGTCAGAGTTACAAAGGTACGCAATACTGTGGAGTGATTAAGCCACAAGTACATGAGAGAAAGAGTTTGATTTTGTGGCTGTGACTTTTCCAGTAGGCTATACTGTTTCGCTTGCTTTCTCTTTGCAAAAGACAAGAATGGAACCTGGATAAAAATAGGTGTGCTTGATTTAAGACATTTATTTAAAAAATTACAAAGCATGAGGAATCTATTGGACAATGGAATGCCAGATTAGATCTTTCAGTTTTCGGTAAAACCGTGATCAGAAATACTTCAACCTTGAATGAAACGATATAGAGCTGAACAAGGAGTAAAAAATTGTGACATAACTGTGACTCCGGCCAAGGTCTCTCACTTTGCAGGCAGGTTTTCTAACCACTAAACTACCTAACACCTGCCTAAAAAGTGGTATACCTGGATATCAGTCACAATTTTTCACTCCTTTTTTGACTTTGGGCTTAAAGCGGAGTTAAAAATATACATAATATTACCAGTAAAATGTAGCTTGCATACTGAGCGCAGATCGACAACACTAATTTCATATCGGGACAGTCCTCAAAAGAAAAAAATGATTGCAAATATTCTTAAAATTTGCTGCAATTTAATCTTCTGGCATCAAACCCATGTCTTCCTGGTGAACTTACTATACAGCACAACAGAAGATCACCATGAATAACTATGTATGAAAATTGATGCAGAAATATTGGGTGCAACTGCCATAAATGACGTCCTACCTTTCACATATATACTTTATGTGAGAAATTATAATGCTTTATGGCATCAAACCCAGGAACAGTATTGTCGTATCCTAATTTTTTCTCAAGCCAAGTCTTAATATACATTTTCTGGCAAAGCAAGAACTTCCTATTATATTGATAAGTACATCAAAATAAATATAGAAAACTAACTAAATGTATTTTAAATGGGGGACATATTTACCACCCGGCATCGAACCCGGGTCTTTCTGGTTAAACTTCCTATGGAACACAACAGAAGATTACTATCTCTAACGATTTGTGAAAATTTAGGCAGAAATATTGGCTGCAATTGCCTCAAACGACATCCCACTTTTCCCATATATTCCTTATGAGAGAAATATTAATGTGCCCCTAGTACAGTCTTATCTAAATTTTTTTCTAAGTCTTTGTCTTAATAGAACAGAGTTTTGCAACATCAATCAACTCGATCGGTCAGTAAACAACGATATTAAAAGTCGACCGTATAAACAATCAGGACATCAACTTAGAAGAAAGTTATACTTCAAGGCATTGCTTTTGCAAGACACAATGCTTCAGTATAAGTAAGCAAAGGAGTAATATCCAAAACACTATCTCATTTATGGTAAGGGTTCTAAAGATTGCAGCTAAACGTAGAGCACAACTTATAGGAATAATTAATCAAAACTTTAAGCAAACACAACAAAACTTCCTTTACATCATAAACAAAGTTCAGCACTATGTAAAGTAGATCGCCAGAAGGAGAATGACTTGAGAAGATATTCCTGAGTGTAAAACTTTCCTTCAGGCAAAGTCTACAGAAGTAATTAAACCTTCTTTCACCCATCTTCGGAAATTTTTACAAATAAAGTGAAAGAAAGGGATTCAAGAAATTTATGAAAAGGAAATATATGAACCGTACAATATACAAGTAAAATGTAGCTTGCATACTGCAAGCAGATCGACAACACTAACTTCAAATCAGGACGGTCTTCAAAAGAAAAAAAAAATATTGAAAATGTAAGGAAATGGGCTCCCGTTCCTCCACGGCAGCATGAGGATGTGTGTGTGCTTCTTTCCATCCGTGCGAATAGCGTACCTTGCATGAGTGGTCCCACGCTTTCGCACCTACGGTAGACACATTCCTCGCACGTGGAAGTATAGCTCCCTTTCTCTGGAGGACAGGGAGGGTGTACTCTACACCGTGAGAATCGCCGATCTTGCGGCGATTCTTGACTCCGCGGTGGGAAGAGCGGAGAGTGAAGGGAGTCAGTTGTCAATGGGAGTGTGGGTCGGGAGTACGGTGATGCGAGAGCACGGGGGATGTTCAGAAACGGATTAAGTTTTAACATTTGGTGTTTTTCCGCGTTCCCTGTCCTCACCTCGGCGGACCCCCAGCTTTGGGAGTGCTAAAATTTTGGTGTCAGAAGTGGGATTTGTGCTGAAAATCCCAGCAGTCCGAGGGTGGATATATCGTCGGAAGAGCCAGAAGTCGAAGTGAGGGAGATGGCGGGACGTGTGAGTGTATCGGGTCGAGAAATGGAGCTCCAGCAGGTGGTCAATGAGTTGTACGAGCAATTGAGGGAATTAAGAGCGAGTCAGGCCACAAGAACGGAGACTTCTCACGCCGGGGACGTATCACTTGGGGGAAGGAATTATTTGCCTCTCACTTCGACGATCAGCTTTTCGGGTGCAGCTGAGGAAGATGTGGAAGCATTCCTCGATAAGATTGAGGCAATAGGACAGTTGAGCGGTTGGGGAGACCATGAGAAGGTGGCGGTGACGCGGCTGCGATTTAACGGAGAGGCAGAGGCGTTTGTCCGCAGTAAAGAGGAATGCAGGGGGGCTAGTTATGAGGAGCTTAAGAAGCAGCTTTTAGATAGGTTTGGTCCCACAAGGAGCAGCCGGTTCAACCGCGAGCTTTTGTCGACAGTTCGAATCAACCGCGGCGAAGAAATAAGAGAGTTCGCCGGTAGAATTAGGAAGATTAATGCGCGCACCTACACGACGGAGGGGCCTGCCGAATTTGTGCGTGCAGTCAGATATGAGGCCGATCAGAGGGCATTGGACGCGTTCCTGAATGGCTTGAGTGGAGAGGTTGGACGTCAATGCCGCTTGTCGATGCCAGCGACGTTCGAGGCGGCTGTGGAGGCCGCTGTAAGAATCCAGGAGGTGGAGAGGCGCCCCATCATGCAGTACCAAGATAGGAGCGTATTCTCGGCTCCAATAGACCGGTGCTACTCGTGCAACCAGCCGGGACACTTTGCACGCGAATGTAATAAACGGAAAAGGGGGCGCTGTTTCAATTGCGGAAGGACGGGTCATTTCGCTCGGGATTGCGGAGGCACGGCACGAGCTCAAGAGCATCAGACGTCCCAAGGGCGGAAAGAAGCTTTAAACGGAAGAGGGGCCACGTTCGCCGCCGGCGGGATCCCCCAGTAGACGTGCTTCTACGTCGCGTTGACCTGGGTGCTGGTGGCCAGGACCTTGTGGTGCGGGTGGAGTGTGGCGGTAAGGAGCGGCAGCTGCTCATTGACACCGGGGCGCAGGTGTCGTTAATAACAAAGCAGTGTAGTGGGAACTTAAAGCCGCAGAGGAGCTCCTACAGAATCAGAGATATTACGGGAAAATACATCTGGAACTATGGGGAGGTTCGAACCGATATCCGAATCGGAAGGTCTGTTTGCTCCTTTAAAGCGCAAGTAGTGGAATCGTTGGGAAAATATTCCGGGATTGTGGGGTTAGATTTTCTCCGAGAGCACGGCGCCGTAATCGATTTAAGGAGGGCGGAGTTGCGGCTCGGAGAGAATGTGGTGCCTCTTGGTGAGGAAGAATATCGGCGATGGGCGCCGGGATCGACGGCAGCGGCCCCTACCAGTAACGACGGTGAGGCGAGGGAGGAGAAAAGCTGCCGAGAGGCGGCAAGGGGTCGTCGTCCGCTCGTGGATATACCGGTGAGGCTGGCGGTGGCGGAAGTGATACCATCCCGGAGCACGAAGTTGTTTCGCTTGGAACTTCCCGTGGATCAATGGAAGGAAGGGCAGACATACATTCTGGAGTCGGGTTTTGAGAACGATAACTGTTGGGTGGCTAGGAGCGTGGGCAAAATCGGGAAAGACGGAACGGTTATGGCGCAGGTGAGCAATTTCGGTTTTGAGGAAACAACCTTAGGGAAAGGTGTAGTAATCGCGTTAGTTAGTGAAGTGGTCGACGGAGGAAGCGAGGGCGGAAATGCCGTATTGCGCGATAGATGTGAGAAGGGAGTGCGGTGGATTAGATCGATAAATACCGAAAACAATGCAAGGGACTTGGGCACAAAATTAAAACACTTGCCCCCAGAAGATAAGAACGTGCTATTGCCTGTGTTGGAGGAATACCAAGAACTGTTTCTGGAATTGGATAGTCCACCCGCAACCCATTTAATCGCGCATGATATCCCCACGGGAGACGCGCGCCCTATTTATAGGAAGCCCTACCGTACGCCATTCCATCAAAAACCGCTGATAGAGCAACTCGTACGAGAACAGCTGGACGCGGGGATTATTGTACCTAGCGAAAGCCCTTGGGCTTCCCCTGTTGTGATTGTTCCGAAAAAAAACAGCCGATGGGACGCCGAAATATCGGTTCTGCGTTGATTTTCGGTCACTCAACGCAGTTACTAAGCCGGACGTCAACCCCATTCCGAACATCGTGGAAACACTTGATTATTTAGGGGGATGTAAGTACTTCACTACGCTAGACTTAACGAGTGGGTACCACCAGATTCCAATGGGGCGCGAATCGCAAGAAAAGACCGCATTCATAGTTGATAGTGGCCATTATGAATACGTCAGGATGCCATTTGGGCTCAGAAACGCGCCGGCGACATTCCAGCGGATGATGGACGGGGTACTCCGTGGGCTGAAACCGACGCAGTGCCTTGTGTATCTCGATGACGTTATCATTTTTAGCAACAGCATAAAAGAACACGCTAAAAGGTTACGCTTTGTTTTAGAGAAACTTAGGAGTGCCAGACTTTCACTGAAGTTAGAGAAGTGCCACTTCGCGCAAGAGGAAGTGAAGTATTTAGGTCACATAATAAGTGGAAAGGGGATATGTCCGGACCCAGAGAAAATATCCGCTGTAAGGGATTATCCAACGCCAAAATCCACGAAGGAAGTGCGGTCGTTCCTAGGGTTGGCGAATTATTATCGTCGATTCATAGAGAACTACGCGGTCATCGCACGCCCTCTTACAAGATTGCTAAAGAAGGGCGTGGCATTTGTTTGGACTCCGGAATGCGACGAGACGCTAGAGACTTTAAAGGGCGCGCTAGTAAACAGCCCCGTACTCGTCTATCCCGACTTCTCGCTGCCTTTCGTAATCTCTACTGACGCTAGCAATTTCGCGGTCGGGGCGGTGTTGTCCCAGGTCGTGAACGGACACGAGCATCCCGTGGCTTACGCTTCCAGACAGCTGAAGGCGGCAGAACTGAATTATTCCACTACGGAGAAAGAGTTACTCGCTGTAGTTTTTGGAATCAATCAGTATCGTTGTTATGTGACGGGACGCAGATTTAAGGTATATACCGATCATTCAGCAATAAAGTGGCTATTTGAGCTTAAGGATCCAAGTAGCCGTTTAATGAGGTGGTCCCTTAGATTAGCTGAGTATGATTTCGAGTCGGTACATAAGCCCGGGAAATGTCATGCAAATGCAGATGCGCTCAGTCGAAAGGTGAGAGGAGTCACGGTGGAGGGGAGTGTCAATTTCGGGAAGGCACAGGAGCGGGATGAAGAGTGTAAGGAATGGAGAAGAAATAAGGACTTCTTAATGATTGATGGTGTAGTGCATCGTAGAACAAAGGATGGGAACCGAATAGCGGTCCCCGTTTCACTTAGAGAACAGATATTGTTGCAATGTCATGACCATGCGTTATCGGGACATTTGGGAGTGAACGCCACGAGGGCTAGACTTTTGTCCTAATATTGGTGGCCGGGAATTAGGAGGCAAGGGGAAGAATACGCAAGAAATTGTGTCTCTTGCAAACTAAGGAGTCCTTATGGAAGGAGCCGTGCGCCCCTACAGCCACTTCCTGCTACGAACAGGCCGTTCGATTTTGTGGCTTTAGACGTTGTAGGGCCCCTTCCGAAAACGAACCGAGGAAATAGATTCATTTTGACGATTATGGATCATTTTTCACGGTACATCGTGATGGTGGCCTTGCCGGACCAAACGGCGGAGTCAGTGTCGGGGGCTTTGGTGAAAGAATGGATTTTACGGTTCGGCGTCCCTCAAAAAGTTCTGACAGACCAAGGAACTAACTTTATGTCAGAGTTGTTTAAGGGAGTTTGTAAGTTGCTGCAGGTGAAACAGTTGAGAACCTCCTCATACCACCCGGAAACGAACGGCCGAGTGGAAAGGGTACACCGGACAATTGCACAGATGCTCAGTCATTATGTCAATAGTAAACATAATGACTGGGACGAGTGGTTAAACTATGCGGTGACTGCATACAATACAAGTGTGCATCGAAGCACGAAGTATTCACCGCACGAGTTGGTTTTCGGATTCACGATGACGACGCCGTTCGAATGTGTTTCGCGTGAGGTTGAAGACTTCGATGACGGCGCTGTGGCGAATTTGCGTTCCCGATTACAGAAGATGTGGGGCAAGTGCCGCAAAAACAATATGAGGGCACAAAAACAGCAGATAAAGGGATCGAAAGTTAAGGGTAGTGACAGGAAATATTGGGTAGGCGATTATGTCTACCTAAGTGACCTTCTTGTCTGAAGGTGGGGCAGATAAAGAAATTTCACAAACCTTGGAAGGGCCCCTATCCTATAAAGTCTGTTTTCCCTCCCTGCAATGTGCTATTGGGGCTCCCTTTCCGCGACTTGTTAGTGCACGTAAATCGTGTTAAACCTTATCTAGGGCCAATTCCTCCTCCTAAGGCAGGTTGCAGCGGAGAAAGGCGTCCAGGGCGGCCACGGAAGGCGGAGAGGCCATTGACACCCCCGGAAACTCAGCTCTCATTGTCCACATGGGATTTTGATGAGATAAGCGGGACCCCCAACGGCGGAGACGGCGCGGCGCCTTCCTGCGTGCCGGACGAGGACAACGAAGGGGCGATAGAGATGACACCACCAGCTGAGGAGATAGTGGAGGACACTCGACCTTCCGCCTGCCCCCTTCCACAGCGCTCGCCTTATGAGACGAGGTCCAGACGACCCTTCCCTCCCTCTGTGACGCAACGGCACAATCTACGGTCACGTGGGCCATTACCGCCACTTTCGGAGGAAGTGGAACTATAGAACATGGGGTTCGTTGTGGTTTTGTTTTTAGGAGTTATGTGTACGGTGATGGGGCAGAGTATAAGGAAGTCGGAAGGGCAAAGGCACATGTTTGGTGTAGTGTCAAGTCATGCGAGCGGGATGCTTTCACGGGAGTGTTGTGGACGCAATAAAATGTGCGTGTCCCAGTGGAGGACTATGGACACGAGGACGATGGAGGACCATAACTGTTTCTTTTGAGTTTTTTTTAATATGATTGTAGAATTACTTGTTGATATTTTTTTTTGGGGGGTTATTAGGTATTAGTTAGGTGTTAGGGTTTTAGATAGATATTCTGAGTTGCATATATCGCAACTCAGATTCGTTAGGGAGTAATGTAAGGAAATGGGCTCCCGTTCTTCCACGGCAGCATGAGGATGTGTGTGTGCTTCTTTCCATCCGTGCGAATAGCGTACCTTGCATGAGTGGTCCCACGCTTTCGCACCTACGGTAGACACATTCCTCGCACGTGGAAGTATAGCTCCCTTTCTCTGGAGGACAGGGAGGGTGTACTCTACACCGTGAGAATCGCCGATCTTGCGGCGATTCTTGACTCCGCGGTGGGAAGAGCGGAGAGTGAAGGGAGTCAGTTGTCAATGGGAGTGTGGGTCGGGAGTACGGTCATGCGAGAGCACGGGGGATGTTCAGAAACGGATTAAGTTTTAACATTTGGTGTTTTTCCGCGTTCCCTGTCCTCACCTCGGCGGACCCCCAGCTTTGGGAGTGCTAACAGTATTATTAAACTGAACAATAATTCTTCGCAGCAGCGACCTTAATGCTGAAGAGAACTTTATAATGACCATAGAAGTTTATGCTGATGGTTCAATATACGCCTACTGCCTTCTTCATTCGGTTAAAAATTGAGTAATATAAGTTGTATCTACAGAGTGGCAAAATGCTTGAAATGTATGTAAATTAAAAAATATTTATTTTCCTAACGAAATGGACGGAAGGGCGTGGGATTGTTGATGCTGCCTCAAGGTCCTTTCTCATAATTTTTGCAATTAGTCCTGTTCGATAAAGAGAATCTTTTATCAGAATATTCTCCACGAAAAGTGTAGCGGAGGTGATGAATTTAGTTTTTTCATTTAGTTGTATCAACACTAATGTAAGTATTTGAATTAGAAGTGAAATATTTCAGAAAAGAGGAAGAAATACTCGGAATTCTTACTGATTGATGGAGACGACGGTTTCAGTTGAAAATGTTTTTTGGAGTATGTAAAATAATTGCCCACAAGTCATTGTAGCCTAAAAACGTTCCACCAATCCGCTATCGCTGTTTGGACTGTAGACAATGTTTATACTAAATTGATTATTACACTATTACGAAACTTAAGGGCAATAGTTAGAAATATGGCACTCGTTATTTCAATACTTCAGACTACTTTTATTAATTGACGTAATTCCCTGTCCTTTCTGCATGGAGACCGAAAACTGCCCAGAGATCACTCGCTATAATGCAACTATCGTTATATGCAGTTCTTGTTATGATGGAGTTCTACTGTATGTATTCTAATTGAGAAGAGCTATAAAAAGTTGTGCTTTGTGAAACTTGGAAAATTCAATGCTAGCGTAATTAATTAAATAATTTGTTTTTCTTGGAATCGGTAATATTTTCTCTTTATACCACATTTAGGAAGCACGTTGCACAGAAATGTGTACTGCCAAATTTGTTGCATTCAGTTTTTTGATAAAATATTGATTAAATTAAAAAAACAAATCGATTCAAAGGTAAAGGATTTAGGAATATTCGGCAAACAATAATACAAATTAACATTTTTTCTTCCATATTTATTAGCAGTCTTCAGTAAAGAAACATATGAATATGCTAAAGGGACAAACATAGACAATAAGAATATTATTTTTTTCTCAAATGACGTAATGCATGTACAGTCTTATCTTGCTTTCTCTTGAATCTCTTATCACAAATATCACAGACATATGGTCTCTCTGAAGAATGAATGAGCAAATGCTCATTCAGATGACCCTTTAGACTAAAACATTTCAAGCACACTTTGCATTCAAATGGCTTCTCTTTTGTGTGAGTTCTTAAATGTATCTTAAGAGCAAAATTATCCCCAAAACATTTTCCACAAGAGCTACATTTATATTTATTACTATGCAAATTAGAATGTCTACTTAGTCCAATTTCAGAACTAAATTTCTTTGCACAAAAGTCACAAGAATACGGCCTTTTTTTGGTTCCCTTTTTACTTTTTCCAAAATTAATTTCGTCTCTGAGATGCCTGAGCTCGTGTTTATGCTTCCCATGGTCAGACTTAAATGTTTTATCACATTTACTACAGCTAAATGGTCTTTCATCATAATGGACCCATACATGGTGACCCAAATTCTGCTTTCTTCCAAAACTTTTTTTACATATATCACAAATAAACCCAGTCTTCCTCTTAGAACGAGGGGCTTCTAAGTGAGACCTCCCCGATTTTCTAACATCCAGAATGCTCTTTGACGTCTCAGAAGATAGAGATTCCTCTTCTGGTACAATATCATCTCTTAGATCTTCCTCATGTATCCCCTTTTTGGCGTCTCTCATCTCAACGGATATACTTTGAGTAGAGCAAATGCTCTCTCCCTCAAACGGACTCCCAACAGCTTCTTCTGAAGCCTCCAAACTCAACATTTTCGTTAAATCCGGAGGTGCAGGGGTCTGAAATGAAGAAAATAGTAATCAGTATTGATAAGAAACAAGTTAAAGTAGTTCATTTGAAAAACAAACTAGTCCCAGTATTAGGAAATCAACACGAAAGACCGAAAAAGAGAAATGAATAAATTGATAAACTCTCACTTCATATTTGACATCCGTATACAATGAATCGTAGACAAAATTACAAGTCAATACACAGAACTGATTATATTTTTTTGTCAATTGCTAAGCAGATATTCCTTCTATACCTCTTCATTCTATTCCTCAAGTTGTAATTCAAATATTTCTTTGAAATTAGAATGTGAAAGATATTTTTGATAACATAAAGTAATCATAAACCTTTTTTAAGATTCCATTCCATGACATCAACAGTAATATAGTTATATGTCATGAGGTTTCCCAGTTACAATTACTTCACTACACAAACCCTATTTGCTACCTAAATAAATGGACATTCAAGAGTAGATATATATTAGAACATAATTACAAGACCAAGAATTATAATTACCTGAATTGCTTCCTCTTGGTCAATAATTAGCTCCTCTTGCTTCAGCTCGAAATTAATATTTTGCGATATCTAAATTGGAAAAAAGTTGCTTTCATTAATTGAGAATAATAAAAGAAAAGTTATCACAAAATGTACAACACAAAAATAAAATCCCTAACAACATTCTTTGAGCATTATTCTGATTTTAATTTCCGTTCAAAGTAAGCATAATACTTATGATTAATGAATAAATGCAATGCTCACCACTTCTGATGAAGCTGACTCTTGATGAATATTCATGATGTTTCCGTCTGCTTGAAGTAATGATTCAGAGCCATCTCCCTAAAGAAAACAACAGTAATGTCAATGCATCATATTCGGAAATCAAAAACTCAATTGAAACCAAAAAGATACTAATTATGAAACTCACTTCGGTATCCATTGGTCTTTTCAAATCCTCTGGCATCTGCCATTCTTCTATATCTATCTCCTCTTTGATATTAACCTGGAAAAATATTAAAATTTACGTTTATTTTTCCGAATCAGACATGAATAAACATAATTGTCAAATACCTATTAAAGATTTAAATACCAAAGGTTTGTTTATCAAATTTATATATAATATACATTTCCGTAAACTCACCGGAGGATTAGAATCGGATGCCAATGGCGTGTCACCATTCTCGCTATTGCCACAATCTTCCACACATTCCTAAAAGTAATTAAAGGTATGGCAATTTTTCGAATGTACATTTAATGAACTGGAATATATATGTAAATGAATTTCCAACCAGTTCACTTCAATATTATTTGAGAGAGTACTCACAGGCCTCATCTCGTTCAACAGTTTAACAATCTCTTCCTTTGCAAAATGAACATTCATCTTGTAGCTGTTGAATTCGTGCATTTTCCAAGAGCACGGTGCACATATTAGAGGTGGCAGACCGTCATCGGGGCAAATCTACCAAATATAAAATATAATTATTAGTCCAATAAAGGCAATCACATGTTTCAGCAACATCTATCATCCCGCTAGAATTCAAGCGCTAAGTAAACATAATTCCCAAATTCGTTCGTTTCCAAGTGGTCGTTGTTGGAAGATAAACTTAAAACAACCGCAATCTGAAAGACATCACAGCAAACTAACCTCTAGAGCGTACACGTAGTTCAACACTTGGTAAATCAGTTCACCTGAAGGAGACTGGCTGGAGAAAATATTTCTGAGAGAAAAAGTCTCTCTCAGGCATAGCCTACAGAAGGAATTAATAACAACTTCGCCCATCTTCGGGAAGGATAAAATATAGTGGAAGCCAATATATGAACTCTCTAAGTTTTGAATTATAATAAACAATATCCGTGCTTATCACCGATACAAATCTTATTGTCTCAGAAATATAACACCAGAACACAGATGTTAGATCCAGACGCGAGACACGACAAGCTCTTGAGAGGAAGACACAATACTGGGCTTGCGATGCCGGCGACTCATCCAATGAAAATCTATTTCCGGCTGCTGTCAAAAGTGCAATTATATAGATTTCAGTTTGTCGAAATAAGAAATATTTACTTAGAATTTGTACCAAAACAGTTATAAAACAAGAAGATTAATATTACTTTGGTATTCCACCGAATGGGCTTGTTGTTCGCTTAAATTGCTTTTAGACGCACATAAGCTTGAAAGAACCTTTTAAGGCGGCTAGCACGAAACGAAGTTTTATGTAAACTTTCAAGGGCTAATAATGTTTGACGAGTTATGAACTGATCCTTGAAAAGAATATATCGGAAACGTCTGTAAATAGATTTCAGTTCATTTTTATTTTTTAATTATTTAGTTAAGAATATATCTCAGTTAAATGTGGAATAATTGTTTATATCCTAACTAGCTGAAGCGCCCGTTGATTCTCTACGGGGATTATTGAAGTAGATTAAATTCAACGGCTTTAAATACTAAATATGGCATTGTTAATGTTCACTATCTTTTAAAAAGTGTTAAAACTAATCAGATAATTTGTACAGTCCAATTCTTTCCCCAATTAAAGTAAAATCAATGGTTCTATGAAATCGAGACGAGTAGGCGAAGATAAGGTACAACGTAAACAAAGCATACGTAAGCTTTCTTTCGATGAAACCAAAATGCAAATTTCGGAGATTATAATTTTCTTCGATAATTAGTTATAATGCGATTTGGTAGCCCTAAAATTGTAATATTATAAGATGATTAACATACTTCAAAAACAATTTCTAGTGAATTTATCAGACATACTTGTAACTAGTGGGATGACGGAATTCCTTAACTCGATACCTGAAAACAAAAACTGTTATTATTACGTTTGATATCAATGCCTTTTGATTTGATGATTGCTTTTTGTTCTCTTTGGCTTAATAGATTTTAACTTGAAATTCGGCCCAGGCGCAAACATTCGAGCATCGATATTGCGTACGCCTCAATAAACCGTTGTTGGAGAAAAAGGCTGACAACCAGCAGGGTAGGTTTGAAAAATCTCTCGGATTGTTGACTATCCGCTTCGCCTCCCTGCTGTAGAAAGCCAAAGATGGATTTTTGGATCTCAAAATCGTGAGTAAACATGCGTGTTGGCGGTGTAATTCTTTTCAACCTCGGGTTTATTTCGTCGAGGGAGTGGGAGAAACGGGCCGCGGTCGTTACAAAGTTCTAAGAACGTCATTCGGCACATGTTTCGGATTGCAACTAATTTAATAGATCAACTATCTCTACTTTTGTGTATAAAATGTGAAATAATCATATTTTGTGTGTTTTAAATCGAAACTTTCGGCCCTGGATCGTGTTTTGGCAATATTATTGTCCTATTGTTAGCAATGCTGCATTGCATCGTTCACCATTCCAGGATAAGATGTATATCAATGTTGTGTGTTACGGTGTGGCTTCAAATTGTGGCAAATATTTCTGATTAACGTTGGTTATAATGTTATTTTTCATCGCAGGCAGCTGATATGCTGTCAGTTCCTCAGAAGAGACGTATTTATGAAATTACGAACGTATCGGAAGGCATTGGGTTAATAGAGAAGAAGTCTAAGAACAGTATACAATGGAAGTAAGAATGATCCCGTTATTTCATTTTGTGGAAAATATTGCGAAATTGACCTCGTTTGTTTGAAAACGAGCTCCGTGAGTATATTGCTTAGTTTTTACAATGTTTTTATCTAGCCAATACGTGAAAAAATAACTTCATTGCTCTTTTTGCTGATTAGGATGCAATTTAGAGAAGCTCAGTTTGGTTTTTAGTAAATATTTAAGGTGTTCGAATGATGTATGTGTTTTCTGCAGATTATTTGCCTTTATTATGAAATCTGCAGACATTAGGTCTTAGCTAATAGTTTCTCGTGTTGACGAAATTGTCGTCATTATATGCAATTCAAGTTAGTTGTTTTATAAGTTCAGTTGTAATACCATTGTGGATTATAAACGTTTTTGCTTCTGATATTAGCTGAGGAATAATTTCACATAGCATGATTTCATCTCGAAAACAATGTTATATTTCCGGTAATGCATCAACGGTGATTAAGACTGTTAATTTGTTCATGCTGTAATTGCAGTATCGTCTATTAGTATTTTATTTAGAATTTAAGGATATTTTGATGGTAACATTTTAAGATGGAAGTATATTCATGTGAAGGAATAGTTGCTAACTGATTGAAAGCCTTTGTTTTTCATACGTTTAGATTAGTTTGTGATTTTACATAACTTATTTTTGTCATATTTTGCAATGTTGTGAACAAAATTTATACAGCATAATAAATTAGAGAGAACATAATCTTAGTTACATTGGCTAAAGAATTAAACGATGTTGATATCCATATTAAAATATTTGTCAATGGATTAGAGTAGATTTAGTAGAATGCAGTCATGAAATACATTCTGGAAGGTTTCGAAAGTATTTCTTACTCTTGAGGGAAGCTCATTAACCCTCCAAGGATTAGAATTATCTTTTCTTAAAAATTACCCTAATTTTAGTATATTGGTATTCAGATGACCTAAAGTAACAAGAGAAAATTGTTTTAATATAGTTAACAATAATAGGTTCGTTGCAAATGCCTGTTCCCAAATGGGCACATCACTCCTTCCCACTTCTACTATTACGCGCACCATGATGAAATTAAAAAAAAAGTCATTTTATTGCAAAAAATCTTTTGTATTTAAAAACAATATTTTACGAAATTGTTTTTCTTGGAAGATATAAGTTTTTATTTTATAATTATTTTGTTATATACTTTGTTAAATATTTTACACAGAGCCCAACATCGCACTCGTTACGCATTTTTTTCCCACGACTCTCACACTCTTTGTATGCGCAGTGTTTTCCCTTGTTTTGCGGTATCTCACCGATTAAATGCAACTCTTTCATGGAGCCAGTTATTGACATGGAAGCCTTGCTGAGTCGTCCACCGGATGGTTTTTATTCCGTCTTGTTCCGAATAAAGTACACCACAGCAATCTCCCGTCTAAACTCTAATTTTGTCCTTGGATCTGAGGATTCCCTTTAATATTCGATTCTCTGAGTTGTAAATAATTTATAGAAATCATATCTTACCAATATGCAGTGAATTTACGTGTTCTTGAAATTGGTCTGTTCCACCCATATGCTTATTATTCTTGGATATGACGCAGGGTTATGGAAGCTGAATAATTTTCTTTTGTTTTCTATAATATCTTTTAGCTTTCATTAACAGCGTAACTCCATATGCTGTTGAAGCTGCCACAATTACCAAATTGTCCAGCCATTTAGTAATTCCTATTCATTCGCATGTAGAAATAGCTGTGATGCTCTTTCCACTCTCCTCCTTTTTTAGATCATTTTTTGTTGCGGACAATCTTTTGTAATCCGATTCTTTCTGATTCGCCCAGTTCCATTGTAGCCACAACTATTCAAATGTGGCAATAAAGTCTTTCCTTTAAATTATTCTGCAAGCATCTTGATGACACAAATTTCAAGTCGACATTTTATCGAGAGGGTCCTCAAAAATAGAAAAAGTACTGAAAATATTCTTAAAATTAGCTGCAATTTCTCCGTCCAGCATAGAACCCATGTCTTCCTGTTGATAATTACTATGCAGAACAACAGAAGATCACCGTCTATAACTATATGGGAAAATTCAAGCAGAAATATTGGCTACAACTGCCTCAAACGACGCCCTACTTTTCCCTTATATTCCTTATGAGAGAAATGTTAATGTGCTCTGGCATCGAACCCAGGAATATTACAGTCTTATCTATTTTTTTTCTTAAACTAATTCTTACCATATATCTTCTAGCCTAGCACGAACTTCCTATCATTTCGTTAAGTGCATCAAAAAAAATAATGAAAAACTACCTCAATGTATTTTAAATGACAGATTTTTGCATCGTCCTATCATCGAACCAAGGACATTTACTGTAATAGTCATTAATGTTATCGATAGATCCTGACCATATCAATCAGTATCTTGAGTTTTAGTTCTCCACCTACCTGGGTAGTATTTTTTTTATTCCCTTAAATCAAGGCAATGCATTTAAATGGAAAAAATCGGGACTTTGGGGCCCTCTGGAATGGAACCCATGACACTTAGGCTCAAAATCGAAATTTTTCTGGCGGTTACATGTTATGGCCAATTTGACGTAAAAATATCAAGTCAATGAAGCTTGTGGTTTAGCCTGTGAATTAGTATCCTATCTATCTATATATATACATGAATGAATCCGGAGAAGCATCTATATATAATAGACGTTGAGTAAAATAAATTAATGCCATTATATTATTTCACATACTACTTCAAATGAACATTGATAAAAATAATTATATGCTGTAAAAAGATTATCAAAGAATATGCTGTACTGTAATTCCTTTTTAGCAATTTTCTTCAGCATGGTGAGAAGAGCAGCTGCTGATCCCCCAACCGCTTCTTCATGTTTTATTTTTCTGAATGAATTCTCCCATGGTAGAAATCAAAATTAATGAGTATCCAGCATCGGATTCCAGACTTTTAACCGAATATTGGTTTACCTCTACTAAATCGCTTGCAGCTAAGTCTTCCGTAGTATCTGATCATCTTTCTTCCACAATCTAAGAACTGGGAAGGCACCAAAAGTTGCAAACATCTCTGTGTAATCCTTTTCATCGTAGGCCAGACTTTGTAGAACCCATCGCTTGACTGTCTAACTTAGTATTATCCTTTAAGTGTAAAAACCTCATTATTTGGATGAATCAGTCCCTCCTCATTGCTCCAGTATCCAATTCAATATGTTCATCCTTTTTCGCGTCCCAGTAATAATTTTTCCATGAGAACGTTGTATCCAAAGACATTCAAAATGCCAATGAAGGCTCGCATCTCCTCTGCTGTAATTTGTGGACTGGGGCAATTAAAAAATTGGGCGTAATTCTCACTTTGTTCCACTATGAATGCGACGAGCTCGTCATCGGTGAAGAGCTCTAGCAATTAGGTGCAGCTGAATTTAGAGTACTAGAACAGTAATCTGCTTCAGAACAACTTCCCGTACACTTGATGCTGCCCTTTATCCATTTTCTCCACATAGATTTTTTTACCCCATCGTTTCCTCTAGCACTGATTCTTTCGTTGGTTGCCAACCGAATCTCGGCTTGTGCCGTCATTTGCTTGCCAGTGAAGTTGTCGACCAATATTTTCTCATTTTCATCAGCCGATTCTTCATCAGTTTGCTCATTTTCTTCTGTTGGAGAAATGAATAAATCGGTAACATCTTCCTCACTCTCTTCATCCTCGGCAAGGATTCGGAGAGCCTCCTTCAGTGAAGTCGACTCATGAAGACTAACGTATTTCCTGAACAGAAAATATAACACCTCTAATGATATAATTTTTATGTGAAGCTAATAAATTTTGAAAGGATTTGAATATCTAGCACAATAATCATTTTCTATTATTTGTTGCTACCGCTTCTACTATATAATCTTAGATTTTCCGAGATTTAGTTCATAATAATACATAATAATATCCATGTTCTTCTTGTCACAACTTAAAGCTAAAATAATTCTTAACTTTATTCCACCACAAATAGTGTCTTATGTCACGAAATATTCTCTAATATACAATATACAGCTTTCAGTTACAGCCATTGGCGAGGAAGTCGCATAGTAGTGGGAAGGCCTGACGTGCCCATATGGGAACGCAGCAATAAACAACGTTATAACAACAACAAATAACCTCAACCTCTGCTCTATTTGATTTCTTTGGATGATCAGAACATCATACTAAAGTAATACAAGCAAAAGTCTACCTTAAATTAAAAACTGTGAAACTTATAAAAATTAGTTGCCAGAAGGATCCATCTCAAAAATTCCCTTTTTTACGAAAAATCACAAGAAATATATCCCTTGACTTAAGTGCGCCAAAACTCAAATGAAAGTAAGCTTTGGACCCTCTTAGCCCACAGAATAACATTTACTGACTATATTATGACACTCGAGATATTGTTTAGCTACCTAGAGAACGCAGCTGCAGTCCGTTATGGGAACGTCAGTCCTTAAAGGGTTAAAGAATATAATTGCGGAGTAGTTTAGGCTATTTTCTGTCTTCCTGAGTCAACGTTGAGGAATATCAATAAGTTCAGAGTGACGAGTATTGTGTGTGTGGATATTGGAACGCAGGTTAAACTTATCATTGGTAGTCTGTTTGTTCAGGTCCTGGGTGTTGTTTCTCCAGTTTTCCCTATCCTCCGCTCTGTTCTTCATTCTTTAATGAATTTCTCTCTTCACTTCCACTTACAGCATATCCTTAAGTGAGCACTTCCGTCTTATTGCATGCCCTATCCAATAGGGAATTCTACTGAAAATGGATGATTATGTGATAAAAACGTATTCCCTGCATTAAAAATTACTGTGCAAGAATTTTGTTTATAACCTGCCTATTATTCGTAAAATTCTACCTTGAAAATAGCATTGAAACCTTGCGCTCAAAACGACCCGTCGCCATGTTTCTTGAGCGTGACGTCATTCCCTAGTACGCGTACGTGCCAGTCGATGTATGTGATGTATGTCTTGCTTGGGTTAATGGGGAGGAAAAGTTTCAACCATGCCGTACAATTGGTGAATTGTGCCTTTATGTAAAAGCACAAGCGTTTGTACGCCCAATAAGGTATTTGTGAGTGTGCCCCAAGGAGAAAAACTTAGGAAAATGTTGCTAAAAGCCATTCACCGGGACGATTCGAAAAAGAAGTTATGTATGACAACAACGTTGTTCTCAGCAGCCTCAACCTCAACGTTGTTTGTTTGTGAATGTATTTTTATGCGTTTTTGTTTTAGTTAGTTGTTTAGTTGTTTTATAATCGTATGGCATGCGTAATTATTTAACGATTTTACCATGAATATACCTATAATGATTGAGGCATATCTTGAGAGAGAAATATATTTTACTATTATATCTTTTTAAAATATATTAGATGGAGAACTACATGAGGTTTACGATGGTTAGTGGTAACCTCAGAGCACTGTTCTCACTGCCAATACTTTCGTAAAATGAATAATTATAGAGTATTCACAAAAATTTAAGCATTAAGGTAAATCATGTAAGAATTATAATTTGGCCCTTTAATCTTTTAATATTATTGATCATAGTTTATTATAGCTTAAATTAAAATCGATAAATAATAAGCAAATGATAAACACAAGAAATTTATTATTTTATATTACCAAACACAGAACAATACTGCCCTTTAAAGTCATCAGTTTTTTCTTTGTATTACAAATTTAACAATCCAATACCACTAACCATCAGAAATTCACAATGAATAAATGAGTAAACTTTTTTAAAAGCAAAATTCACCAATGTCAGAAAGTAAGCAATTATAAATAAATACACATAGACATTATAAAGGTACAGCTAGCAGCATAAAAAAGTTACCACCTTCGATGCAACCAGCATAACTCGAGAAGGGCGAGTCTTTCAGATTCTCTGTTTTGAGCGCGCTTTTCGTCTTCCTCTTTATGCCTGGCACGTTTTGAAGGCTTTTGTGATGATATATATTTTATAAATAATTGCTGAAAGTCATTGCTTTTGCTGCGGTAGAAGCAGTATTGTATTATGAAAGTATTAAATTCGTATTTCGTTAAATCGGCTTGAATCTCAAGCGTAATTCGCTCTTCTTCATAAAATATTGGACATGAATTACTTTGGCTGCTCATATCTCCTCCTAACATAAAATATTCCATCAATGCAGATTTAGAATGAAATTGGTTATTTCAGTTATTGCTCCACATGCCCGCAGGATGATCGTTTTCGTAAAGATTATGATACGATAATTAAGAGAATATGAACTACTGTAAATTAGGTCAACGGAAGAAGGGGAAATTAAAAAAATGTAATAAGAATAAAAATGGGGTAATAATGAAACAATACCTGCTATTAAAAATAATGATATGTGATAGTGGAATTCAAATAGGAAATAAGTTGCTATTTTTCATTGAAAACGAATTTGTGAAAGTCGCCACGTTGTTTGGACGCCATTTACATTTGCAGGGAATTTTGATTTAAATAATTTAAATAGTAGCACACTTTATACTTTATGTGAGATGATATCAGTATAGGCCATCTGTCCTCGCTATAATCTCGCAATAATCTTTTCGCCATCGGGCTGCGAAAATCATTATCGTTGAGAATAGGGTCATGTTGTCGCGTATTTCGTCATGTAAATCACAGCTAAGGAATATATCAAATAATTATTGTCTATACAGAGTTATATTCTTGAAGGATACTCAGCCGAGGGCTCCGGTCGTTTAGGACTTACTACTATCGAACCTGTAGTCTTTTAACAAACCGCTTTATATTGTATGTGCGAACATTTCTTTTGAATAATTAAATCAGAAGGACTAGTCGCGCAGAGTCGAGTCAAGCACCAAAAGAATTGAATAATATACTTCTAATTATTTAATTCCTTTCATTTACACCTTCTCCGTAATAAATGTTTGAGTGCTAAAACGATTAATAATTTCAACATTGGAAAAAGGTATGAGCCAACAATTTTAGACATAACAACTCCATTTTTAAAATATCCACGTAATGCACTCATGCATGAATAATAAATTTAAATCTGCTACTACGGATTTCAGCGGTCAGTCCCCTTTGGTGCTATTTCTGCTCTCCTTGTTTTCGTATACATAACGGTATATGAGTGCCATTCATACCGGCCTTCTCGACGAAACAAAGGTGGCTTCTCCGTGGGGGTGAGAGAGGAAAGAAAAAGGGTCTTCCATGCAGTGGTGACAGGATACGTTTTCAGTCCGACTAAAATTCGACGCATCTTTTAGGGTATTTGTGTGAGATAGAAAATTGCTTGAAAATGCCATTCTTAGATGTGGACGGAAATATAATGAAAAGTTCGTCAATGAAGGAATATGAATGGTGTTACAGTTAATTACTTATATATTTTTTACATAAAGCATGGAGAGGATGATAGGAAAATAAACAATGGGGATATGGAAAATTTTATGCTTACTAAGAAGAGAATGCTGATTCTCTTCAACACTAAGGCAATACATCTAAAAATGTAAAGATAATTTGGTAAACAGGCTCAGAAGTGATGTGCACAGATCCTGGGATGTAGGCTGTTTATAAGATTGAGAAAATGGTTCAATTACATGATTGAGAAAACGATGTAAGCCATTTTAAGAGAAAATAATGCAGGTTAGAAGGTGACCGGAAAAATACTTTTTCAATGGTTCAGCCAGAGAGAATGTAAATGAGATCAACCATTCGAAAAAGTTCCGATTTTTGTGGCAGTGTTCAAGTTTCATTTTCCTTACCTACTGCATTTGGTGTTATGTGAACTTACTTCTAAATCGTTCATTTACATCCAAAATTCATAAACCATTAACAATAGACCTATCATAGTCGAAATTATTTATTATCACTGTAAATTTATTTTGCTTCGAAAATTAGTAGGATATAATCACGTAGGCATATAAAAATATGCATACAATTTGCATACATTCATGCATATAATTAGAGCTTCCGCCAGTTAATCATAAATGCTGAGGAATTCACACATTTAAATTTCTGCACCTTCAAGATATCGTAAATGTCTTCCTTATCTTTAAACCAAAAAGTTTTAAGGAAGAATAGGCGAGGCCCATGAAACCAGCATTAATATTCAGCAGTAATAGATTCTCCTGACAATAAGAAATATTTCCCCAGAAGGGAAGCTTTACCCATCTTATTTAAGAGTAATTATGGGTAATAAGTATGAGATGTCAGTATTTCTAGTGCTGTATCTGATAATGGCTGATGGACTTAACTGGCCTCTCATTAAAAAAAGGAAAGGTAAAATACGAAGCCTAAATTCTAATTATTAAACGGCTGTTACCGATGTAAGGGCAACTCAAATTGATTACGCCTGATTTAGTAGTTTTACTAAATGTAATTTCCGTAAAAATATAGTCATTGCTCAACGACTATAAGAAATGGCGGAAATTACTAAGGACAAAGATTCAAAATTTCTTATATAACGCTATTTCACAAAGTAACGGCTTCTTCAATCAATTTGACTATAAGGAAATTATTCAGAGAACTTGAACCAAAGAAAGCTGCATCCATTGCGAAGGAAATTGATTACAATCATCGGGAAGGGGTAATCTGAAGATTATTGATATTCAGGGCAGGCAGACGTTTACAACTAGTTCCACTTAATGGATAAAAGAAAGTTTAACTAAATATTGTGACCGGGTGTAATCGTTAAAATTCCGTAAGCTACGCGTATAATTTTATCATTGAGAATCTTCAAGGGATCTGAGAAGAGCACACAAACACTGGGAACGGTCTCCCAGACTGCCCATGTCTCGGACCGTCTCTGCTTTCAGCAGTAGAATTAAACATATATTAACCATAGAAAGATCACTCCCGTAGAAACTTAAGCTTCGTAAAATGCCAATTCCAATATTACGTTCTCAATATTTACATTCAACTTTTCAGGCCTTTTTCGCTATTTCTTCTAACCAATGTTTTTCATAAACCTTTGGGACATCCTTACAAATCAATCAACAACAAAACGGGAAAATTTAAGAGATAGCTATTTGCGTAAACTAGCGTTCCTTTGGTTCTTTTTTATTACTATCATTGGATGTATAGGGTTTTCAATTCTTTTATTCCATTAAAAGATAGACACAGTTATTAGTTTCGTAGATTTTAAGAACCTTTAAAATTAATATAAAAAACACCAAAAGCAAGTGAATATATTTTTTCTCTCAGTGTTGATGATAGCCAAAACGTTAAACTCATCTTGATTCACTTATAAAATTTGCTAGTATATCTCACCTGGTTTATAAAATAAAAAATAAGGATGTCATTTAAATACGTATTTAAACTCAATTATAATCGTCATTACTGTAACACACACGCAATAACTTGCCCATTCTGTGTCGAGTACTAAAAACTCATACCTCTAGCCAAGTCTTATGTTTGGTTAGACCTCGATTAACCCATTGTCATGCAAAAGTAACAGATCTACGGATAGCGGTCTTATCATTTTCCATAACTGATAATTAAAAGATGGTTTTCTTAAAATACTGAGAACTTTGAAATAAACAAATTGTAATACTCTTCGGAGGTGATTCGTTGATCAATAAATAGCTAAAAATACGAGAGGAGTAACTTTTGAGAAATAAAATTTCGAGAATTTTACCAAAAGGACGTCTACCGCTGGCCATTTACTACAGTATTTACTGGAAGCCATTACTTTGAAACGATAAGGAATCCATGGATCCAATTTTTAGGACAGTGGTTTCATCAAGCTATTTATTATTATTTTCATTTAATCCACATCAGATAAACAGTGAGATCTCGTAAGTTTTAGGCCGAAGAACATACAATATTTCTAATCTGTTGCTCTGCAGTCCCACTTTATGAGAGATTTATTTCTTCGAGTCATTCTTCTAATTGCGAGCTAAAAATTAAACATATATCAGAGAAGGCTAGCGAACACATTATTTTAGATAACATCAAAATGAATCAAGCAAATTGCAACCCAAATACTCTTCTCCCAACGAGAAAGTTTTTCCTTTCCATTCCCGTTTGGCAACAAAAGGATTATCTTGCCCTTCTCCCCCACCTATTTCGTTTTGTCCTGTTTAACAGTTTTCCCGGTATTCTACCCTTTCAAGGGCAGGTAACATTTTTGTTCCCTTCTTTTCTCCAGGCACATGCCATATGGAGGATAGCGTATTTATGTAAATGTTGAAGATAGTGATAGTAAGCGTCGAAGCTAATTGTGTGAATTTTTCTACAGTGTTGTTATCAGGATAATTTAATTTTACAAATCAATGGATTATACAATCTATAGTAGTCACGAGAGTAAGGGGAAATGGTAACCTAGAAAAGAATATTCGTTATTTAAATCAATCGAATGAGCTTTAACTTTGAGGAACTCCATAGGTAACTAAACACAAAGAAATAAATAATTTTGTCAAAGTTATACGACTTTCTGTGTGGAAGTTTTGGCACTTTTGTTTCCTTGTGTTTATTCCTTACTTATCTCTCTTGATAATAGAAAGATTTTCAATTGGGAAAGTTAAACGAAAGGTGTCTAAAAGCAATCAAATTACAGTGATCTACCGAATCATGCACATATCTTATATATTAAAATTCAGCCTGCGTATGTTTGTGCCCGCAAAACTCGAAAACCACTCGGTCGATTGACTTGAATTTTTTACAGAACATTGCATTCAAATATATATATATATATACGAAAGTGTTTATATTGTAAAAAATGGTGACACTTCGTCCTTGCTTCGATCCCAGACGAGTCAAAGCATTTCCGTGAGAAATGCACGTAAAGTTCATTTTTGTCTCTGCATGCTTCATTTCTTTTGCAAAATTAAATTAAAAATAATAGTCATACGAGATTGAGACAAGAACCAATAGCAGAGTAAATGAATAGAAAACCTTATTTTGGTCGTTTATTGTTGTTTCCGAATTGAATTTTTGAGATATTTTACGGAATACACGAAAAGTTTTGTGAGTATAAACAGCCGGTCCCCCTGACGACAAATGCCATTTTTGAATCCGAGATCCTGCTTTTTGGCCTATTTGAAATTAGGAAGAAGAGAAAAGTTGCTGGTTTCGTTCACATTGATGAGCATAATCAATCGTTGGAAGTGATTTATACGATCGATTTTCGAAAAACGAAATGTGAGTTAATTTGATACCGAATGTTGTATTCAGTTAAATTCATTTGTATTGTTTTGGAAATTATTTAATAATCTGTTATCGAAAATTAAAGTGAGAGTGACTTTGAATGCTGCATTCCATTCGATTCATTTCTTTAGTTATCTTCCAGTTGATCGTCGTCAAATTAAATAGTACGCGTTAACACATCAAATGTTGCGGCAGATAATGGATAGTAGTAAATGATCATTATATAAATAACGAAAATTCTCCATCCAAACGCGAGAGCCGAGCTAGCGTAACGTACCATGTTCTCCATCTTTCTTTTCTCTCCCTCCCTTTTCGAGAGAAAGGCTCGCCGGCCCGAATTTTGGACTTAGAATTTCTTGGTGGGTCAGGGGTGGTAACTTTTTTTTGCTGTTAGCTGTACCTTCTTTTACACTTACATTACATTTTGCAGCAAATTACAACTGTTGCTTAGTAATTATTGGAAAAACAGCATTTTTCCAGAAATTCGTGGCTTTTTCTATGCATTCATTAATGTATCTTTCACAATATTCAATTTCATAAACATTTATATTTCTGCTAGTCTCAAAAACAGGTTCAGCAACACAGAATATCCCCTTTGATTTTCCACATAATTTCATTTGTAAATGGATTTGAGCTTTACACTTGGGCCTCAAATGCCCATCTTGGGAAACATAGTGCTCTTTAGTTTTAGTAATACTTGGGAATTTTATTTCTATAACAAATTCTTCTGAAATTGCAACAGGAGATGCAGCAAGAAAAGGTGAATTCTTGGAGAAAGATCTTAAGCAAGAATATACTTCATGCTCTTTCCAATATCTGCCAGCTTTGGACCTCTTCCAATAACATTCTTTGGAAGTAGGGGCTGGATCTTCATTTCTTCGATGAACCCACATTATTAGGCACACAGTCTGCTTGCATCCTCCTTAAAAAATAACTTGTACTGTGTACCAGAGCATATGAACAATTATGTATGTTCCTTCTACATATTCCACAAAACTTAGGTTCATTATTGTTGATCTGTTTTTCTAATTTTGATGGCCCTATTATGTTAAACGTGGCTTACAAATGCCTCTGAAAATGTTATTTATGGGCAGAAATCTGACAACAGCCATGTTTGAATATTTATAACAAACTGTTAAAATAAATTATTTATTAAAAAAATATTCTGAATTTTTCTTAACTAGTGCTGCAACTGGCTACAGAGAGAAATTATTAAATTCTTTTAGTGTATGTGGAGCCTTTGTTGAATGCATAGAATGACCTGAAGTTTCTGTGTTGACATGACCAATAGGAGCATCACTTATGTGTAATTGCACAGTTCTATCAGTACCCTATATTTTATAAATAATTAAGGGCTTGTAAAAATGTTTGCATACCGGAAGATGCGGCACAGTCTTAACAAATTGCACTTATTACTGTTTCTTCTTCCTTATCGACAGTGATTTCCACAGTTTAAGACTTGGTTCTCACTTTATTCTTAGGAGTCACTTTCGCCCTTCAAGTGCAAACATTCAAATTTCTTTTCATTTGGACGTATTCAACTGCCGAATCGCCGTAAGTCTCTCTTCCAGACCTAAATGATGCAAAGTAAATCGGCGATTAATATGTTTCGTTGTAATTCTCCAAAACTCAAGTCAAGTACACATTACAAGCAATGATAAATTCAGATATTAACCAAGCTCTAGATACCTAGTGAATGAAATAATTAACTTAAATCTTGTTTCTTACCTTTCAATTCTGCGGCTTCGTATTTCTCCGCCAAATAAATCATCATTGCCGCAGAAGAAATCGGCAATCATTACAGAATCCAACCTCGGGTTATTCCCTGAATGGGCCTTCACAAAGCCGGAGTCAGCCATCACGCAATTGTTTACACTTTACAATGTTACACACTCAGTCAAAAGCTAAGTTCGACAAACCTAAACCTCAACTTGTGAATCACAGTATCGCTGTATTCTTTGTACCATTACCATCACGTCTAGGCGCAACAGAAAGAATGTTCGCTTACTGGGGCTTACTAGGAGATGACGTCACACCAATCATATGGCGTTCCTTTCGCGCGAAAGAATTTTGGAATTTTCGCAAACTTCAAAGCTCCGTAGCAGCAAGACTATTGAAAATTATAAAGTGCTGTTTTGCAATCGTTAATGGCTTTAACTTATCAATCGATATACGTTAAAAAAATTAATATTTTAAATTTATGAGAGCACCCCATTCTTCTTCCTTTGCATTATCAAATCGACCAATCTTCTTTTTTCATTTACTCTCCTCAGTACGTCTTCTTCTTCGTCCTTCCACTTGATGTTTAACATTTTTGTCCAAACCCACATTTGGAACGCCTCTATTCTGTTTCTCTCTTTGTTCTTTAGAGTCCATGTCTTGCAGCCACACAGGAACACACTGCACACAAAGCATTTAATCATTCTTCTTCTTCGTTGGCACTACAGCCCAGTCTCGGCCTCCCTCAAGACGCCTCTCCATTTCCCCTGTTCTGTACTTCCTCCCACCATCTTTCAATCATAGCCTTAAAGTCTTCTTCCAAATCCATCTTTTCCTCAGTCTTCCTCATCTTCTTTTTCCATCCATCCTTCCATGTAGTAATTTCTTGGGCAGCCTTTCTTCACTCATTCTTTCCACATGACCCAGCCAAGCTAGTCTCTGAGCCTTCACAAATCTCGCAATGTCCTCACCTCTTAGTGAGCTTCTCGTTGCCACGTTACTCCTAAGTACTTGATGATGTCTATATTCCACCAGTCCACAGGTATTCTTCTTGGTCACTTCACATCTCTTGGTATCCAGTTGAGAACTGCAGATGTCCAATGGTTGTCATTTCTTCTTGCAACATGGCTGGCCCACCTCCATTTAAGTGATTTTACCTTATCTCTGATGTCTGTAACTCCAGTCATCAGTCTCACCCAATGTTGCGTTTCCTGTCTCTTCTTGTGATTCCCAGCATACTGCGCTCCATGCTCCTTTGCGTTGTCATAAGTCTCGGTTATTGCAGCATTTAACACCCAAGTTTCACTTCCATAGGTCAAGACAGGTAAAATGCATTGGTTGAAGACCTTCCTCTTCAAAGCCATTGGCATTCTTGACTTCAGAGTGTGTGAGTTTCTACCAAATACACTCCAGCCAAGTTTCATTCTTCTGTTTACTTCATTAATCCTGTTTTTCTCTCCTGTTGTTACAAGTTGTCCCAGGTATGTGTATTCCAAGCAAAAATCCAGAGGTTTTCTTTGAAGTTTGACTGGTTCTTGCACTGCAAAAGAATTATACATCACCTATGTTTTTGTTAGGTTTATCCTGAGTCCTATCTTCTGTAGATCTTCTGCGTTAGCTGCAAAGAGAATTATATCATCTGCAAAACGGAGGTGACTGATCTACTCCCCATTTACTCTTAACCCCTCTCTTCCCAATCAAGGGTTTTAAAAACTTCTTCTAAAACGGCCATGAACAAGATGGAAGAAAGACCGTCACCTTGTCGAACTCCCTTCTCAATCTTGAATTCATCGGTCTCTTCATTCAGCATTTCTGAAGCTGTGGCATTCTCGTAGACACTGCGCAAGAGACAGATGTACTCAGAATCTGTTCCTTGATTCTTCTGAGCTTTCAGAGTGGAGCAGGTACTTACCGAGTCGAAGGCCTGTTCGTAATCCACAAAGCAAAGGACGAGTGGCATCTCGTACTCATTTGTTCTGTTAATAAGTTCCTGTAGTGTGTGGATGTGGTCCATAGTGCTGAAGCTTTTCCGGAATCCTGCTTGTTCTCTAGGCTGTGCTGAAGACAGGGTCATCTTAAGACGTTCAGCTATTATCCTCATGAATGTTTTATAGACAACTGGAAGGAGGATAATGGGGCGATAGTCCTTCAAATATTCTTTGCTTCCTTTCTTGTGCAGAAGGGCACTCGAATATCTGAGAGTACATTATTACAATTATATAAAACCAATTAAGACAATGAAGAGCCATCTTGAATACCCAGCACAATCAAATATAGAATCGAAAAAACCTGGCAAAAAAATCCTTTTCTCGAGGGCGGACTTTAGTACTGGCAATTCTCAAATAAATCCTGCCTATTGCTACCAAATTATTTACGCTGATTTCTACCTATTAAAATTCTACAGGTGGTCAAAATTGACCTAAATTCAGGAATAATGTCAGGTTTAGATTTTTGCAAAATTCTTCAGCCTCAAACCAAACTCAAATGAGCAAAATCATCGATAAAAAATCAATACAGTGTTAAATAATCAACCCTTAAGCTTAATTATGATTATTTAATTGATCACAGTTGAATATTTGAATTATTGCATCACTACCATCAGATCTCTGAATTAGCTTCTGTTGGTGAAATACTCACTTCATGCAACATGTCTTTTAAGTTATATTCCTTTCTCTTATCCTCTCTTGGACCCTCCGCTCACATAAGACGCTCTCTGGGAATATTAAACGCAGAAGTTAATGAGATATGGCAATGCGAAGATTCAAAGTAACACTCAAAAAATATTTCCTTATTCTTGGCCAGCATTTTTCGATTCTAGCTCGCTCTGCGCCGTAAAGGGGTTAATTTGGCAGTACGTTGCTTTTCTTATTTTCACAAAAGCATGCTTCTTATAATTACGCTACATTACTTTAAGAACATTTAAAGAGTGGTATCACAAATTGGACACAAATAGCAAGTAGAATGTCAATCGATGGATGTACTACTGTTGTGAATTAGTTTTAACATCACATTTGCGCCACATTTTTCAAGTATGGAATCCAGGAATAGACGTTCAATTGAAATTTCCAGAAAATAAAAAATGTATAAATGATGAACACAAATCAAAACATTTAAGTTTAAACAAACTAAAATAATAATAAGCAAATGAATGAAGAAGAGTTTAAAATTAATAAACTAATAACATTCAGCAGTAGGTTACACTCTGTCAACAAAATCTTTGCACAACGCATAGTTGTCATGGATGAATGCCATTTTATTCAATCTCTGTGGCTCTAGTCTGCTTTTCTTATCGTTGAAATTGAGCCCACATGTACTAAAATGTGAGTGCTGGTTGCGGGAATACACTATGTTCTATTAAAGATATTCAAATCGATTATAATGTTATAGAACTCTGGATTAGACGTTTTTTTATAAATCAAAAGATGCTTCAATTATTAGGAATTGAAAGAAATCCAGGAAGATACTGTTGTACCCTATGAAGAAAATTCTCTTGTTGGACTTAACATTTTGGGTTAAATGTAAGTTCAAGATGGCTTTTATCAAATAATTCATGTAAATTATGATGCATAATGAATGTACATTACTTGCCATTACTAAAGCCCAACTTATCTCAAACGGCCACATGTTCATAAGAGAGATTGATGCACGTAGTAGAAATATAAGCGTTGAAAGAGAAAGTTAGCCTAAATTAATTTTAATATTATACCACATGAAGATACAGTAATTTAAAACTTCTAAGTGAAATTTAATTATAGTTAATTATCATCATATTTACAATAAAAATAAGAAAAGAGAAATATTTATAATGAAATATTCAGAAATTCGTATCGAATTTGTTTTTTCTTTAAATACTCACTCTCATTTCAGAAACGAAGACTTTCTTATTCCTGATAATTTGCTTCCTTTTATTATTTTTTCGATACTTTTAAATTTCCTGGTAAATATTCTGGGAAAATTCATCCTGAAAATTTTGAAGGGAATGTCGAGAAGTTTAAGAAAAATGCATTCAAAAAAGTAGTTGCCTACTACTTTTCGCTATACTTCATTCATTAAAATCATCAAGCGAGATATTATTCTGAGAAAAGACTGAATTTTATTTGTGTAATTTTAAACCCCTATTTTCAATTATAAACATTCGAAAGCGAACATTTATTGCTGAAGTTATACCTTCTGCAATGTATTGTATGAATGATATAATGTACAAAATATATTATTATATATACGTTTTATGAAATATTCTACCAAGAGCTTGGTAATGAAACCAAGTTTGCAATCGTAACTACTTTCATTACTGAGAAAAAGTTGTTTTACATAATCGGTAACAATTTTTTCAGGTGGCAAGGAAATATAATTCTATTTTAATTTGATTTAAAATATATACCGCAATATTGTGTTAATTAAATTAATATATTATGAGGTATCATTTTCAAATTGGGCGCTCTGTTTGAGAGCGCGAAATAACGGGAACTTATTTATTTCTGACTGCGATAAAGTACCAAAAAGATTTAAAAAAAATATCTATTACATAGTTGCACATGAAATACATCAAGCTAAAATTAGGTAGAACTTGTTTTTCTGTGGACATTTTTGTTTTCAGTTTTATTCAACTCAAAACTCAAGTAACTATAAAGGGAAGACCAACAATATATAGCTTTTTCATTTATTTTAAATTAATACATTTTTTTACTTATAAGATATGGTAAATAATTTTTAATTCCTTTAAAACTTATGTCTGATAATTACAAACAAGTTTCCGCAAATTCTAGACAAAAAACTGCTAATATGTGATGAAAACTATGCGTTAAATGATAGCCGCCTGGGAAAGGCACACCTGTCAAGTGAACGCCACCTTCTGGTGGGACTCACTGTACAGTGACTCCTGCCTGTTGAGTGCTCCTCAACTCCTACACTGGCACTGATTTTGCCAGCACGTGTGCAAACGGCCTAATCGTAACATGTATCGATATCACGTATAACTCTAAGCCCTCGTGGAAAGCCCGAGATGTGTACTATCGGTTCAAAGCGTATCTCTTTGAACTACTTGTCAGAATATTTTCGACTGTGGGACTTCATTTTTAAATCAAACCACGAAAATTTTATTGGCGGCGGCCTTTCCTGTAGTTATTTCTTAGACGGCAGCAGCGTGCCCGATATTGTCGGCGGCTGGCGTAATTGGCACGGCATCCATCTCTAGTCTGGATTCCCTCTGTCCATCATCTCCTATGTAATTTTGAAAATGAAATATAGCTTGCAAACGCTAAAAACAAACATTACGTTCTTTCATATGTAGAATATTTGCTGTGACCTAGCGTCGAACCAAGGATAATCTTTGGAGATGCCTTTGACGTTTTCATTGGATATGCATGGCCTTCTGCTATTCCTTGAATTTTAACTCTCTCATTTGCTGGGAAGTGCTTCAAAATGTTTCCAAAAATCCCCTTAATGCATTTTTGTGGAAAAGATTGGGATTTGGGGGCCTTCTGGCATCGAACCCATGGTATTGAGGGTAAAAATCTGAATTGTTTTGGCGGTTAATCCCTATGGTCAGTTCGATGTAAAAATTTCAAGTGATGACACTTGTGGAACATGGTAAGAATTTTGATCCCATACATATATATGTATATCCAGAGAAGCGTCTATATATATATATATAATTGATGTTGGTGTATACTATCAATGTAGCACACTGGTTAAAGTTCATTTTGACTCATTTTCCCCAAATATCTTTTTGCTTCAACCAAAAACATGATCAGAGTAATTTTTTATTTTCTTTGGGGATAAATTAATCCATATATATATTCTGTCTCATTTCTATTTATATGTTAATTGTTTCTTAATAGTTGTATTTTTGTTATTAGTTAATTATTTGTGAAACTGGTTGCAAATTAATTTGCATCAGTGAAATATTGTCCATTAATTTGTTTGTATATTATAGGATAATCATGTTAAAATAGCTTCAATCAGAATTAATATAAAAACACATTATTGAGACTTATGAGAATTTTTCTATTGTATATTATTGGACAGCAAACATTAATATTTTTTCTTTAGATTAAATTTGTTTTTAGTTTAAAAATTCTTTTAACGTGAAGTTTCCTGTAAATGTTTTCGAATCTCTTTTAACAGCCTACTTTGTGCATTTACTTTGATTTTTAAATCATTTTTATTTTGTGCTCTTGAAACTGCCACATTTAACTGTCCATGAGAAGAAACCTCATGTTATAAATACACACCTACATGATCAAATGTCTCTCTCTCACGACTTATTAATAGTTATCGCCAATATTAAGTGAAGCTCGCGTCTCTTCGAAATATAAGGTAGTTTCACTGAGTGCCAAAATCATTCGTGATATATAAACTTGATCCCCCTTCTTACTTCTGGTTGTAATATCCATAAAAACTCAAAACTGAAGAGGTGAAAAAATTCAAATAACGAACACTTACACTGAGCAATACTTTTTATTCAGTTTAGTTTTAACATTATATCCATTGGTTAGATAGATACAAATATATATCCATATATGATGAGGAACGAACACACAATAGCTTTTTATTATATTAAGAAGATTATGTTCATTGATCAGCGAAGGTTGCATGTGTAGTGTGAGGTGCGTCAAGTCCACAAATGACGAAATAGAGATCTAAGTTACAATATCTTGATTTATATGAAGTATAAAGTTTGCTTTCCCTAATTAATGTTAATTATTAAAGCCTTTCTACATAAAGTGTTGATTATTAATTGAATTGAGAGAATATTATGGAAGATTCAGTGAATGCAAGTCTGTATTTAGCATTGGTCCATTTCAGCTTCCATATCTTTCACTGAATTTAAATGCAAATATCTCGAAGCTGTTTATGCAGAAAAAGCGTTAACATAAAATCATTTTGTTGTTTGCTTCGAAAGTACTCTCACAATATTTTTTAGGATAACTTCAAACATCAATCATGGGATGGGATATCTCATGGGACTATCGAAACATTATTACAATATTTTAGTTATGTTTGTAAATGTTTCACTTAATTTTGTTTCCTTAAAAATTTTGTTTCTTAAATATCTCTATCAGAATTTAATGTATGAATATACAATCAAATACAAAAGTTACGGATAGTATACTCAACTACAACTTTTGTTTGGAACAGTTTTTTTGTAACACTGATTGTTTAGGAGTTATTCTTGAATAATGGTTAACCGGAAGTTGTTGTTTACCTAGAAATGGAAGTTTTTCATACATATCTCTGTCAGAATGCAATGTAGTTATATACAATTATATACAAAGGTTATAGATAATGTATTTTACGACAACTTTTGTTTGAAACATTTTTAGTATCATAAGTCATGTGTTGGCCACATCAGATTTTTTCAAATGTTGTAAGATTATTCTAATAAACCTTTTCATTTTTGCATAAACTTGTTTCTTTATTTCTACTTAAAGTACCCCAAATTGACGGAGCAGATAACTTGAACTTGGCATCCTTAAATCTCTAAATTCTGTGTACATAGTGAGGATCCATTTTTAATTTCCATTTGTGTGTTTGGAAATTATTCCTTACTGTCCATAGTAAATATTCCTTCTATTCCTGTGAAGCAGTTTCACAAAGTGACGTCCTCAGTGCTTGATTATACAAACAGTAATCAACTTATTAATTAGGATGATAAGTTGAAAGATGCGAAGGAAAACAGAGTGAGGAAAGTCTTCCAGTCCCAAAAAGTTGAACTTTCTACTTTTACGAACGCAAGGATTACTGGCACCAGTAATCATTGCATGTTGAAACGCAGCCTTGCAGGGTTTTATAGGTTAGGAATTGCTCCTTGATACTTTCAACTGAGCTATTTTTTCTGAAATTTTCAAGTAAATTAAATTATTTCAATCTATGAGCCGCTTCATCAAAATTAGATCAATAGAAGACAATTTTGTTTTTGGGGAAAGAAGAAATACCAATAATAAGTACCTCCCAGAAAGAATTTTATCTTTAGGATTTATTCTGCCTTAAAGGTAGGCTTGAATATGACTCTAATAAGCGAGGCAAGTATTGTGGGGTTGGCATATGGGTTAGGGACACCTACGTCTGATTTTCTCAGTAGAACCAAAGAATTAGTACCCAATTATAAGTGTAATCATCAATTTTTAAGCTTGTTTTTAATTTTTATCCCCAATTCAAAATTGCTGCACACTTCCAAATAAGCACTAAACCATGGCTCTAAAGGTTTTCAAGATCAAAAGAAAATAGTAACATTAATGTCAATAAATGTTTGCTCATAGTTTCCATTTCAAATGACGTACAAGACGTCGTTTTATCATAGGTTCTCAACCTATGATTTACATCATACATTAGGTAGAAGGTGTTAAGGGTCAAAGTTAATCCTTCGACATGAAGGCACTGACTGGATAGTCTGCGAAACTTTAGTCACCAAGCCAACATACGCAGACGCACACCCGATAAAATGCAGAGAGCATATACAATGTAATGTCTGCTCCATCCCTATGCCTTGTTGCCTTTAAGCCTGTTTTTAAACCTCATGGTTATTAAACAGTTCATTTTAGAACTTACCCACAATCTTATTTTCACTTTCAATTCATTGCCCTGTACTTATTTTCATTCCATTTAATCATTTCCACATATTTCTGTCTTTCCGTCATATTCGTAGTTTCATTTTTCCTATCATTTTCAATTGCAAATTACGAAATATCCAAAATTGGGAATCTGAACGCGCTTTACAGCCAAGAACGAAAACTAACGTACAACGTCATCATTTGTATGTGGAAGGAGGCCGATGGAGAAATGCAATAAGAGTTTAAAAAAGTTTTTGATAAGGTATTGTCATCAACAGAACAAATCCTTGGAACTACTATGTATATTCCAAAGTAGAGATGATTTAAAACAATCTCTAGAGGAGATATGTGTCTTTTAATCGGGTTGAGACTCATTATACTTTTGCCAAATAACCTTAAAGCAGAATTTTAACGGCAGTTACAATGTCTGTGTTTTCATTTAAAACGCAAAATTAGCCGCACTGCAAACTATGTTTCCGCCCCTTTGCTTTCCCCTCCCCTCCATTCCGTCAGTATTCCACGGATTAGGTCAACCCCATTCGTGACGCATTCTTCTGCCACAAGCTTTTGCAAGAGCTGAGAAAGCATTTATCACAATGTTTCCGACACCAAAAGGCTGTAGCGTCAAAAGTTGAAGATTGAAACAGAGATGTCAGTAATATCCTCAGTGGCCATTAAATACGCCAACTGTTCAAGAGGGCGGCGGATGGACCTCAGCACCCCTTCAATATGACTTGGGCACAGAACGCCACCATAAGACTTCTCAGCGCCACCGTTGGGAACCACTGATGTAGATTCGTGGGAAGTGCAACCAGTAACGTGGTCGAGGTAGGTCTCGCCGTTAGACACTGAAGCTTTCTTATGATTAATTTTATAAATTTTGTTGTTTCATTGCATTTTTAGTTAATATCATTAAACTGAACAATAATTCTTCGCAGCAGCGATTTTAATGCTGAAGAGAACTTTATAATGACCATAGAAGTTTATGCTGATGGTTCAATAAATGCTTACTGCCTTCCTCATATGGTTAAAAATTTAGCATTAGAAGTTGTATCTACAGAGTGGCAAAATGCTTGAAATGTATGTAAATTAAAATATATTTATTTTCCTAATGAAATAGACGGAAGGGCGTGGGATTGTTGATGCTGCCTCAAGGTCCTTTCGCAAAATTTATGAAATCAGTGCTGTTCGATAAAGAGAAGCTTTCACGAGATATTCTCCACAAAAACTGTAGCGGAGGTGAAGAGTTTACTTTTTTCATTTAGTTCTTTCGACAATGACTGAAGTGTTTAAATGGATGGGAAATATTTCAGAAAAGACGAAAAATTACTTGGAATTCTTACTGATTGATGGAGATGATGGCTTCAGTTGAAGATTTGGTTTGGGGTGTGTAAAATAATTGCCTACAAGTAATTGTAGTCTAAAAACGTTCCACCAATCCGCTATCGATGTTTGGACTGTAGACAATGTTTATACTAAATTGATTCTTACACTATTACAAAACTTAAGGGCAATAGTTAGAAATATGGCACTCGTTATATTGATACTTCAGACTACTTTTATTAATTGACGTAATTCCCTGTCCTCTCTGCATGGAGACGGACAACTACCAAGAGATCACTTGCTATAATGCAACTATCTGTAGATGCAGTTGTCGTTATGATGGACTTCTACTGTATATATTCTAATTGAGAACAGCTATAAGAAGTCGTGCTTTATGAAGCTCAGAAAATTCTATGATAGGGTAAGTAATTAATTAATTTGTTTTTCTTGGAATCGGTAATATTTTCTCTTTTTACCACATTTAAGGAAGCAAATTGCGCAGAAATGTGTACTGCCATATTTGTTACATTCAGTATTTGATAAAATATTGATTAAATTAAAGAAACAAATCAATTCAAAGGTAAAGGATTTAGGAATATTCGGCAAACAATAATACAAATTAACATTTCTTCCTCCATATTTATTAGCAGTCTTCAGTAAAGAAACATATGAATATGCTAAAGTGACAAACAGTAAATAAGAATTTTATTTTTTTCTCAAATGACTTAATGCATGATGATTCTTATCTTGCTTTCTCTTGAATCTCTTATCACAAATATCACAGACATATGGTCTCTCAGAAGAATGACAAAGCAAATGGGTATACAGATTACCCTTTACATTAAAACATTTAAAGCAAACCTCACATTCAAATGGCTTCTCTTTTGTGTGAGTTCTTAAATGTCTCCTAAGATCAGCACTTTCCCCAAAACATTTTCCACAAGAGCTACATTTAAATTTACTACTATGCACATTAGAATGTCTCCTTAGCCCATAATGAGAACTAAATTTCTTTGCACATAAGACACAAGAATACGGCATTCTTTTGGTTCCCTTTTTACTTTTTCCAAAATAAATTTCGTCTCTAAGATGCCTGAGCTCGTGTTGATGCTTCGCATGGTCAGATTTAAATGTTTTATCGCATTTACTACAGCTAAATGGTCTTTCATCATAATGGACCCTTACATGCCTACACAAAATCTGCTTACTTTTAAAACCCCTTTTACAAATATCACAAATAAACCCACTCTTAGAAAAAGGGGCTTTTAAGTTAGACCTTCCTGATTTCCTAACATGCAGAATGCTCTTCGACATCTCAGAAGATAGAGATTCCTCTTCTGGTTCAATATCATCTCTTAGATCTTCCTCATGTATCCCCTTTTTGGTGTCTCTCATCTCAACGGAGATACTTTGAGTAGAGCAAATGCTCTCTCCCTCAAACGGACTCCCAACAGCTTCTTCTGAAGCCTCCAAACTCAACATATTCGTTAAATCCGGAGGTGCAGGGGTCTGAAATGAAGAAAATAGTAATCAGTACATGTTAAAGTAGTTTTGTTTCTTATAAATCAAAGTGGACCCAGTATTGGGAATTCAAGAGAAAAGACTAAAGAAGAGAAATTAAAAAATTGAGAAACTCTCAATACATATTTGACATCCATATACAATGAATTGTAGGCAAAATTAATCTCAATACTCAGAACTGATTTTTATTTTTTGTCAATTGCTAAGCAGATATTCGTTCTATACCTCTTTGTTCAATTCCTCAAGTTGTATTTTAAGTATTTATTTGAATTTAAAATGTGAAAGATATTTTGATAACACACAGTAATCATAAACACATTTAAGATTTCATTCCACGACATCAACAGTGATATAGTTATATGTCATGAGGTTTCCCAGTTACAATTACTTTACTTCAAAAACCCTATTTGCAACCCAAATAAATACATAGCAAAGTCTGAGAAATGGACATTAAAGAGTAGATATATATTAGAACATAATTACAATACCAAGAATTATAATTACCTGAATTGCTTCCACTTGGTCAATAGCAAGCTTCTCTTGCTTCAGCCCCAAGTTAATATTTTTCAATATCTAATTTGGAAAAAAGTTGCTCTCATTAATTCAATATAATAATAGAAAATGTTATCACACAATGTACAACACAGAAGCAAATCTCTCATAACATTCTTTGAGCATTATTCTGATTTTAACTTCCAGTCAAAGAGAGCATAATACTTATGATCAATGAATCAATTCAATGCTCACCACTTCTGATGAAGCTGACTCTTGTTGAATATTCATGATGTTTCTGTCTGCTTGCAGTAATGATTCAGAGCCATCTCCCTAAAGAAAAGAGCAGTAATGTCAATGGATCATAATCAGGACATCAAAAAACTTAATTGAAACCAAAAAACTACTAATTATGATGCTCACTTCAGTATCCATTGATCTTTTCCAATCCTCTTGCATCTGCCACTCTTCTATATCTATCTCTTCTTTGATATTTACCTGGAAAAAATTTACACATAAATTTTCCAATCAAACTTTAATAACCATGACTGTCAAGTACTCATTAAACATGTAATTACCAATGGTAGTACATTATATCCGTACGTTTATCAAATTTTGTAAGTATACAGAAAAGGTAAGCAAACAATAGTACTTTCAAGGACTGCTTGTATCCATTAAAAGTAATAGATGATATTTAATAAATAATAAAGTAATAAAAAATAGTAAACGAAAAACTAAGGCTTCTGTATTACTTCCATTAGTAATTTAACTCAATGCTGAATTGTACATAAACACAGCTTTTAGAAAAACGGATAATGTCATATTTATCCTTTTTCAACAGCTATAACACAGCCAATTGAGATGGTTGGATTCTTAATGAGAAATTTCTGATTCATCCAAAAAATTTAATTCAGAAAATCATATTTACCTGATTCTCATCCTCTTTGTCTACCATAAGATTAATCTTCTCTTGCCTTGGCTCTTCTCCTGGTAATATCTTATATTGAGATTAATTAAGAGATTTGTTTTATCAATCAATACAGTAGCAATGCACCTACATGTAATTCTTAGTTTCCCTACAATCTGATCAGCAGATTGTCCTTCTGAACTCACAATGGAAACAAAAGGTTCACTTGAAATTTATCTGAGCATTTAGTTTGGCCTAATTCCCACAATAATAATGGATTAATCTATAACAAACTTAAATATATTTATTAACAACCACCTTTACCTGTTGTAACCTATATTTTCTTAAATATAAAGAAAAGGTATATAGTTTTATTTAAATATTTTTTTAACTTTTGATACCAATTTTATACTGTACTAATTACTGTTTATCTTTGTAAAGAGCAAGTCTAGTCTCATTAAAACTCTATTTTATTGATCTACTCCACTACAAATTCAAAGCCCACAACTGGGTCAACTTTCAATTTTAGGTTTCATTTCTACAATGCAATATACTCAGCAATATATTCAGCACCAAATGCAACTACCTTTTCTTCGTACCATATATTACGACTTAAATATTAATATAATGCCTTGATAATATAAGTAGCAATAAACATACCTCTTGGGCAGAATCTGATTCAATAGGACTCCCATCGCTCTCACGGCTGCCACTACCTCCAGTGGAAGCCTAAACGTAACAGTTATTTCACAAAGATATATCAATGCACGTTAAGAAAAGAACAGCAACACTATAAATTCCTTAAATTGATGCTATTGTCGTACTTACGTGTCTTAATTTGCTCAACAATTTTACAATTTCGACTCTCGCAAAATGAACATTTCTCTTGTACCCTTCGAATTCGAGCATCTTCCACATGCACGGAGCACAAATTTGAGTTAAAAGACCGTCGTCGGGGATAATCTAAAGGCCAGAAAGGATAATGCATCATCACCACACAAATACCAACAAACGGAACAGCGAACTTATTAGCGATATAAAATAATTAAACCACACTGTAAATGACAACAATGAAATATTTACAACAAAGAACCAGAACGAATTCATAGAGGTAAAAGAAGGAACTGCATTGCTTTCACGAAGAATAACGTTTATATAATACTTAACGTATTCATCATTCATAAAATGCCATAATATCACCTAAGCTATGTACATATCATAATAATCAGTTAAAATTAGCACTGCCTAGAAGTTTTAATGTGGAGCATCGATACCTAACAAGTATACAGTAAAAATATAAAAGTACCTACCTCTAAGTCATAAACGTAATTCAAAACATGGTAAACCAGATCCCCTGATGTAGTTTGACTTGAGTAGATATTATGCAGTGTGAAACTTTCCTTCAAGCAAAGCCTACAAAGGTCTGAAGTTATTTCACTCATCTTCGGAAAGTAATACTGTTTAAACGCTACAAAACCTATGAATTGTACAAGATATGAGAGCGATCAAGGTTACTGTCTGCGTTCTATCAACGGAATGTACATAAACACTACGAGTGTAGATGAGAGGGTTAACGGATGGGTGATCAACGAATCTCTAGTTCATCGTATTGCCGTTTCAACAGTAAATTCGCTGATTTGGATTAGATTGCAGGGACTTATAATGTGCAATTGAAGAGATATCATCGACCGTAGGCATATATTACGACTAGTTTCATTGTAAACTGAGAGCTTTCCATATCCTATATGTTCTTAATATTAACTATTTGAAATTGTAAGTAAGGACCAAACTGGTAGTTTTGCCTCCAAGGTAGATGGCAATTTTGAAATCAATCATTATGTAGTATGATTCGTATAAATCATAATAAGTAAAAATTAATATTCCAAATGTTTTTAGTTATTGAATAGACGTATTTCTTGTTTCATTTCTTTTTATTATGATCAAGCATCGAAGGCAGAGCATCCTATGGTATACTTCGGTACCCTATAGGAGTATGTTTGTGTTTAATGATGATAACATTGCAAACACCTTCAATTAACTATTAATGTTTATCTTAGTAAAAATTCTACTCACAGTTGTTAATCTAAGACTACGACACATAATCTCAACATCAAATTTAGCGGAAGTTTGTTTCTATCTTTCAGCTTTTTCTTTAAGATCAGCTCACTCTGTAAGTACGCAATCGATGTTTTTCTATGAAATAGTTGGATTGATATAATACTATATATATATATATATATATATATATATATATATATAACATATTATATTTGGATAATACTTATTGTTTGCATCTTGAAGGATATTTTGTGCCTCTATTTCAGTGAAGTTTGCATAATGGGTGAAATAAGGTTGAGTGATTGTTGTAGACTGTGTTTAAAGGAAGGTTTTTCACTCACAAACATACTCTCGCAGAGTTCTGCAGCTGGAGATCCTTTGTATCAGATTCTTAATTTTATATACGAGATGAAGGTACGTGTGTTGATTGGATATGTAGGTGCTATCTCTCTTTGGGAATACAAACACTTTACAGAATTATTTAGTTATACGCCTTATTGTGTCGTCCGTAACGAATCTTTGTTACCGTCTTACCTACTAAAATATGCTATTTATAGTGAATGGTTGCAGTTTACTTTATAAGTGATTATACGCTATCTGTTAATGTTTTAGATCTTCGAGAATGATGGTCTTCCGTCTCAAATCTGTTCCCCCTGCATGTGGAGAATGATAGAATTCGACGCATGCAAAAAGAATGTCCGTTCTGCCGAAGCTGAAATTATGAGACTTCTGAGCCAAACAAGAATCGTAAGTTGATTTTTGATAACTATCTTATTACGTTGATTTAAGCGAATAATTATGGTAGTTGTATGTAATGTAATTTGTCTGGTCTAGAGTGTCGTATTTGATGATGCGATTCTTTTTTTTGCCTGTGAGCAAAGGTTATAACGATAATGTAGTATTGATGGTGGAAATCACTTTAATGACAAAGCTTTTATCGCTGATATAATGCTAAAATCTATAAACAGGATTGGTGATATGTTATAATTTACGTATTTATTTATAATCTGCGGAAATATCCCTTTAAAAATCATAGAATTTAGAGTCAGTAAGTTAGTTCAAGTACAGTACAGTACAAGGTGATCAAATATAATCATTAACATTACACAGGGAAAGTAATTTAGCTTAAAATATATCAATATTACATGTTAAATTATAGCAAGTCATTTTTAAAAGTATATATTGACCTCAAACACTCAAATTATTATAAGTAGACGGGAAGAAAAACAATTCTGACATGTTAAATAAAAGATTGAGGTAGAAATTTAAGGAAATAACTATGAAAAGAAAAAAAATGATATACTTAAAGCAGTTACTATAAATTTATGGCCTAAATTTAGCTAATACATATATTAAATATGTAAATAGAGTTGTTTACAATAAATTGTTCCTTTTACAGGATGAACCTAGTGAAGTTAAAGTTGCAATAGATTAGAGACCTGTTAACTCTGAGGTAAATAATTATTGCAATTTGTAAAATAAAATTGATCCTAGATTTTTGTTAATATTGTATGTATATATAAATATCATTATTTGACTCATTAATAGGCAATGTTTTGTCTGAGAGAGCCTGCCTCTTATTATCCACAACTTTATGCATATTAAGAGGTTAGATAGAATGTTTTATCAAGTTCAAACCTTTCCTCTTTAAAAAAATGTTATTATTTTTTGTAGGTCTCCATTAAAGAAGAATTTGATATTGTGGAATGGGAGATGCCATCAGAGACTGTCATAAAGGTGAGTACAATAATAATGAAGTAGTATGTTTTAATACTCCGCTTATTTACATGATTAGAGAATATTCTTCATGGGATAGGTGCCTGAAGCTACACAGCATGTTCAAGAAGCCGACAAAGATGACTATAATTTTTTTGAATCAGATGCTGTGGTGAGTGATTATATTTAATAATACACTTCTTTGTGCGATGATATACTTCATTGCATTCTCATTGGTTATTGGGATTCTAAATATTTGAAGATAGGATTTCAAAGATTATGCATACAATTATCTTAATATCATAAATTATCTTTAATTTCAAAATAAATATTCCTAAAATAATTATTTGTCTCCGTTGAAGGAATTGGTATGTTTTGAAAAATGTATTGCTGAAATTTCAGAAAGAAATTCCTTAGAGATTTAACTATATATATTATGTATCTATTGATTTCATACTGCTTTGGTTGCAAGGAATTACATATTCCATGAAGTTGATATTTTTTTTACTAAATTTTGCAATTAAAATTGTCATTTGAAGGAGCCTGTGGAACTTCCTGAAGAGGAATGTGAAGAAAAATGCAATGAAGTCTTTTGTCAACCATTACAAGAGGTGAGTCTCTTGTATTAATTGATAAAGATTATTCTTGACTAATATAAAGTGACAGTCCTTTCTTTATGATAATAATTATAGTAGTAGTTTACAACAAATAAAATTAATACGATTTTTTCAAAGGGTTTCTCAGTCAAGAAATGTATTGGAAAGGAGGACAGTAGTAATCTTTGGTGTAATTTATCTATTTTTTATGATATCTGTATTGATTCTTCAATGAAACTGATTAAAAATAGCTCAAGTCTATTACCTTTCAACTTATTATGGAAAAATACACCTAGAAAGTATTCTCTTCTCTGTTTCTTTACTGCTAGCAACTTATACTATTGACCATGTTTACTAATTTGTTCTTGTTTTCTCAAATCAAAGATATGCCTTATGGAACAGTCCATTAATCTTTGTAATTTGCAATTTAGTTCATAGTTAGTTGGATTGATAGGAGAGTAAATACTGAGGTGTTAGAAAGGGTTGAAGGAGAGGGATTTTATTAACATGATAAAGAATGGTCAGAAGAAATGGGTGGGATAAATACTTAGAGGAGAGGGATTGATAAAGGTTGTAATTGAGGGCAGGATTCAGGAGAAAAAACAGAGGGGAAGACAGACAAAAGTTGTTAGATGACATAAGGGGTGGTAAAACATAAGAAAATGAAGGAGATGGCAATTAATAGGGATTTTGACTGTGCATGAACCTACAGAAAGGTAGAAATCACTTATGAATCAATGTATGATCAAGTTTCTCTTTAAAATCTTTAGATTAAGTTTTATACACCGTGGAACCTCAATCTATCATTTTTCAAGGGGATGGACAAAAAAACAGTGAATTCAAGTAAACGAATTATCTGGGAAATCACTACTAGGGTGTCCTATGAGAGGAAATTTACAGGAAATGTTAGTTTTCTCGAGTATTATATGGGGATATTCTGCTAGAATAGGAAATCTTTAGCTTTATGCCCATAAATTGTGCATGTACTAAATAAAATTCCCAAGTCGGCAGTCGGAAACTATAGTTCAGGGTTTTATTTGTGTTCAGTTAGCTCTTACCTGGTTTGATTTGACTGTTCCTTATAGTATTTCTAATGTACATAAAACAAATCAAATATAATTATTTTTGCACATATTACGTCTGTTTAGCCTGCTTTTAGGAATCGGCGAGAGTTCTATTCACTCGATTGCAGATTCTTTTAGCAGCGGCAAAGGCATTGCACTCCTGTTCTTATTACGCCCAAGTTTGCAACTTTTTAAAAATTTTACTGGTCCCAATTGTCTAGCAGCTCAGGTCACTTGTCATAACTAACTAGCATACACAGAAAGGATATCTTCATTTTTTTTTATTTTCAGCAAGAATAAACTTTTAATATTACATTTAATATTTCAAATTATCTTTATTTTAGAAGTCAAACATGGACATTAAATTTACTATAACTTTTGTATGTACATATTTTTGTATAACTGATTGTTTAGGAGTTACTATGATATGAAGGAAGATCCTGGGTCTGATTTCCGGCCCTGTCAGACTATTTTCAAGTCTGTTTTTCCTTGAGATTTTTACTTTCTCCTTATACATGATATAGAAAAAGTATTGTATTCGTGGACTTTCACATTTTGAGGGAAATAGATGTTTCGGGGCCCATTGAGCTTGTTTTTGCTGTTTTCCTGAACATGTCTGTCTGTGGTAAAGAAGTATGTGGGTGCTCTATCTTAAAAAGTAATATTCTGATCATTTCCAAAATTCCTATTTAGTATTTCCCTAACAATGCTAAGAGTTGATTAGTTTTTGATAAATATCGCTTGACCAGAGGTTGAGGTTTATCCGGAACAAAATTTTGTGTCTTAAATATCTCTGTCAAAATGCAATTTAGTTGTATACAATTACTTACAAAAGCTATAGATAATGTATTTTACTACAACTTTTGTAGAAAACATTTTTTCGTAACACTTAATATTTAGGAGTTATTCTTCAAACATGGTTAACCGGAAGTTGTTGTTTATCCAGAAATGGAAGTTTTTCATACATATCACTGTCAGAATGCAATGTAGGTATATATAATTGTGTACCAAAGTTATATATAAAGTATTTTACTACAAGTTTTGTTTGAAACATTTTCCTGTAACACTCATTGTTTTGGAGTTATTTATATATTACCGGCATAGGCTTCTGTTTTCAATAAATATGGAGAAAGTCATGTATTGGCCACATCAGATTTTTGAACGTGGACTGATTCTATAGTTTTCTTCTTCAAGTGTTGAGTTCTTCTGATTATAGTCAAATGGTTTTAAATATTAATTCCTGATGAATAATGTAGGTAGAGAATATTAAATCAGTTATTTGTGTTTTATTATATTTGGAAATAATAATTTTCATTATTGGCATAATGCATATATCCATTATTTATGTGCATAAATAAAAAAAATTAAGTGTAATGTTTTTAAATATTTTTCATCACTTTTTTTATCTTCATTGTTATTTTTCATCAGCCAATTCGTCAGACTATTCAATTTTGGCCAAAAAAATGCTGAAAAGGTGCTATGCATAAAAGTTTGAACCACATTCTGACTAATATGACTAATAAGCATAAGGAAGGAATCTCTTCATAGGAATATACTGGAAAAAGTCAGTAATCATGCTATCGATATAATTATCCTTTACTCAAGGATTATGAAACTCATCTCTGCTTTTGACAGTTTTTGTGTTTGTCTATGTAAGAACCCTGAACACAATCTTTTGGGGTGTGGCAGGGGGTGCAGGCACCTTGATTCTATTTTCCTAATCGATCCCTTTCACATATCATATGTAGAATAACTGAATTCTTGAAACGAATTATTGCAACATCTATTTCCGTAATCTTCCTTGCAGTATCAGAACAGCCCATCTTACAGGGGGTAACATTAAATGGGTTACATCACATGATACTGTCATTTCCTTTAACTTATTTAGTAAATTCATCCTCTGAATTTGTCTTCTATCTTTTAGTGATTCTTATCCTGCGTCCTGTATCATCTAAGTAGCATTTTCTCTTTTATCGAAGCTATTATTTACGAATCATATCACCTTTTTTGTACTTTTTCTAAATCCCAAATATGACATTTCTCTGCGGGGTCCTACACTACATGTATACTCAAGGTGAGTCCTAGCTAACACTAAGAGAAATTGCTTACAAACTACATTTATTTATATATTTAAATTACGCTGTGATAAGACCATCAGGCTTGAAGGCAGCAGTATAGGGGGGAATATGAAATTACAAACAATTGCATTCGCCCAAAGAGGGGAAGGAAACACCTCCAAATACCTCCTGCAGGCAATGAATTACTTTTACAAATAAATGCACAATTGATAATATACCAGAGTATACCCAATAGATTATAGAACAACATTTATGTTACAAATGTTTTGAAGTCTTCTATCTTTCCTCTTACCGATTTTTCTTTTAACTAAGCCATTTCTCTGAAAAGAACAAACATATAGTAGGTTTTTTCATGACTCCCGTGAAAATCAATCCTAAGTAAACCTACATTTCTCCTATTTAAACAGGCTTACATCGATGATCTTTTGAATTAGTCTTATTATATCTAGTAATTATTCCCATTCTATATCCTGTATCCTCTGAGTAACACTCGCTGTTTTATTGTAGCAATTCTGTATACATCGTTTCGCCAGTTGTTTTACTGTCATGTTAATTGATTTTTACTGATTACTATCCTTCTTTTAAATTCAGGTCCATGAAACCTCAACTGTAAAGAATTCTCATTTATTGGGGGATTGGAAATTAACTGTTGGTAATGAATGTTTAGAAGAGGAAAGGTCCATTGTAACCACTCCTAAGATCACTGAGGAGTCGAGCCAGTTTTCCAATTCACGTTGTAATAGACAGCTCACGTGTGATGTGTGCAAAAAGAGATTTAAGCAAAAGTATCACTTGCTTAGACATGTAAGGACTCACTATCCTGATAGACCTTTTGGTTGTCGTGTGTGCAATAAAAGGTTTAAGCATGATCAAGTGAGGAAAGTACATGAGCTCATACATATGAGAGAGAGAGGGAACGAAACAAAGGGTGGAGAGGGAAGCAAGAAAAATCAGTTTACTTGCAACATATGTGGTAAGATTTTTAGCTCTTACCAGGGGTTGTACTCACATTTCAACCAACATAGTAATACATATGCCTGTAAATATTGTGGGAAAAGCTTTGGTACCAAGTCTTATCTGGAGATTCACTCAAGAGTTCACACAAAGGAAAAGCCCTTTGAATGTGAAGTATGTTTAAAATGCTTTAGTCAAATTGGTAGCCTCAGAAGACATATTCCCATCCATTCTAATGAGAGACCCTTTTCTTGCAACTTTTGTGACAAGAAATTCAAAATTAGGCAGTATAAGATCTTACATGAAGCAATACATAAAAAATAAATAATTTTATGAAATATCTGTGGTGCATTTTCTGAATTTTTGATAGAAGAAAGGATGTTGTATATAAATGCAAAAGAGAATTACTATAATTCTCTATATCATTGTTTTGAATCTTAAGATGTGTTTTTCGATGTGTGATAACTGTATACCTGCCATCTATTATCAAAAGTGAAAAGAGTTAGGAGGTACCCCAAGTCCGCAAAGCAAGGAGGGGAATGAATAGGATTCTCTGTTTCGAGAGTCAATCTCTTTACTAGAAATTTGAATGTTCTAAAAGAATAACACTAATTTTATCAAAAATAAATGCAGCTAAAATAATGAATATCAGACTTCATTTTAAACTGTACCTTCTTTTAAAACAACTGAAAATTCTTTAATAAAATTGACTTGTTACACTTACTAATTTACTGCAATAAGAAAGGGGTTTTAACATGGATAATTTTTCTATGATAATTATGCTGAAGTCTCATGATTACTTAAGTTTAATTCTTTAAATCTCTGAATATAATGTGAATGATGAATATGAACTTGTTTACCATTCCTTCGTCACTCTTTTGAATGAATGACATGCAAGAAAAAATTGAGTGAAGGAAATCTTTAGTGTTCAGAACCATCTTCAAATGTAAGTAGACCTAAAACAAGCAAAATCATCACATGAATATAATTCTTGCGCGAGGAATTTTCTGTAGTCTTGAGGAAGAGGTCTTCAGTTAACAATTTTTCTTAACGTAAATTATCTGACCTGTTCTAAATATCCATTTTTGAGTATTCTCCCTTTACACAATGGCTATTCTTTTAGACAACAAAACAATTTCCTTTTTGCTTTCTACTTTTACATTTGTGGGGGAAAAGAAACTAAAAAAGAGTTTCACAAAACCCTTGTCTCAACAAATAATACATGATGTTCATTACTCGATATCAGATTTACGTGAAGTCAGTCCAAACTGATACTGGAGTATCAAACTGACTCAGCCATGAGATTTTACATATCAATATACCTAATTCCATTCAGGCCTGTAACTGATTGTCTCAATGTAACCTGACACAAATCAACACAATTTTGGGTGAATGGAAAGTACCTAATGTGTTTTAAAATCAAGTAAAAGTATTTGTAGTATACAGTCAACCTGGTTTCAATAATAGTATTTTTGAAACACATGATATGTTAAAGCACGCTCTGTTTAAGGTTAGATAATTATAATTAATTTCATCCCTCCATTTCAGGTTTTGGTCTTAACTTTAATATGATTATCATTTGCCCATCTTTTGGCCTTTTTATGACATTTTGTAGCAATGATCTGTATTTTTTAAGTACTGAAGAAAGACTTTATCGGTGCATAATTTAGCCTCATGATGCAGCTCTTTTTTTGTTTACTTGATATAATAATTCCTTTTGTTACCCAGTTGATTTGTCGTTGTCTTGGTGTCTGTTTACTGTTCTGCGAGGAAAAGCTTGATTGAAATTGTCAAGGTAATTAGTGAAAAATTTTGATATATATATTTTTTAAACTGTTCTTTCAAAAAAAAAACTCAGGAATTTTCTTTCTTACTTCTTTTAAAATTTTCTATATTTTCCTTACTAAAAATTCAATTATAAGGATTTAAAATTATCTGTTTAATTCAGTTTTAAGGAGTCAGGAAGTGAAGTAAACTGAGGTCTATAATTTAAAAACCCTAGCTACATAATTAACAATTCTTGGTTTTGATATGCAACCTTAGTTAAGATGTTATTTATGAATTTCTTACTAAATGGGGTAACTATTGTAGGCTCAGTAATGTTCACTTTGTGTAAAACAAATCCATGGTAAAGAAACTTTTACTAGACCAGTATTAATTAAAAAAAAACACGATCCAGGTTTTGTAGCATCATCTACATCATCCTGAAGATGTAGTCATTTTCTAGATCATCCTGAAAATATAGTGACACTACGAGACCTGGGTCATGTTTTTATGAAATAAATAGTGGTCTAGTACAATTTTCTTTAATATGGAATTTTAATAATTAATAACTACTGAAAAATTAACCCTGAATCTGTATTGCTCCTTTTGTGTCTATATGATTCCACTAGGTTTATAAATTCATTTGATGCATTACATTTTGCTTTTAGGTTATTGAGAATTTTGTCATCATAGCTATTTTTCTAAGTTTGACAGTAGATCAATATTACAGTCAGTGGCAATTACTATTTATTTGTTTTCATTTCTTTACTCAGCTTTCTTAGTAGCAGTTGCAGTTTACGAAAAAGGGATGAACAGTTTGCTGGTATGGGGTCCTGTAAATTGATATTATTATGGTTTTTATGTTGATAATTTCAGTGACTGATCCCTCAAAAACAATATCCTCATATATAATTTCAAATGTTCCCTTACTTTGGAGTTATAAATCTTATTAATATTATGAGTTCTATCACCTTATATGAGTACCTTACCTGTTTAAATGAATGCCATCCATCCCTAAAGAAGTGTCACCCAAAAATTTCTCTACATTTACAAAATTGACAGAAATTGCTTCACATGCCCAACTAATATTCTCATTTACTTTCTTTATAAAATTATAGCTTACATCCCTTCTGTGCAAAATACTATTCACAATGATGCCTGAAAATGGAAATTTCATTTAGGTTGCTCTGATTAGACAATAAATGTAACCAATTACCTCTTCTGGGATCTTCTTAATTTGCTGGTCCCAGCTTGGAAGATGATGGATTCTGGATTGTATGATCTTCCTTGGTCCATGTCTTCCTTAGTAGTTGCTCTCATTCCTCTGAACATAGAATTCCTGGCTATATTGACATAGGCATGTTTAATGATCAAGTCACCAATTATTAATGAATTTCCTTGTTTGATAGCACTTTTATTTTCCATTACAATTGAAAAATACTTACAAACTTTGTCATTTTTTGATGCGCAAAGTTTTTTCTCTACCATACTAGAGCTACTATGTTGCTCTTCCATCAACTTAAAAACCTGTTTTTCCCCTAGTAGCACAGGTTGTTGGGCCATTTTCATTCCATTTTCCACTTTGCACCAACAGTACAGACATTTTTTCTTTTTCAGTAAACTCCCGTTCATCCGAATCGCTTACATCGGAACAAACTTTTCCGAATGCACCTACCCCACCCCACCCATCCAATACCATCGCGACCCATTATTTATTTGCTTGAGACACCCCCGCTGCCAAATAAGGTGGATTTTTTCATTAAGAATGCACAATAAACGAGCTTTGTTACTAAGCATTTAAAAGCTTTGAATTTTCAATCATACTTTGGCGCCTTTTTAACACGTATACACTAAATTTTCAGTCAAAAACTGGCAGGCTTATTAACAACCATATCAATAGCATTCTACGTACGCACGTTTTAGGATCATATTTCGTGGTATTAACGCAATTTGGGGTGTTTCACGCCGGAATTTGTTTAATCAGATATTTCGTTATCAGAACTGGCCGCCCCCCCGATCAACGGGAGCTCACTATACTTACAAATACTATCGCTAGGTAATGCTAGTGGTATTTCCGCTTGTCGGGAATGGATGTGAGGTTCTGACTGTTATTGTGCTGTAGTGGTTCCTCTTCTCTGTTCAGGTGATCTCTCTAATTCAACTCAACTACTAAGAACGGAATGCACAATATTTATTGGTTGTTGTTTCTGACAAAACAATCCATAAAAGGTAAATAATTAGGAGCTCCATTTTAGATGATTTGAGTGAAGAACAACCTACTAGAAGAGTAGAGGAGTTCTGTGAGTGGCCTTATCCATCTCCTCTGAGATTAACATTGTTAGTTAAATCCTCACAAATATAGGTATGTATACATTTATGAGGAAACCTGTATATAGTTACACTATCTGTTAAGTATTATTAGTCTACCTGCAACAACAATTTTAATTCCAGCTTCTACTGTTCATGTTATTGAACTTTCAGTACCATTTACTTTAAGTGTGAAGGTCTTCAAGGAGAAAAAAATTGAAATCAAAGAGTTATTAGATTCTCTTATATTCATAACTTTTTAGGTGATGTTTCTTATAGTTTAACTATAATTTTAACTTTTAAAATGTAAGTTTTTCAGCTTTTGATGTAATAGCTAGACATTTGGCCCATCTAAAAAGAAAATACAAGAGATATATGCAAGACAAGCTGAAATACTACAGAAAATAAACCCAGGCAATTCAGCAGTTTAGGATCCTGACTTCACAATACCAGAAAATTTAAAGGTTCCATTTCGTACAAAGGATGATGTTGATAAACCTGAAAACTGCAGTTAAAACAACCATGGTTGTTTCTTGGAAAGGACAATGAAGTAATATTGGTGAATATCCTTACTTTTCAATCTGTATACCAAAACAAGAATGTGTGGCCATAGAGAGTTTTATATGATTACAAATTTGTTATTATTTTCTTAGGAAACGAAACCAATTTTCTTAGTAGGTAGAAAGTACTCGCTTCCTCAGTGATGATATGAATGTTGTAATTATTAAATCTGTTAGTAAAGCTGTGAATTCATTGGTTTTACACTGATGTATTCCAATAGAAAAGCAACTACTTTGAAGTACCATTTCACAGAAGTAAATTAGGAATTTTTGAAGGAAAAGCTCATAAGTGTAATTATATAATTAATGCAGACAAGTTGTTAAATGTGTACTGCTGAAAAATTTCAAAGATAAAACATCTTATTTATGTAACTATTTTGTCAGATGAGGCTCTAGTTAGTTTAAAATAAAGTAATTAGCTATTTGTATAACTTATATAATTAGGAAGTACTTTATGTAAAGTACTCTTTGGAATCAAGACAAAAATTGTAAATATACATTTTGTAATTTAAAATTTTTTCCAATATTTTATTTGTTATTTATGATTCTCTTGGATTTGTAATTAAATTTGTAAATAAGAATTAATATAATCATTTTGGGAAATATATGACAAACGTTTTTACATATATCTCTTGGTATTTAATATTTCACTCCTTGAATTACCTCCGTGTAATTTTAAATATAATATGAAAGGTGCATTTCCTGTTGGAAAGGAGTAGCATTAATGTTGGCAAAGAGTAATTACTTTGCTGGCCCGATGTAAGGCCAACGAAGTTATGGTTGGGCCTCTGTTGGCTGGTGTTGGTTGGCCCAACGTTGGGGAATGGAGGGTTGGCAAACAGTGAGGCGGAGTGCCATTCCATACCCTTGGCCAACCGTGGACAACAACGGTTTGCCAACGTTGGCCCAACAATGTCGTGTTACTTGGGATCTGTTGAGAAAAGTCAGAAAACTGTTTTTCCTCTAAGAGATGTTCCGAAAAATGTGAATTTTGCATGTTGATGATTATAAATCATTGTTTGTGCTCCTTAACCCTTGTATGAAAATTTCTCCTGGTCTGACTGATGCATATCGCCCAAAAATCACTGCATGTCAGTTTATATATGCCGGAGTTTATTCTGTGGTGAATGTTATTTTTGTTATTAATCGCATGTGTCATCAAATGGATGCAAAATTATGTAATAGAAAGAAGGCAAGAAGTTAAATTGCTACAACTCATCCCAAAGAACTATAGAGGTAGGAAATCCCTAGGGCAGTCCCCAAGGACATTTCCTGTTCATCTATTATATATAGACATTTCTCTGGGTAAACCTAATTACGAGTAAAATGTTGCTTGTATATTGCAACCACATTGATAACACTAATTTCAAGTCGGCATCATATCGAGAGGGTCATCAAAAGTAGGAAAAGGATTGAAAATATTCTTAAAATATGCAGCAATTTATCCGTCCAGCATTGAACTAGGGTCTTTCTGGTGATAATTGCTATGCAGCACAACAGAAGTATCTACCTATATGTAAAAATAAAAGCAGAAATATTGATGACTTGGAAACTTGAAACTTGACATGTGAATAGAGATCATAAATATATTCTAAAATCGAATTTTAGCATGGTCCTAGGTTCCAATCCAAGAGAGCCATTTACATTTCTCAATGCATTTCTTATGGAGATAACGGAAAGAAATCATAGGTACTTCCCGGTATAACATCGACTTCAAACTTTGCATGAAATAAGATAAAGTCATAAATAGCCATACTGTGCATTCACAGCTGCCAATATGTCCTGTGTTTGACACCAGGTGTCGCAAAATTAGAAATTGCAACAATTTTTAAGATTTTTTTAACCCCTTCACAATTACATTGAAACTCAATAATTGGCACGTGAATGAAGATTGTAAATTCATTTCATATGCTTGCAATATGCAAGCAACTTTTAATTGTATTACATATCAGTATATAATAGATAAATGATCTACATTTAAAAAATTGTCATTACCATGTATTTGCAGATGATACTTGAATATACTTGGACAAATGTTAGTGATATTGTAACTAGGGTCAATGAAGACCTAGATATAATTAAGGAATGGTTTGAAGTGAATGAACTGAAAGTAAACATCACCTAGTCAAACTCCTTGCAAATGAGAACCAATATCAGCATTTTAAAGATAAAGTCCAAATAAATAATAGTGATATAAGATTAGTGGACTCAATTAAATATTTAGGAGTGAAAGTTGAATTATTAAAATTTCAGGAACACTTAAATTATATATGGAAGAAAGAGAGGAAAAATTAATATATGTCAGAAATTGGATACTAGACATAGTGAAGATAGAGAAGAACTGTTTACAAACACCTAAGGCAGTAGGTTTGTGTGCTGATGAATCCACAAGCAACCACAGCCACGTAACTGAATATGTGGACTGATTACAAACTAACTTCTTAAATTCACAATATTGCACCATATTATGGGAAGCAATTACATAGCTGCATACACTAGTATAAAAATTAAAAACATAGAAAGAAGGCGACATGAACCTATCCTAAATTTTATTCTACAGTTATAGTACTTCACACAGGCAAAAATGGACTGAACTAAAATTACAAAATAGGAAAAAGAAAATGTCATACTAGGTATCTAACATATCTAGACATTTCTCTGGATACTATAGTACCAAAAACAAACAAAATATTCCAAAGTAAAGTTAACAAGTTTGAAGTGTTTTTCCATACAGCATGAAAAAAAACGAACTTGCATTATTTTGAGTTGTTAAATGCTATGAAGGTGATAATTAGCGTCATTGATCATCTAGAAGATAAGAATGGCATTTCCTCTTGAAAGTGTGGATGGAACAGGAAGAATAAATATCGTGCGGAAGGGGATTGCATAAATTAACAGAGGTCACTGCAAAGGATTTATGAAGCATTATCATTCTGTGATTATCAATGAGTAGATTGTTTCTTCCTCTAGAGTTGCAATTATGCACTGACCCTAAGCTTACAAATTCTGAAAAGAGTTATTCTTGAGTTTATAACCACATCACATGGTAAGTTGTTATTAAGATGTGTAATTTTGGTCAAAAAGCAAGCTTAAACCAAGACGATTTCTCACACGCACCCGAGATATGGCCAAATTTCTTTCAGTTAAAGATAAAACGAACCGATGGGTTCTGAGCATGCTGCAATTTGGTTGCTAATTCCTTGGATAAGTCTTGGATATTAAAATGTGACATACTTAAATTGATATAGAGCTCTGAAATGGTTGGTTAAATGTAAATAAAAATGCCTGAATATTTTTATAATTCTTAGAGGGATAAACAGTGATGTACACAGACATAATACTAAAGGAAGAAGCGATTTCTATATTCCTTTTCTCACCAAGGCATATACACAAATCTCCTTATTTTTCCAGGAAAAATGTTGTAAAACTCACTACCGCAAGAGATGAAACAAACTTGGTGACTTTTCTAAGATATTTATGATTTGAGTCAAATTGGTAGTTCCAATAACAGTCTTTCTTTTTTTGATGATTTTTGATATTAAATAGTTTTTAAATTAGATATTAATAATAATAATATACGAGAAAAATGTTTCTGGCATACTACAATATCAATAACACTAATATCAAGTCTGCATCATATCGAGACGGTCCTCAAAAGAAAAAAATGAATAGAAAATATATTTTACAATTTGCTGTGTTCTATCTATCCGTTATCAATCCAGGGTCTTTCTGGTGATACTTACTATGCAGCACAACAGCAGACTAATCATGGAATACAGCATCTCTAACTATGAGTGAAAACTCAAGCAAAAGTATACTACAACTACCTCAAATGACATCCTACTTTTCACATATATTTCTTATGTAAGAAAATCTAATGTGCTCTGACATTGAACCCAGGAATAGCATGGTCTTATCTATATTTTTTCTTGAACCGAATTTTAGTATACATCTTCTAACCAAGCACCAACTTCCTATCATTTTGATAAGTTCATCAAAAAAATAATGAAAAAGTACCTCATTGAGTTTTAAAGGTCGGATCTTTTCATCATCCTAGCATCAAACCCAGGATGTTTTCTGTAAAAGTTATTATGTTTTTGATAGGAAATGACAATATCCAATGGAGTTTTGATTTTCGACCTATCCAACAAGTATTTTTCAAAAATTCCCGAAAATCAAAGCAATGCTTTAAAATGGAAAAAATCGGGACTTTGGGGCCCTCTGGAATCAACCCATGACACTGAGGTTCAAAATCTCAATTTTTCTGGCGGTAACACATTATTGCAGTTATGTCATAAAAATTTCAAGTCAATCACGCTTGAGGTTTAGACTGTGAATTAGTATCCTATCTATCTATATCCTTGAATGAATCCGGAGAAGTATCTTTATATAATAGATATCAATATTTTATTACAATCAGTATCCTTGTGTTTGAATTTGGGCAACTGAAAAATCTTCGACAAGCAATGCAAGTTAAATTCAAAGATCAACCACTTAAGACCATACAAACTAACAAATACTATTACAGATATCTTCACCATTAGATTTCTTTCAAAAGTTTAGTAAGAAATCAACAAAGGACAACAACAAATCTTAGTTGCCTATTATTTCATACATAACATGAATATTAACATCTGCTTTGACACACCTTGTTTGATTTGTCTACTCGTTTTCCCTCTTATTGGTTGAGATGAAGTACATGACTGTCACCTTCAGAAATTTTCCCTTTAAAGTAGTAAAATGGCAGTTTAACTCAATGGGCTATAGTTTATAAAAAAATAGCAACTGAATTTAGGAGTTAGGCAACCACCTCATAGACATACATTATAATATACATCTCGAGTTGATAGGAATTTATTTTCTTCCATATTTTTGCAACTTCAAATACGATTACCCTATATTTATTCTGTTTGGCCTTTATAACTCGCATAATAAATATTATAAAAATTATATTATAAATATAAAAATATAAAGAAATAGAAATAAATATTATAAATAGAAAAAAATTGAGGGTATGCGTAATTAAGTTTGCAAAACAAATTTCTATTAAGTCTTGGGACATCCTGTATTTATTCACATGGTTGGTTTAATTATTTATTTATTATTTTTACATGAATTTATATATTAATATTTAATTAATGTTAACAACCAACACAACTGCCCCCACCCACTGGCGGGGGCGGTCTGGTTGGTTGTACTGTGCCTGACATCCTTACAGAATAAGATTCTGAGGCAAAGACTGTGAGAGAGCACAGAATCCTATTAAGTGGTTGGGTTGAAAGTCAAACCAACTGCTCCCAACCGACAAGTTACAGAATATGGCCCCTTTACTGCAGCCACTTGGTCAATTATTAGTTCACTCTCCCCTTTCTTCAGCTTCTATGCTTTTTAATATTTAATTAGAACAACGTTTTGCTTTAATTAAAATAAATTAACAGGAAGGAAAGGTTTTCACACCATGAACAAAGCGAAGGTAAAATCTCAGATTACATGTGACGAGTTCTCTTCAGATTTTAATTTCAAGTCAAAGTTATCATAATAATTTCAACAACTCAGAATTTCCTAATAAACTAAATAACTTATTGTGCTGAAACTAGAGTGAAAAATCTGCAGACATTAGCTCTAAGCAAATCTGCTCATCCTCAATGGTCTTTATTTCCTCATACAAATAATACAATTTTCTACTCCACAGCCTTCCTTATAAAGTGGGAAATTTCTGAAAAGGGTGTAAATGATATGGTTGTCATCATTTTCAAACGTGTTAATTACTCATCTTAAGACATTGAAGAATTCGAATGGATGAACATTACAACTTACGTGTTGAGAACACAAAATCTAACTAACTATTTAATATACAATAATACAATGATATATAATAATATTAGCTCTAATACAGCACCAATAAACAACTCAACAATGCAAAATTCAAACACTTCAACAGAAATAAACAACTTTAACAAATAAAGCCATGAGTAAAGCTCGGTTCACACGGTGCATGTTTTCTAGCTTGATTCCTTGTGTGGAACCCTGCATGCTCGCTAGCATGAAAATTTCGTGTCTGCCTGCTGCTGGGCATGCTCCCTTGCTTGATTTTGAGAAATAGGACCGGTGCTATTTTTCCTGCATGTTTCGCTGATGGTTGGTTGCTATGCGTTGCTAGCTGAACTATTTACTGCTAGCAAGCATGCAGAGATCCACGCAAAGAATCAAGCTAGAAAACATACACCGTGTGAACCGGGCTTAAGACACTTACTTCATTCTCTTCATTGTACTAACCTTAACCCATGTGATCTTCATAATAGTCAGTATGTTAATCACCAAGTTCCAACCAATCAATTAACTTAAACGCACTTCAAAAACCACATTAATGGAGTTTTTCTGACTGAGTCCAAGATATTGCTAAAAAATTGGAAAATCTAGATGTAGTTGGTGCTGGAGAGGAAATGAATGACTTCATTAATTTAGGATTATATACATTGTACAGTAATTTACGATGCAATAAACATAATAATTATTATACATGCTAAGTATTACAATATATTAACCAGCTGAATATCCTGCCATCAGGTAACTGGATACCATATGACTTAAACGTTGATCAGCAATGCTGACGCAAATTTATGGGCCTAATGATAATAAGAATTTCAAAAGAACTTAGTAACAGCACAAAACTTTGCATGGATTTTCATGGTTCTATTTCAATATATACAATAAGAGAACAGACATTTTCATAGCTACGAATTAAAATTAATTGCATGTATTCTAGGTATAGCATAAGTTCATACCGGAATGCTTACGAAGATAAGATAATAAATAGATATTTATAAATTGATACTAAACGTTAATGAAGATCATTTTACCTCTTACCGGTCAGGTTTGCACTATCTTCTTGCACTACGAAATCATCATACTAAAGCTGTCCTGGATGCCCAACACAAGAGGCATTTTTAAGTTATCGATAACCTAAAAGATAACATTGTAAAATAAACACTTGTGCAAATGACAAAACCATTATACTTTGTGAATATTATAACAACATAAATATTCATATGTTATTTAGAAAGAAAACAGATGATCACCCTAATTATTCGCGTAGCTATGTAAGAATTGATACATATGTGTTAATAACTAATATCATGCTTAAAATATACCGCCTTACAACGTAGTCAAGTATATTTGTTGAAAAAACACATATCCTTAAATTGTGGAAATAGTATAGTATTAACAGAAACTTCGCGTTTTCACCATTTTACATCTATGCACAATCGGGTTTTACGAAATCTTAACGATCCTAATACATAGCAAGATATTATAAAAATCCATTTACCTACCGTTACTTTATCCAAGAAAATGCAAATAATGTGATAGTATTATGATCACATGCAAAACTTTTAGTCAGATATCATGCAACTAACGTTCATCTTCGCAAGAATATGATTCAGATATATAATTTTAACTCAGGCCATGGCATACAATTTGCGAATAGTTAATTTCTCAAATCACGCACAACACCTTACTCCCCATGGTCGCCAGTGTAACAATGTAACTATTAAATTGAGCTAACTTTTTATTCCATTTAGAGATAATGGATTTAGTTTTACGACACCTCGCACTCAATGGATCATTTTCTATATATTTGACTCTCTTCTAGATACTCTAAACATTACATATTTTATTTACTTCATCATAAAATAGCAGAAGGTCCCTGTTGTAAAAAAACTATTATTTATACTATATATTTAATTTTTCTTGTTTTTGACCTATTATTCTTATAATATTAGATACAATTTTAAGCTTAATTATTCCATGTTTACTTTTAAGCGAGTTATTAGTCACTAAGAGATTATGAACAACATTATGAAAATTGGATTGGCTACGCTGCTGGAGCAAAAGAAAGAGAGAGAGAAATACAGTTCCTAACTCACTTGCACACAGAGACCAGCAGTGCCATCTATTACTCCCTGTGTATTTGAAGGCAGGGTTTAGCGGCAGAAATGGCAAAGTACCAATTTAAAACAAATGACAGAGTGTATACCGTTTTTACCATTTGCTTGAGCCTCGTTTCTTCTCCTAAGAATCTATAAGGGATTAACGTTCGGAAGTAGATTTTGTTGGTTAAGTCACTCTCAAATCGTCATTTTGTGTTCTCGTAACCCTGACTATTTCATACTTTTCACTATATCATTGTTCTGGTGTAGTATTTGCATCGTTGATAATAAGAACGGAGACATTGTTTTCTTATTGTTCTCAAGAATTAGGGGATTAATATATTTGCCTCCAATTATTCTCTAATTCTTTCCGGACATGGGAGAAATAGTTATAAACGTCTGTAGGCTTTGCCTGAAGGAGAACTATTCTCTCAATGATATCTTCTCTAGCCAGTCTCCAAGTGGCGATCTGGTGTACAGTGCTTTGAACTTTGTATACGATTTGCAGGTTAGTTTGTTGTGATATCTATTAGATAACGATGTTGTGTTACAAGATTATGGTCCAAGAAACACTACTCGGCTTTGTTAATGCATGTGTTCCTTTTAATTTCATAAGAGTCTTTAATTTTATGTATGAAATATTTGTTTACTTTTATATCATCGTTATTACCCACGAAAGGATATCGCCATTTCATGTTCATATGCCGAATTCCTATTTACCACGAAACAATGCATCTTAAGTAGACGTTTCATTCTAATTCTTGTGCCAATTGCTTATATAAACGATTTCTGCACGTTTTCTACTTGGCAATTCAATTGCAGTGAGTATGTAGACATCGCTGTTACGTGTGATTTTCTTTAATTAATGAAGCATTATCATTACTATTCAATAGATATGCCCCGGCGACGGCCTACCGCCCCGAATATGTTCTCCGTGTTTGTGGAAAGTGCAGGAATTTTACACCTATAAAAAGAATGTCCATTTTGCTAAGGCAGAAATCTTAAAATTATTGAACGAGGTGAGTACTGTTTCAAATAATATTGAAATTCACTATTTTAGTTTTGATATGTATTCCGGCACATCTCAAGTACATTCCGATAATTTGTCGTACTTTTATTTACTTTTAGCTTTCTATGGTAGATTGTAGCAATAGAGAGAATGATGACTCGTCCATGGAATCTGATTCTGCACATTCGGTAAGTTTATGGAAACGTATATTATCAAGGAAAAGTTTTGAAGTTCAAATTGATATAAGGGATAAATATGACATTCGCTGTATTCCTAAATGCTGTATAATTGGCACATTTTGAATTACAATTTTTTAACTTTTAAATATATGGGAAATAAACCAATTTGATTTATATATTATGCTGCTATTGTTCTTTAAATGGTTAATGAGCATATCACAGTTACAGTTATCAAAATTTTATTGAGAACTTAGTAAAATTATAATTTTTTCTAGGTTCCAGCTAATGATGATATTGATATTGAAGAGTGGCAGATGCCAAAAGCGTTAAAAAGAGAGGCAATCGATATTGAGGTGAATTAAACATTTAATAGCTTTTAGAAAATCAAATGTTATTTTCTGAATTTGATATATTTACATTGATGTATATTTCCTTCAGGGACAAGGAATTGAACCAAATTCGCATAATGAAGAGAACATTATGAATATTAATAATGGGTCAGGTTCATCGAAAGTGGTGAACATTGCATTTGTTGATAATTCTTTTGACTTTTACTGGTAAATTATATCATATTAATAATTCATAGGATGTTGCTTGAGGTTTGACTTTATTGGTGCACATTGCGTGAAAACCTTTTCTTCTTATTAATTAGTTTTGATAAATATTTTAATCAACTTCAATTTGATTAAATTCAAAATAGGTATTACAAGGGCTGGACATGGAGGTGAAGCAAGAGGAGAGTGAGCCGATTAATGATGAAGTTGGTACAATTCAGGTAATTACAATGATGGTTTAGTAATTATCATATATCTTTTATTATTTATCAACTCTTGTTGGTGAAATATGTCAAATTCTCTTCGTTATATAGTTTAGGGTTTCTGTAATAAAAATACTGTACGGGGGAAACTTAAAGCGGTATAGATTTTGCTGTTGAATTTTTGCAATAGAATCTTACAAATAGTTTCTATTATAAATGCTATAAAAATTTCTGTCAAATTTTAATTTAAGGAGGTACTCCAAATAAAACTTGAATAATTGAATGAAGAAGTATTGAATGAATTTCTTTTGAGCTTTTGACAAAAAATAGTAATCAGATCTCAGTATCAGCTTAAATGGTTGTCTATGTTTCATTAAATATGCGTTTCAATTATGCTTTGAGAGTTAGGGATAGAAAGTCTAATGTAATAACCAGAATGGCTCTCGACTACTTACTCATCCCACATCATAGAACCACTGCATACCAAAAATCTTTTTGTATTGCTGTGGCAAAACTATGGAATAGCTTTCTTAATAATATGAAATATTCTAATTCATTGTCTTTTTTTAAAAACAAATTTTTTCATTGTCTTTTTGCATTAGAAAAGGAATAATATGCCATTCATGCCATGGTATTATATAAAATGTCTATTATTCTTTATCATAAAAATGTATCTGGGGTTTAATTGAATTTATGATGAGCTGTCTTGTATTTGTATTTCTTTTATTTATGTTCTTAAGTGGACAAAGAAGTCCACATTTTCTTTCTTTCTTGATATTTTCATATTCTTAATCAAAATTACTTTGACATGTTTCATATTGATACTAATTACTAATATTCTTGATTTCAGTCCACTGTGTCATCAGATTCAAAGAATCATTTAAGTTTGGATGCTTCAGAAGAAACTGTTGTCAATACATTTGAGGGAGAGAGCATTTGCACAAAAGAAGATACCTCTTTTGTAATCAGAGAGGCCAATGAAGGGATAGCTGAAGAAGTCTCAAGAGATGAAGTTGTACCAGAAGAGGAAACAACATCTGTTGAGCTGACAGAATGTATTCTGAATGATACAGAATCAGAACTGTCTCATTTAAAAGCTTCTCTTTCGAAGAGGAAGAGTGGGTTTATTTGTGATATTTGCCAAAAGTGTTTTAAAAGTAAGGATAATTTGGTCAACCATGTTAGGGTTCACTATGATGAAAGACCTTATAGTTGTAAAGTATGTAAAAAAACATTTAAGCGGGATACTGCGAGGTATGTACATGAGCTAAGACACCTTAGGGACAAAATGACTATTGGAAAGAGTAAAAAGGAAAGCAAGGAAAATCAGTTCAGTTGTGGTGTTTGCACGAAGAATTTTAGCACCAGAAAGGGGTTACATGTACATTCATATTTGCATAGTGATAAATTTAAATGTATCTTTTGTGGGAAATGTTTTATTAGTAATGCTGATCTTAGGAGACACTTAAGAATTCATACCAAAGAGAAACCGTTTAAATGCGAAGTGTGCTCTAAATGTTTTACTATAAAGGGTAATCTGAATAAGCATTTGCTTATGCACTCGTCAGAGAGATCATTTTCATGTGATTCTTGTGATAAGAGATTCAAAACTAAACAAGAGAAGACAGTGCATGAATTGTATCATTTGAGTAAAGAATAAAATCGTTACACTGGCTATGATTGTACCTTTTCTAATTTCTCCTGATATATACTAAGTATCTTTATGTCATAATTTATGGTTTGACGAGAACAGTCTGATGAGGATGTTTGTGATGTTGTATAAATTTAAAGTTAGGAAAAAAACCTACTCCTGGCTTCCTAAGAATCTGATTCCAAAAATTCTATCAATTTTACGTCTCTTAAAAGAATATTATGTACCAGTTATTGCAATTGTTAAATTTGCTCAACTTCTTAAAATATATTGTTATAAAGAAGGTTATGTTTAAAGATAGGCTGAGGAAGAATATTAATGTAAAACATCATCCAGACAGGCATCAAAGTCGCTTTGTTAGAATGTTTTTATCCATTTACTTTTATCAACTACTGTTGTTCATATCTCGACTTTATTAAAATGAAAATTTTATTTTAAATGATATTTCTATAGTCATGTTTGTTTCCTTGCAAACAGTTCAAATAAATTTGTAAGAGAATATATTTTACTTTGTATGATTGTTGAGTTGGTTGAATATTACTAAATTCTTTAATTTACCTTTATTTTTTTTTAACCATCCGTCATTCGCGCCGACAATCATAACACAATCAGTCATGCGTTGTATTCTATACAACACATGAATTTTCAGCCAAAGATGTAAAATAAATTGAAGTTATAATTATTTCTGAGTAATTAACTTTAGGTATTAATATAATTGAAGAAGAATATTTTAGGAAGGAAACAACTTTTAGTAAAATTATTCACCTTTAATTATTTACATGCATTCAGAAGGTACCTCAAAAGCTAGGTGTCAATTCTTTCCAAAATTGAAATGCGTTTAATAAAGTTTAAGATGAAATAAGTGCAAAATTCTATTTAAATATTAAAAATAAGCAAAATTTTTTAGCTTATTATAATGTTCACCAACCAAAAACTTACCCAAACATTCGTGCATATTATGAGTTACAACAGTAGTCACTTCACAGATTTACTCCCTTTCGCAGTGAGTTTAAGACTTAAAAGGAGCTGTTGAATCATTAACAAGTTAAAGATAAGTGAAATAAAGGAATAGATAAAATCAATTGACGAAGCTGTCACTTTGTGGAACTCCAAAATGTAGGAAAGGAAGAGAACACTTTGTCTTAGCTCTACAGTAAATTGATTGTGCGACCGGTTTTGACTAAGGACTAGTCATCTTCTGCAAGAAAATACAAAAAGTGACACACATATATATACAAGAGACAACAAGAAGCCAAAGAGTGGGGTAAGTCTAAGGGTTGGGAAAGGATGAGGGGAGAGGAGGAAGCAGGTTGACGAGTGACAGCAAGGGGGAGGAAGCATTGAAAAGGTACACATTGGTCAGGTTAAGGGCATTTCTTTTGTGGATTAAAATCTCTTAGCTTTGGGCGCTTTGGTAATTGATGTATAAGCTTAGCCTGAAAGTCCAAAGAATGATATTCTTGCAGCAAGTGCATGGAAAACTAAGAAGCATCAGAACCATTTATGAAAGATTGTTCATGTTCCTTAATCCAAGTGCACAGACTTATACCAGTTTGACCCAAATAAATTGCTCCACAGTCATTTCAAGTTTGTTTATAAACCCCAGATTTACGAAAAATGTCCAACTTAAATTCACAATAAATGAGTATTTTACCAATATTGTTCAAAGTGTGGAAAGCAGGTTTGTGGTCTGCGGGGAGGTAGTTCGCAATCTTATAGCTAATTGCACCAATAGAAGAGCTTTTAACCCATTTAGTAATATCATCCTGTAGAGCAAGAGTGTGGTAAGTGCTTGACATGAGGGGGGTAAAAGAGATTTTCCAGGCTATCCTAGTTATAATGTACTCAACACCATATTTTTTTAGATCCTTCTAAAATAAGCGGAGGGAAGTAATGGAGATGAGGGTACCTTGTTGAAACATTTGAAGTGTGGTCTTTTTGGAGTGCCTCACATTCAAAATTACCTCATTTACTTCACTTAAAAGGTCATTTATGTGCTTTGAATAAGAAGCCATTTTAAGAACATTATTTGATACATAACTGTTCATGAGATCAAAGCACTGATTTAAAGAGTCAACTAAATCCGAAGTATCTTCTGCCAACTTCGAACCCAGTTTTTATCGCCCAAGGGCAGTGGCTGCAGTGTTAGAAAGATGCTCTTTGGCCAACCTTACTTTCTGCAGAGGACACGGTGGATGGATAGCTTGCGGCAAACACTCAGATTAGAGTTAGTAAGTTCAACAAAGCTCAGAAGGGGATCTTTACTTATTTTAACTCTACTCCGTAGCACAAATCCAGAATCATAAAGCCAATTTTGAATGAGTTTCAACAGATGAGGAGCATCTGGAAAAAATAATTTAGACTGTGTACTGTATTTAACCAACCTAATTTTTGGAGCATTGTATCAAATTTAGTATATAACATTTTAATGTGATCATCATGGCCCTATTTAGTAATATCCGCAATCACTTTTTTCCGTTTGGCTAGTTAAGTATAAAGTAAAAGCATAAAAATTAAAAGGCGGAAACATGATACAATTATAAATAACTTTAATTGTGTTGATAGAAATAAATTTACTTACCCTAGCCAGGAAGTATAGTTTTTTTGCAATTTTCTAAAAATTTTCTTCAAATGAGAAAACCTAGGAAAGAAAGTTTTGCTTAGTTAATAATTGCCTTACCACCAATTATTTTCTTCTTGTCCTCGTACCAATCGTACTTTGGGATTCAAAATCGCTTTCACTGTGCACTCACTATCACCGCCCTCGTACACAATCACATCATCAAAAATTAGCTGATTTGCCCTCACAATAAAAGATCTTCCACAAGATCTACTGCATGGAAACAATCCTGGTGAGTCTCACACTGAACACAAATGGGAAATCTTGAGAAAGGAATTTAGTGCCCACCACATTCCTGAACTCTATCCCAGAAAAGAAACATAGTATCCAAACTCTAACGTTTAACGCTTCCTGACTTCAGTTTAACGCGCATAGAACTTGAGTTTTTTCCTTTTTTGACAGTGCCAAGTACTGTCACTTGGATACAAACTTTTGGCACTAGAGGACATTTGTGTCGCCTAATTTATATTATTTTTGTACTTGTGTCTGCAGCTATGCAATGGTTTCCCATAATACAGTGCAATATTGTAAATTTATGGAGTTCTTTCGTACCCAATTGCATTCAGTTACTGTTGTGGTTGCTTGTGGTGTATTCAGTACACAAACCTACTGCATTAGATGTTTGTGAACAGTTTTTCTCGCTCTTCACGATGGTAAGTGTCCATTTTCTGAAAGATATTAAAATTTTCTCTCTTTATATTGAAAATATATATGCAATAAAAGAAGTAGGGAGGCCTATTTCTTTGCTGAACCAATCTTAAAGTCAGAGTTACAGAGGTACACAATACTGCCAAGTGATTCAGCCACAACTATATGAGAGATACAGTTGGATTTGTGGCTGTGACTCTTCCAGTAGGCTATACTGCTTTGCTTGCTTTCTCTTTGCAAAAAAACAAGAACGGAACCTGGATGAAAATAAGTGAGCTCAATTTAAGGCATTTATTTAGAAAATTACAAAGCATGAGTAATATATTGGACAATAGAATGCCAGATTAGATCTTTCAGTTATCGGTAAAACAGTGATCAGAAATACTTCAAACATCAATGAAACGATATAAAGCTACACATGGAGTGAAAAATTGTGTCATATCTGGGACTTGAACCAAGGTCTCCCACTTTCAGGGCAGGTTTTCTAACCACTAAACTACCTAACACCTGCCCGAAAAGTGGTATACCTGGATTTTAGTCACAATTTTTCACTCCTTGTTTCACTTTGGGCTTAAAGCGCAGTTAAATATATATATATATAATATGTGGAGTAAAATGTAGCTTGCATACTGCAAGCAGATAGACAACATTATTTTAATATCGGCATCATATTGGTATGGTCCTCAAAAGAAAAAAAAGGATTGAAATTTTTCTTAAAATTTGCTGCAATTTAATCATCTGGCATCGAACATGGGTCTTCCTGGTGAGCTTACTATGCAGCACAACAGAAGATCACGATATCTTACTATTTTTCAAAATTCAGGCAGAAATATTGGCTGCAACTGCCTCAAAGGACGTCCCACTTTTCCCATGTATTCCTTATGAGATAAATTTTAATGTGCCCTGTAATCGAACCCAGGAGCAGTACAGTCTTATCTAAATTTTTTTCTAAGTCTTAGTCTTAATAGCACCAAGTTTTGCAACATCAATCAACTCGATCGGTAAGTAAACAACGATATTAAAAGTCGACCATATAAACATTCAGGACAACAACTTAGATGAAAGTTAAACATCAAGGCATTTTTTTTGCGAAACACAATGCTTGAGTATAAGTAAAAAAAGGAGTAACATCCAAAACACCATAGTATCTCATTTATGGTAAGGGTTCTAAAGATTGCTGCAAAACGTAGTGCACAACTTATAGGAATAATCAATCAAAACCATACACAAACACAACAAACCTACCTTTAGATCATAAACAAAGTTCAGCACTATGTAAAGTAGATTGCCAGAAGGAGAATAACAGGAGAAGATATTACTAAGTGTAAAACTTTCCTTCAGGCAAAGTCTACAGAAGTTATCTAACCTTCTTTCACCCATTTTTGGAAAGTTTTACAGATGAAGTGAAAGGAAGGTATTCTAGAAATTTACCAAAAGGAAATAAATGAACTGTACAATAAACAAGTAAAATGTAGCTTGCATACTGCAAGCAGATCGACAACACTAACTTCATGTCAGGACGGTCCTCAAAAGAAAAAAAAATCTTAAAAATATTCTTAAATTTGCTGCAATTTAACTGTCTGGCATCAAACCCAGGTCTTCCTGATGAACTTCCTATGCAGCACAATAGAAGATCACCATCTATAACTATGTGTGGAAGTTCTGGCAGAAATATTGGCTGCAACTGCCTCAAATAACCTCCTGCTTTTCCCTTGTATTCCTTATGAGAGAAATTATAATGGGTTCTGGCATTGAACCCAGGAACAGCATTGTCTTATCTAAATTTTTATCATCAGCCAAGTCTTATTATAAATCTTCTAGCAAACCAAGCTATTCCTATTATTTCGATAATTACATCAAAATAAATAATGAAAAATAGCTCAATGTGTTTTAAATGAGTGATATATTTACCACCTGGCTGCAAACCCGGGTCTTTCTGGTAATATTTTATATGCAGCACAACAGAAAATCACCACCTCTAACTATGTGTGAAAATTCAAGGAGAAATATTGGGATATTTAGAACGTTCAAAAATCTTAGATAGTTACTGAGAAACAACGATTTTAGTGACCGAGGTACAGAAATAGCCTCCGGAAAGCTTGTTTGTACGGTTAGTTTATTAATTTTGACGCCAGATGTCACGCCGATGAGAGAGTTTCACATCTCAAAAATTGTGAAAAATTCCCAGAATGCAACGGTAATTCCTGCGCCAAGAATGAACAGGGGTGGTGGTTTTGAAGGAAAATAACCCGTAAATTATTCAAAATATGACATTATATCATGAAAAATAGTATAGTAAAGCAAGATTAAGATACAATAAAGAGTAACAATCCATGGAATAATTGAATAATTAAAATGAGACAGTTAAGGATGACTTATGTTAAAGGTCGATGGGTTGAGTCGGGTATTGATGTCTTTTTAAGTTAATATATGGTTTTTGAAGCAAATGTTGCCTTGTGTTAAGAAAAAGATAGTCACCCTCTCGTTCGGATCGCAAGCTATAATTGGTTTGCAAGCTTAATTAGTACCCAAGGTCTTTTAACACAAATATTTATTCTGATATAATTGTATATATGAACAATGTAGAAATGATTGAAAAAATTAGAAAATCTGATTCTATAATTAAAAATTACCGAAAAAAAGGCGTATAACGACTTAAAACGATACAAAACTTACCAGAAAAACTCCTTAATCATTGGAAGGAAGGATAAGTACACAATGAAAAAAAAAAGGAATTATGAACACTGATAGATTAGCAGTTTACTTCTTATTGATATAATTGGGAGTTCTAAAAAGAACAGATTGATTTCGGTGGAATTAAACAGAGGGAGATGGATGTGAAAGGGTTTAGGTAAGGGTAAGGTTGTTTGTGGTTATGAAAGGGATGGGGGTTTCGGAGGACACACCTTAGAAACTGCTGTGAAGACGGAGAGATCGCTCCGGGTGTAATCTCTTCCATAGATACGCTCCTACGAAGCCATCGAGGTGTGTTTCTCTGCGTCCATATCTCTCCCTCCACCCCCTCACTATATTCTGAGTGTGGACGCCTGTCTCCGGATCCACGAAATTAAGCGAGTGATTCACAGTTTGATGGTTGAAGTTAGAGAAACACTTCGCATTTAAATGGCATCTCCTTGGTATGAATTCTTACGTGATTCCTAAGATCAGCAGTACCCTTAAAACATTTCCCACAAAATATACATTTATATTTATCACTATGCAAATTGGAATGTTGATGTAACACGTTTCTAGTACAAAAAATCTTTGCGCAAACATCACAACTGTACTGACTTTTCTTGCTTCCATTTTTACTCTTTCCAAAAGTCATTTTGTCCCTAAGGTGTCTTAGCTCATGTATATACCTTGCATAATCCTGCTTAAATGTTTGTTTACATACATTACAACTAAAAGGTCTTTCATGGTTGTGAACCCTAACATGTTTGCCTAAATCACGTTTCACTGCAAAACCCTTTTCACAATGATCACAAATAAACAAACTCTTCCTCTTAGAAAGAGGTGCTTTTAAATGAGACAGTTCTGATTCTGTATCTTTAAGAATACTTTCTGACAGCTCAGTAGATAGTGATACCTCTTCTGGAACAACATCATCTCTTGAGACTTCCTCATTTAACCCATCATTGGCGTCTCTGATTACAAAAGAGTTACAACTTAGAAGAAAGTTATACTTCAAGGCATTGCTTTTGCGAGACATAATGCTTGAGTATAAGAAAGCAAAGGAGTAATATCCAAAACACTATAGTATCTCATTTATGGTAAGGGTTCTAAAGACTGCTGCTAAACTTAGAGCACGACTTATAGGAATAATAAATCAAAACTATAAGCAAACACAACAAACCTACCTTTAGATCATTAAAAACGTTTAGCACTATGTAAAGTAGATAGCCAGAAGGAGTATGACTGGAGAAGATATTACTGAGTGTAAAACTTTCCTTCAAGCAAAGTCTACAGAAGTTATCCAACTTTCTTTCACCCAACTTCAGAAAGTTTTACAGATGAAGTGAAAGGAAGGTATTCTAGAAATTTACCAAAAGAAAAATATGAACCGTACAAAATATATGAGCAATGATAAGGATTTATCGACGCTTGGTTATCATTGATGTTTAACTTACAATCTCAAGAAAACAACAAACATGTTGCGTCCGCTCATAAAGACCAAGAAATGGCAGATGGGCAAAAGCTCATCCAATGAGCAAGTAGTTCCAGGTTCTGTCACGAAAAGTATCATGTAGTGTGCAGAGTACCTAATTACTAATTATTAACTGAGGGCTTTTTCATGTAACAATATAAATAAAAAGATGTAGAATACCTTGAAGTTAACTTTAAATTCAAATCTGTTCATGGAGAATGTCACCTTTAGCGGATAATTTTGGATGTGTTTATGTTTGGTTTTGAAGTTTTGTAAGATATCGTATGTATTAGTTTCAACGTATTCTTTTCCATATGATTTATTATAAGGTTTGAATCCGTGAAATTTAGTCGCAGTGCTGCAAACTTTCATGTTTCAAAATTAAAGAATGATTAATATTAATACTACAAGTGATTCGAAAATTACGGGAATGCTTTTGTTAAATTACTCATATATCTCTGCTTCGGCTAAATGGGTGTTCTTCTTGTAAGCAACGTATTCCTGTATTTTCCTAAAGCAAGTGGCACATCTCTTAATAGGATATTGATTAGCAGGGGATGTTTAAATATAGAGAGAGTTTCAGTTTATCGCAAACCGAAATCATAAGAAGAATATTACTTAGCTGAGAAATCTGAAAGATATAGCAACTGAATAGTTACATTTCTTTCTTAGGTTCTAAATATATTTGATTGGTCTTCTTATTATACCTAAATTCTTAGAATATTGGTACAGGTTCTTTAGTCCGTCAAAAGGGTCAAAACCAATCCTAAGCAACGTATCTACTGTTGATGCGGCAATACAGAGAACTAGAGGTTCATTAACGTTAATCCTCTCATATCTAGTTATATGTCGTTGTGTTGTTGTAAGTACCGGTGATAGAACGAAGGCAGTAACCTTGATTGCTCTCAAATCTTATACAATTCACAGATTTTGTAGCATTTAAACTGTAATCCTTTCCGAAGATGAGCGACATAACTTCAGATCTTTGTAGGCTTTGCTTGAAGGAAAGTTTCACACTACATGATATCTACTCCAGCCGTACTACATCAGGGGATCTGATTTACCGTGTTTTGAATTACGTTTATGACTTAGAAGTAGGTTCATTGTGACTTTTTTATCTTTACTGTATACTTGTTACATATCGATGCTCCACAGTTAAACTTCTAGGTAGCGTTAATTGTTATTGATTATAAGGATATGTACATATCATAGGCGATAATATGGCATTTTATGAATGATAAATACGTTAGGTATTATTTGATCGTTTTGCTTCGCGGAAACAATGCAGTTCCTTAATTTCCATCTAAGAACTGATTCGATTTAAAAATGTATTTGCTTTAATTAATGATTTTATAGAATATTAATATTATTCATAGTGGTTTTGTTATTTTATATCGCTAAGATCGCTGTTCCGTTTGTTGGTATTTGTGTGGTGATGCATTATCCTTTCTTCCTTTAGGTAACCCCCGACGACGGTCTTTTAACTCAAATATGTGCTCCGTGTATTTGGAAGATGTTGGAATTCGAAGGGTACAAGAGGAATGTTCATTTTGCGCGAGTAGAAATTGTAAAATTGTTGAGCAAATTAACACACGTAAGTACGATAACAGTATCAATTGAAAGAGTTTTTATGTTTTGCTGTTCTTCATAACGTGCATTGATGTAATTGTTTAACTATATCTTACGTTTAGGCTTCCACCGAAGGTTGTGACAGCCGTGAGAGTGATGAAAGGCCTGTTGAATTAGATTCTGCACAAGAGGTATGTTTATTGCTTCCAATGTTATCGAGGCATTAAATTGATATTAAGATCGTAATAAAAGGTACAAAGAGGAGGTAATTACATTTGGTGTTGACCTTATTGCTGAGTATATGGTATTGTTGATATGAAACCTAAAATTGAAAGATGACTCGATTGTAGGATTTTAATTTGTTTTAAATTTGATTATTTGTATGAATAGAGTTAACTAATGAGACTAGTGTACTATTATATCATTTTCTTTACTGTAACTCTGTGATCACACTATGGTAACAAGTAAACAACTACAAGACAATGATCCTTCGAAGGTCACGCCTTCTGGCAGTATTCCCGCTCATTTCCAGTACATTCTGATAATTTGTCGTACTTTAATTTACTTTTAGCTTTCTATGGGAGATTTAAGCAATAGAGATATATCAAGGAAAAGTTCTGAAGTTCAAATCGATATAAGGGATCAATATGACATTCGCTATATTCCTAAATGCTGTATATTCGGCCCATGTGGCATAGAAATACAATACTTATAGATGCGTTAGTTGTTGTTTAACTTATATGTTATTAAATTCAATTTTATAACTTTTTAATTTATAGGTAATAAACATGTTTGATTTATATATTACGCTCCTATTGGTGTTTAAATGGTTAATGAGCATTTCATAGTTACAGTAATTAAAATTTTATTGAGAACTTAGTGTAAATTTCCATTTTTTTCTAGGTTCCAGCGAATGAAGATATTGATATTGAGGAGTGGCAGATGCCAAAAGAGTTAAAAAGAGAGGATATCTATATTGAGGTGAGTAAAATACTAAATAGCTTTTTGACTATGAAATGTTATTTTCTGAATTTCATATATTCACATTGCTGTATATTTCCTTCAGGGACAAGGAATTGAACCAGATGTGCATAATGACGAGAACATTTTGAATATTGATAATGGGTCAGGTTCATCAAAAGTGGTGAGCATTGCATTTGTTGATAATTCTTTTAACTTTTGCTGGAAAAAATTATCATATAAAAGATTCATTGGATGTTGCTTGAGTTTTACCTTTGTTGGTGTAGATATCATGAAAACCTTTTCTTTGTATTAATTTCCCTTGATAAATCATTTAATCAACCTAAATTTACTTTAATTCAAATTAGATATTACGAGATATGGACATAGAGGTGAAGCAAGAGGAGAGTGAGCAGATTAATGATGGCATTGGTGCAATTCAGGTAATTATAATAATGGTTTAGTAATTATCATATATCTTCTATTATTTAACAACTCTTGTTTGCAAAATATGTCAATTTCACTGTGTTATATAGTTTAGGGTTTCTGTAAGCAAAATACTGTACCAGGAAAGCTTAAAACTATATAAAAGATATCAATGTTGATGTTTTGGAATGAAATCTTACAAATATTAACAATTATAAATGATATAACAAAATATTACTGTCAAATTTTAATTTAAGTATGGAATCAAAATATAACTTGAAGAATTAAATGAGGATGTATGGAAGGAATATCTTGCGAGCTTTTTGCAGTAAATAGTAATCAGATTACAGTATCAGCTTATATGGTTGTCTGTGTTTCATAGTATATAAGTTTTATTTATGCTTTGAGAGTTAAGGATTAAAAGTCTAATATAACAACCAGAATGGTTCTCAAATACTTACTCATCCTACAACACAGAACCACTGCATAACAATATTCTTTTGTATTGCTGTGGCAAAGCTATGGAATAGTATTCCTAATGGTAAAAAGATTACAATTCATTGTCTGTTTGTAAAAACAAACTTTTTCATCATCTGTTCGCATTGGAAATGGAATAATATGCCATTCACGCCATGGTGTTCTATAAAATGTCTATTATTTTTATAATTAAAATGTATCTGTGGTTTAATTTAATTTATAATAAGCTGTCTTGTATTTGTATTTCTTTTATATTCATAGGTGGACAGAGAAGTCAACATTTTCTTTCATTCTTGAATTTTCAATTCTCTTCTTCAGTCTCCTTCTTTTGAATTCCTAAGGACTTGTTTCATTCTTAATCAAAGTTACTTTGACATGTTTCATATTGATACTAATTACTAATGTTCTTAATTTCAGTCCACTGTCTCATCAGATTCAAGGAATCATTTAAGTTTGGATGCTTCCGAAGAAACTGATGTAAATTCATTTGAGGGAGAGAGCATTTTCACTACAGAAGATAACTCTTTTGATATCAGGGACGTCAATGAAGGGATAACTGAGGAAGACTCAAGAGATGAAGTTGTTCTAGAAGAGGAAGCAATATCTGTTGAGTTGACAGAAAGTATTCTTAAAGATACAGAATCAGAACTGTCTCATTTAAAAGCACCTCTTTCTAAAAGGAAGAGTGGGTTTATTTGTGATATTTGCAATAAGCGTTTTGAATCAAAACAGAATTTAGGCAACCATGTTAGGGTTCACAAAGATGATAGACCTTTTAGCTGTAATTTATGTAAAAAAACTTTTAAGCAGGATAAAACAAGATTAGAGCATCAGCTAAGACACCTTAGGGACAAAATGAGTTTCGGAAATAGTAAAAAGGGAAGCAAGAAAAATCAGTTTTTTTGTGCTTTTTGCACAAAGAATTTTAGTACCAGAAAGGTATTTCATCAACATTCTAATTTACATAGTGATAAATATAAATGTATCTTCTGTGCGAAATGTTGTACAGGTACTGCTGATCTCAGCAGGCACATAAGAATTCATACCAAGGAGAAGCCGTTTAAGTGCCAAGTGTGTTCTAAAGGTTTTACTCAAAAGAGTGCTCTCAATTCACATTTGCGTACTCACTCTTCAGAGAGATCATTTTCATGTGATACTTGCGATAAGAGATTCAAGACTAAAAAAGAGAAGACAGTGCATGAATTGTATCATTTGAGAAAAAAATAAAATCCTTACACTGGCTATGTTTGTCCCTTTTCTAATTTTTCCTTTTAGATAATAAGTATCCTAATGTCAAAATTTTTGGTAAGTTGTGAACAGTCTGATGAGGATGTTTGCAATGTTGTATAAACTAAAATTTGAAAAAAAAATCCTGATTCCTAAAAATCTGATTGCATAAAATTCAATCAATTTTATGTCTCAGAAAAGAATATTATGTGCCAGTTATTGCGATTGTTAAATTTGCTCAGCTTCTTAATTTAAATTATTATTAAGAAGATTATGTTTAGCAATAGGCTGAGGATGGCTATTAGCGTAAAACATCATCTAGACAGGCATCCAAGAACCTTTACTAGAATGTATTTATTCATACCTTTTTATTAACAACTGTTGGTCAAAGAAGTATACCTCCAATTTTCAAAAATCAAATTTTATTTTAAATGATATTTCCTTAGTCAGGTATGTTTCCTTACAAAACAGTTCTAATAAAATTGTAAGAGAAAAGATTTTATCTTGTATGATTGTTGTGTTACTTAAATATTACTAAATTCTTAAATTTACTTCAAAATGTTTTTTTTTACCTTTCATCATTCGCACCTATGATCATATCACAAACAGTCACACGTTGAAATCCATTCAATAGATTGATTTTCAGCCAAAAATGTAAAATAAATGAACTTATAATTATTTCTGAGTACTTAACTTTAGTTAATAATATTATTTAAGAGGAATAATTTAGGAAGAGAACAACTTTTAGTAAAATTATTCACTTCTATTTCTTTACATGCATTCAGAATTTACCTTAAAAGCTAGATGTCAATTCTTTCCAAAATTGAAATGCATTTAATAATGTTTAAGAAGAAATAAGTGAAAAATTCCATGTAAATGTTTTCATAAGCAAAAATAGAGTTCATCAATGAATCACATACCCCAACAGATGTGCATTTAATATGTTACAAAAGTCTTCACTTGACAGATTTACCTGCTTTGGCTGTCGGTTTAAGACTAAAAAGGAGCCGTTTAATCATTTACAAGTTAAAGGTAAGTGAAATAATGGGAAAGACCTGGGCATGAGGTTAAGGGGACCACCCAGGTACAAACAGCACCTGAAGAACCCTCTGTGTTGTACATAATACATCCTCACAACAAACGGAGGGTTGAGGTTTTAGGTGAAGTGAGCAATGAGTCACCATAACATTCCATCTCACAAGGAAGTTCCCATAAGGGTGGTTCAAAAATACTCCTATCACCCAGACACACACACACGTCTCCCCTATTAACAGTTTTCGTCGCAAAGCACATATATTTATCCTAAAATATAATCGTTTGAATTGAAATAGAATTTGTCTTGCTATTTATCGTTTCTCGCCAAAATTTGGAAACTTTGAGGTAAATATACTCACAAATGGTAGCATTTGATTTATGAAGAAAATTATGTCTGTAATTTGGGTGTTACACTATTGCAGGGTATTATATTTCTATCAGAAGAAGAGACAAAACGACACACCTCACTGTCTAGCAAGCATTGGTAAGATTTATAAATAATTTGCATGTTTTGACGAATTTTGGCAAACTGAGAAAACATTTTCTTCGATTCAAACTTACTAAATCTTTAATATTACACAATAAATAGCATTTTACATACATCTTTGCCATTAAATAACTTTCTAAGACTGAAAAGGAGCCAATGAATTATTTACAAGTAAAAGGTAAGTGAAATATAGGAATAGACCTGGGCATGAGGTTAAAGGGACGACCCAGGTACAAATGGGACACAAAAACCATCTGTGTTGTACATAATACAACCTTGCGACTGACTGAGGGTTAAGGTTTCAGGTGAGGATGAAGTGAGCAATGAGTGACCATCACATTCCATCTCATAAGGAAGTTCTCCTAAGGGTGGTTTAAAAAGACCCCTTTCTCCCACACATATGTCACCCCTATGGACAGTTTTCGTCTCAAAGCACATATCTTTATCCTAAAATATATTTGTTTGGATCATACTAGAATTTTTCTGCAATTTTATTGTTTCTCACCAAAATTTGGAAACTTTGAGGTAAATATTCTCACATAAGGTAGTATTTGATTTACAAAGAAAATTATATCTATAATTTGGTTGTTATAATATTGCCAGGAATTACATTTCTTTCAGAAGAAAAGACAAAATGACACACCTTACTGTATAACAAAAATCGCTTAGATTTATGAATAATTTGTATATTTTGACAAATTTTGGCTAACAGAGAAAATATTTTCTTGGATTCAAACTTGCTAAATCTTTAATATTACACAATAACATAGCATTATATATACTTCTTTGCCATTAAATAACTTCTGAAACATTGAGAAGCCATCAGATAAACATGCAAAAATTTGATACTTTTCAGAAAATTTTTGACTTAAATTCGCAGCCTCAGGACATAATTCGATTGAGTTAAAATTCTTTATGAGTTATAAAGACTGCCAACAACAGACTTTAGTCACTAGCCATTGACCGATTTGGAAAAAAAATTTTCAATCCACCCTAATGGTCTCATCCTCTCACCTGGGAAAAGAGATTTTCCAGGCTACCCTGGTTACATTGATCATGTACTCAACAACATATATTTTTACATCCTGCAAAATTAGGCAGAGGGATGTAATGGACAAGAGGGTACCTTGTTGAAACGCTTGAAGTGTTTTCTTTTCAGAGTGTTAATATTTTTCATTTTGATTTTAGACTTCGATCCCAGTGGTCTTAAGTACTAGTCTCAACTAGTCATAAATAAAAATAATTAAATAAATTACGTTTTTTTTTAATAAATCCAATAAAATGAAGCTTAGATTAACATATTTACCCAGATAACAGGCATTTTGAACAATCTCACGTGAGATTAGAGGAGGGGGTCTAGCCAAATCTCACGATATCTCACTCGGGGGGAGGGAGGGGTCAAACGCAAAAATCACTGCACGTAATTAATGGATGCCCCCTAACCAAGGTGTTCTTTTACATACATTTTATTTATATCATGCGATATTACTGCACAATTTACAACTAACAATAGAGATATCTTTAAAATTAGCTCAAATTAGGAATTTAATAGTCTTTCCTTTTCATCTCATTAAAAATATATTGCTTGCAAAACACTAGGGCTTTGGACGCTGCTAGTGAAGCCCTCATCAAAATCAACTTTATATCAATTTGTCTATCACCCTCAAAACTTGGAATACGAAAGAATCCTCTCCTTCTCCTATTTGCATCTGTATTTGGGACATAAATTTTTGTGTTTAATCACCAGACGGGGATTCATAATTTTTTGGTGCGTTCAACACTTCTCAGCAACACGCTCAAGCACTCGTGCCCCATGGTGTAACAGGATAAGTTTTGCCGACGCACTCAGTGCACCAGTGATTACTTTTTAAATATTTTCTTCAAATCAGATGATTTCCATAAATTTATAATTTATAGCCAATATACAACCTTGAAAATCGATTGATGGCATTTATTTTTGAATAGATTTTTAATGATAAATATAATAAATAACACTTTAACATTTTTAAACACTTGAAACCTAGTAGTAGTAGTATTTTAAAAAGTGCTTCTACAGCTTAGGTCATTTCGCACATTAGCTCCCACCGGGATTCGAACCCGGGACCACTTTCACGAAAGGCAAACGCGCTGTCCACATGACTATCCAGGAGCCTGCTTGAAACCTTCAAGGAAATTACTCATATATAAAGTTGCGCAAAAACCGTCACAGTTCAAATTCATTTACGAATACACAGAAATGGTCTTATTATCCCACAAAAATAACACCTCTTTGCAGTAAAATATACATTTGAACCTGGGCATGGGGTGCGCCAGCGTGACATGAGCTTCAAAAGAGTTCCTTTGTTGCCGTAAATTGAACCCAATTTATGCAAAACTCGGGTGGTAGGTAGAGAACATTATTGTAGGAAGACTTGAGGGACACAGAATGATTACAAGGAAGATTTAAAAAAAGTGACGAATGAAAATGTATGCACTGGCACACTCAGTGCGCCAGCGCGAGTGCTCGAGGGTTAAGGGCACTTAATTCCAACAACAGCATAATAATTATAACAACAAATTTATTATGCCCTGGGAAAGTCCTATAAGATCAGGAAAAAAATACACAAGTATTATCTGCTCATACAAGATAATAACAGTAATTATAAACATAAGGTAAAAATACAAAAAAGAGACTGCTGACATAAAAATGATACAAATAAGAAATAAGCCAGTATTATGCTGTTAGAGTCATTCTGTGGTAGCAATAAGGGAATCAAACAATTTTTATTTAAAAGATTATGCAACAGTGGAATTTTTAAAGACAGGTTTTTTCCAGAAAATAGATGCAGTAATTAAGATGAATTTTAGGTAGATATTAAACCAAGGGATTGGACATAAAAGATAGTTAGAGATGGAGTGTTTGACAAGAAACAGAATATTTGTAAGTAAACATGTTACCTATATATAGTGGTTGAAGATCATGATAAACTGTAAACAAAAATAAACCAAGCATTTATTTTCTCCTGGTATTTGGTCTCAAACAATTCAACTGACAGCAGTAATTTGGAGATATGAACATCTTTCAGAAGGTTAAAAATGAATTGGATGAGGTTCTTAAGAAGATGGAGTATGTGAAGATATGGATCGGCTGTTAGATCATCATACACTAGACTACAGCATTAAGCTGTTCAGTAATTGCATCAGGCCCTAGAAATGGCTCCAACAATATACCAATATTTCTTGCCTTGGTATTTAACTGACTTCTTTCAATACCCTATCTCCCACATCTTAGTGTCAAACCCCTTTGCCCCAAATACATTTTAAGCAAGTGTGCCGTCACTAGTGCTACAATGCATAGCTTTATACAGAAGCTGTTTTGCAACCAGTGTACTTTCTGCCAGAATGATGAAGATGCTTGCCCAAATTTCCTGTTTGCAGCGTTCTCACAAACTCTACATACTCAAATATTAACAGGATTACACTGAAATTTGGCAAAGTTATAATTTATGTCTTCTTGATTTGGGTGAAAAATTAGAATTAATATTTTTTGTTTCCAAAGAAAATATCGACCAATTTTGAGCTATCCACTAATTTAAATGACGAAATATTACAAATGATAATATTGCTATAAAAAATTGTCTGAGGGAGGAGTTTTCAATCAAAAGATATTATTTTGGAAAATTTGTTCATTAGAATAATAAATTTTCATTGAAGTTCGTACGTTGTATCAAAATATATTATCTCCAATTTACAATTATTTAACAAATTAAAGTTATTGCAATTGGATTATGGTAACCCGTGCCAAATTAATGACAAAGAATTTTGAGAAATGAAAATTTACGCCGACAAGGGGAACACCAGGTATTGGGAAATTAACTAATGAATTTGCACAAATCTCTTAGGTCACATTTTTTGCTCAAAAATAATAGATAAGAGTCGGGCCGTTTAACCCAATGGGCATTTTTAATAACAACTAGCAAATGAATAAAGGAGTCAGGCAACACTGCCATACACCCATATTGCTATATAGATCTCAAGTCAATAGGAATTTATTTTCTTCAATTACTTTTCCTTTCAACTAATCTTTTTATGATTAAATAACATCTTGATACCTTCCAAGCATTCTTTAACTTTAGTTTATATTTATTCTTATATAAAACTTTGTACAGTGGGCTAAAATAAAAAAAATTTAATTTCTCGAAATTGTTTGGCTTCAAGTTAGCACTGGTTACCATAATTTAATCTCAATAAAGTTTCTTAGGTAAATTTATAGGCCTAATACAAAAAAAATAGAGGGTATGCGTTTGAAAAAAAATGGCTGATTATTTTGGTACACCCTGCTAGACATATCATGCTAACGTTATCATAGAATGCTACAAATTCAATACAATGAAAATGAACATATTAGAGTAGTAAGTACTACAACAGCTCCTCTGAATTTATCACATCATTTCCAAATATGTCAATGAAGTGAATCTGACCAGGGCACAAGAGATGTTCATCAAACTTTTTTGTTATTTTTACTCTTACACAAAAAAAACACAAGATCACTATTTCCTAGAGTACTCAGATACTCTAAACTAATACAGATACATTGGATCTAGCTCATAATGGAAAATTGAAGTAAAGGGCTGGTATGGGTTAGAAGAACTGCAAATGTGTGCAATGGTATGTGCGGAAGATAAACTACCTGCATACTTGGATATAAGATTTCTACGCAAACACACCATAAACATATATTTTCATCCAGAGGTCTAAACTCTGTTGCACAATGTATTTTGAAACAAATAAGCACAATGGAAGGGATTCCTTGAAAATGAAGTGATGATCTGTACTGTTTTGTTGGATCTTAAGAGAGCTTTTGAAACATTAGATGGAAATAGGCTTATCTATAAGCTACAGAAAAAAGTTTTGATGGGATAGACATCGAACGGATGAAAAATTATTTAATAGAAAGAAGGCAAGAAGATAAATAGCTACATCTCATCCAAAATAAAGATAGAGGGAGGAAATCCCAGGGCAGTCCCCTAGGACATTTGCTGTTCATATATTATATATTGACGTGTCTGGGGATATCATTTATATCTAGATGCTTCTCCGGATATATTAATGGTAATATATAGATAGATAGGATACTAATTCACATGCTAAACCACAATTGACATTGACTTGAAATTTTTACGACATATTGGCCATAACGTGTAACTTCCAGAAAAATTGCGATTTTGAATCTCATTGTCATGGGTTCGATTCCAGAGGGCCCCAAAATCATGATTTTTCCCATTTAAAAGCATTGCTTTGATTTTTGGGAATTTAAAAAAAATACTTTCCAGAGAGGTAGAGAATCAAGACTCAAGGAGCCTATGTATATGGTCATGATTTCAAAAATATAAATCACTTTTACAGAAAAAATCCTGGGTTCCATTCTAGGTCGATGCAAGAATCTGTCATTTAAAATACATTATAGGATAGTCTTGCTTTATTAAAAGGTTTATGTTAAGACTCACTCCCCTGGACGACAACCTTGTCATGGTGGAAGGACTTGCATGTTCCTATGATCTAAAGAGCTAGACTGGCTGGAGCATAGTTCCTATTAGGGTCACCCATGCCAGAAAGATCAATAGGCAGGGGCCAGACGAAAGGTAGACCACACAGCGTCTGTACCTCAGTGAGGCGGCTGCTAGGCGTCTGTTCCCCAGTGGGGTGGCTATAATGAGTGTTGGTGTCATGGTAATAAACAATAATGTTTAATAATAATAATGTAATGATGCACAACCAGAATAATATTGGTACTGGCAAAGGGACTCATCCTTCTAGGATGAGTGTCATGCCCGGCAGTGATGAGAGTAAGAACTTCTCGGTCGTCATTCCACAAAACCCTTACACAGGGAATGACAACAAACGAAGAGAGAAGATGGAAACAAGGGTGGGGACATGGAATGTTAGGACAATGCTCAGAAAAGGGAAATTGGGAAACGTAAAGTTAGAAATGAAAAGGTACAACATAAATATACTATGGTTTTGCGAAGTGCGGTGGAAAGACGAGGGAGACTTCTGGAGCAATGATGTTAGAGTCATTTTCAGTGGGAGAAGTACAATCCAGAAGGGAGTAGCTGTAGTGTTGGATAAGAAAGCAGGAGAATCCATGATAGCCACCGATCAAAAAAGCAATCGGGTTATGTCGATGGAAGTAAAGTCTGAACCGGTAAACACGGTTATAGTTCAGGTATATTTGCCCACTAGTGATTACAGTGAGGATGATGTATATATGGTCTATGAACAAATAGAGGAGGTTATGGGAAGGGTTAAAGGCAAAACGAATCTCATTGTTATGGGAGACTGGAACGCAGTAGTAGGGCAAGGCAAAGATGGGGAAGAGGTGGGAAAGTTTGGTTAAGGAAAAAGGAACGACAGGGAACAGAAACTGATCGACTTTTGCAAAAGAAATAATCTCTGCATCACAAACACACTCTTTCAGCACCACAACAGATGAAGGTACCCATGGAAAAAGCTCGGGGATACAGATAGGTACCAAATTGATTACATTTTGGTGAGAAAGATGTTTCGAAATAGTGATAAGAACTCGCAAGGTTTACTAGATGCTGATGTTGACTCGGATCGTAACCTGGCCATGATGAATACAGAGCTTAATTTTAAAAAGTTCATTAGAGCAAAACGTCTACCAAAATGGAATTTAGAAGATCTAAGGGGTGGGAAGAATAAAGAATTTAAAGAGTCAGTCAGCATGGCTCTTGATACTAAGGGAAGGGAACTAACCACTAACAAGGAATGGGAAAAAGTTTAAAAATTGTGTTAAAGATTGTGCTCAAAAAACTGTTGGGAGGGCTAAACACACTAAAATTAGAAAACCATGGGTAACTGTAGAAATGTTAAATAAAATTGAGGAAAAAAGGAAATGGAAAATAGTCAACACTTACCATGGGCGCAGAATGTACAGAGCACTAAACAACGAACTAAGAAGGGAAACTAATAAGGCTTGGGAACAGTGGTGGAAGGGGCAGTGAAATGAAATAGAAAAGCTAGTGGAAAGCGGGAGGGCCGACCTAATGCATAGTAAAGCAAAGCAACTGACGGGAAATAGAATTAGTAATAGAATGGAGATGGTTTAAGACAGCAAGGGAAATCTACTAAGGGATTCAGTCACCATAAGGGGACGATGGAAGGAATACATTGAAGAATTGTTTGGGAAAAACATGAAACCCACTAGCATAGAAAAAGAAACTGAGGATGAAGTTGAAGAAGACAATGTTGGACCTGGGTTACTTGATCGTGAAATAGAATGGGCGGGATATGAAAGGAAATAAAGCAACGGGGGTTGACGAGATCCCAGTGGAGTTCCTTAAGAACCTGGGGGATAAGGCCAAGAAATGTTTTTATGATTTAATTAGGAAAATTTATGATGAAGGGCAATGGCCAGAGGATTTTACCAAAACTATCTTGATTCCTTTACAGAAAAAGAACAAGGCTACAGAATGTCGGGATAATCATACAATTAGCCTAATCTCTCAAGCACAAAAAGTACTTCTAAGGGTTCTGAATAGACAGTTCGAGCGAAAAATTAAAGGGCTAATGACAGAAGACCAGTTTGGTTTTCTGAGAGGGAAAGGAACAAAGGATGCAACTGGGGTGATGAGAGTACTTGCGAAAAGAAGCCTGGAATTTAAGAGGGACTTATTCGGTATGTTTTGTAGATTTTGAAATTGCTTTCGATAGAGTCCAGTGGCCAAAACTGATGGCAATATTAAAGAAATATGGGTTGGACTGGAAAGATAGACGTTTAATTCAATATTTGTATCTGAATCAAACAGCTTGCATAAGGATAGCCGATGGGGAATCGGATTGGGCTGAATTGGGTTAGACAAGGGTGTCCTATGTCACCAAAGCTTTATAATATATTCGGGTAAAAGTTGCTTGCATACCGCAAGCATATGAAATGTATTTATAATCATCAGCTTTCTGCGTGTTGCAAACACAAACTGCAGAAAATCTCTTTTTTGAATTTGTCCCTTAGAATTTGTACACAATTGCAATACTAGAGGGAAAAAATCTATTATCAAACAATATCAAAGAAACCACTTTTAAACCAACAAAATAATGCATTCAGACCTATGTTTTGGTATAATATTACTCTTTCATGTTAACGCCACTCAAAGTTGATTTAAGTAAGTGATTTCAATAAAAATAACAAAAACTAATCCTTCCTAAGCCTCAACGTGGATCTGCATAGCATCTATGTCCTATATCGATATATTCTCTCTCACTTTTCTGGAGGCTCGAACGCTCGTAGAGTAGTGTCTGTTAGACAATATGCGGCTGTAAGTGATAACTTCTTATTGTAAGGGAAAGTACTTCATGAAATACTGTTATTAGAATTAAAATTGGGGTCTGAGGTATTGTGCCCATTGCTGGAATTTGCATCTAAAAGTTTTTGTTTAGGAAATATTTTTAATGTTCCCTGTATCACCAATAAAATTAAGTTCAAACTCCAAATTAGTCCCTCATTTCGTGATTGCACAATAAATGCATTAAAAGAGCATTGCTATTATGAGTTTTCCCACTAAACTTTATAGTATCCAAAGTATTTAACCTCTCGCAGAAGAGGTAAGAAGGTTACAAAAATTAATTTGTGTTCTCTTGATAGTCAAATCTTTGATATTGTATAGTTTATGCACCATAATTTACTTACATAAATTCTGCAACTGTGCATATATATATATATATATATATGATGTGGCAATTTCGTCGATAATTTCGTGCCGACGTGACGTCGTGACCGGAGTGACCAGAGTGAATCTGACTTATGGTGACTTAGGGTGGCGAAGGGTGGCGCCTTCGACTCCTGTTCGCTTTTTATGCCAAATGGTGGAAGAATACAAAATCTTTGCCAAGAGTCAAAAGTTCGAACGGAGATTATTCCGCGGTTACGTGTGAAAGGCGTGCCAGCCAGCCTGTCCCGTTCACTGTGTGACCGTGAACTCAAGGGCGAGTCTAGATTGGTGCTGGTGTGAGGAGTCGGGATTGTTCTAAGACACTTCTGCTAAGAGACTTCTTGAAGAAGGTTGTTGTGAGGAGAGAATGTTTCGACGTCTTGTGAATTCGGAGTCTTCCCGAATCGACGTTCGTATTGGGTGATTTTGTACTAATTGTAAATGAGCAGTTCAATTTAAAGTGTTATTTTGTTGTATGATATTGTTTGACCTCTTAATATTATTACTTATTATATTTATGGTTGAAACTCATTCTCTGATTGATTTTCCGATGTTCGATATCCCGAGCTGATTGCTGTTCAGAGTAGTTATTGAGTTACCGAATATTTTTCAGTTCTTTCCGAGTACAGAAAAATAAGGTGGCACAAATTGGTAGCAGAGCGTGGTTTGATTCACAACTCTGTTCTTGCAAAATTGCTTTTATCGACATCTTATGGACTCTGTTTGTGAGTATTCCCTGTTGATTCTTTGACATGTTGTTATTTCGTATCTTCACTGCTGACGTTCTTGATTTTTTCTAATTGCGCTCCAATTGTAAGTATTGTTTCGTGTTAATGCCACCTCCTAATCCTTACGCCAAAGGTTATTTAAGTTCCTCTAAAGATCGTCGTAATCGAGGTAGTTCTCGAGAGATTGCCAATATGGAAACTGCAACGCAAGCGTCCTCGGAAGATTATTCCGCTAATTCCATTAAGTTAGATTCTGTCAAGTTATTACTTTCGGATATTCTTCCCTTGGCAAACGTCGAATCCGAAAACTTGTTTAATTTTTTGAGTTCGGTCATTCATGTCTCTGATTTATCGCTAATTCCATTTGATTCGCTTATGATATATCTGACGTCGAAATTACCTGTTAATTTTCGGATGTTTTGGTTTGCCGCTATTCAGAGGAAATTATCTTTTCAAATGCTGGTCTCGGAAATTTGGCAAGAGTTTGTAAGTTCTCGCGAATACGAGCGTTTGATTGCAGCTAAAGTCAAACGTTATCAAATGCCATCCGAGCCTCCCTTGGAGTTTTTAAATGTTGTAACTGTTTCGGCAAAGGTTTTGGGGTTGTCTTTATCTGACATTGAGCTCGTTTCTATTGTTCTCGATGGAGTAAATCCTCTCACACGAAGTACGTTCGTTTTCCGAAGTAAGCCTACTAATATTTTAGAATTGAAGCAATTATTGTCGTACGCCTCGAAGCAGCTGATGGATTTCGCTAATTATTCGGCTACTTTCAACCCCAATTCGCCACGTGCAATCACTTGTACTTTTTGCAATCGTCAAGGTCATACTTTTGGCAATTGTCGTCAGCGAAGACGAAATTCGAATCGGCCGGCTATTACTATGTTCCATGCTACAGATTCTTTGTCTCCTGCTTTGCCAATTGTTAAGGTGACAATTGGTAATCATTCTCTTGAAGCCTTGATCGATTCTGGTTCTACTTATTCGCTGATTGATGTTAATTCTTGTAACAATTTACAGTTACGTTCGGTTAAAACTCTTCAGTCCCCAATTCAAATTCGAGGCCTTGGAGGAGCCACATTTACGTTAACTCAGCAAATTAAGGTGAAGGTCAAGGTCAGCTCATTCTCTTGGAGCCATTATTTCTACCTTGTTGACTTGCCATTTCCAGTACTAATTGGTAGGGATTTTATGTTAAAAACTAGAATGATCTTAGGCCATAACTATTTCACTTTTCAGTCTGATCCCACTCAAATAATCCCCTTCATTGATAGGCAGCTTGAGAACAGTTCACGAGATACTGCTCACCCGGTGCTAAGCTCAAGCTCTTCCGTTAAAAGGGATTCCCCTGCATTATCTACCAATCTGGGATCGAACAAACTGGTGAACTCATGCTCCCCTTCTGATAATTCTGATATTCCACAGGACGTGGTGCAACTTATTAATGAATTTCCAGACGTCATTACTACCAAACTTGGGTCTACTGGTGTAATGGCTTATGAAATCCAGCTTACAGATACCACTCCTGTGAGGTCGCATCCATTTTCTTTGCCTCCAGCCAAAGCCAAGATCCTACAAGATTCTGTATCATCTCTGATTCAGCAAGGTGTGGTTGAGGCCTCCACATCTCAATGGGCTTCACCGGCATTTCTTATTCCCAAGAGGGATAAAGGTTGGAGATTGGTGGTGGATTACCGAAAATTAAATGGAAAAGTACAGGTAGACCCCTATCCAACTCCTTCGGTAGAACATGCATTTCAATACCTGTCTGAGGCTAAAGTATTTTCTATTCTTGATCTAAATTCTGCCTTTAATCAGATACCTTTGAGTGAGTCTTCTAAGAAATATACTGCTTTTGTAACGCCTTTCGGTCTCTTTCAATACACCAGATTGCCTTTTGGATTTGTCAATTCTCCACAAGTTTTCACTCGTTTAATGGATCTTGTTCTTGGTGATTTGAAATATAATTGTGTTTATCCTTATATTGATGATCTTTGTATATTTTCAAAGGATATCAGCTCTCATTTAGTCCATCTGAGAGCTGTACTCCAAAAACTGCGAGACGCTGGGCTAACTCTTCATCCAGGAAAAATGAAGCTGTGTCAAAATTCTATTTCATTTCTTGGGCATGTTCTTCGAGGGGGATGTCTCCATATTGACCCGGAAAGAGTTAGACCCATTCAGAATGTTCCTGTTCCGCTAAATCTTCAGCAAGTGTCCAGATTTCTAGGTATGGCAGGTTTTTATTCTAAATTTATTCCTGGCTATGCGGAGATTGCCCACCCTCTAAATCAACTCAAGAAAAAAGATGCAAGGTTTGTGTGGTCTACTGTTCACAATGACGCCTTCAATAAATTAAAAAATGCTTTAGCCAACCCTCCTGTATTATCAATGCCTTGTTTCACTCGTGATTTCCATTTATTTGTCGATGCCAGTAATGTGGCTCTTGGTGCAGTTCTAAATCACCATATTGATGGGAAATACTGTCCTGTGGCATATGCTAGTAGAACTTTAAATCCACATGAACAGAAGCTAACTGCATATGAATTGGAATGCATGGCATGTATCTGGGGTATTGAAAAATTTAAAGATTATTTACAATTTAGACCTTTCCATTTGTATACAGACAATGGGGCTTTAACCTGGCTGTTTAATCATCCAAAGCAATTGGGAAAAATTGCTAGGATGGTTTTAAAATTATCTTCTTATAAGTTTACAATACACCATATTAAGGCTAATTTAAATAAACCAGCAGATTGTCTCTCCAGAATTCAGGTACAAGAGTCTGCTACTTCTTGTTTTTTACATAAGCTACCTATGTCTTTTGTTGATATTAGAACCCACCAAAATAATGATCCTTACTGTGTACCACTTATTAATAAATTAACTAATGATGGACTTAAGTTAGTTAAAGAAAATGGGATTTCTTTTGCTCTAAAGAATAATCTATTGTGTTCTAAAGTTAGTAAAGCTAAAAACTTTAGAGTTGTTGTTCCTGTTGTCATTAGACCAATGTTATTCCAATATTTCCATTCTTTACCTAGTTCGGGGCATTTAGGCATATTTAAGACTGTCCAAAAAATATCCCAGAGTTATTGGTGGCCAAACTTTAAGACTGAGATCACTGAAATGGTTAAAAGATGTTCGGTATGTCAGATAACAAAGCCCAGAAATGTTCTTTCTTCTGGTGTATTATCTTCTCAGCCTATTAGCAACCCTTGGGAGAGAATTTTCATTGACTTCGTGGGTCCCCTTCCTCGATCCAAATCAGGAAATTGTTATATTTTTACAGTAATTGATGGTTTTTCTAAATTTGTTTTCCTTGAATCTGTGAGAGATGCCTCATCCAAAAGTGCAATACATGTGTTATTTCATAATTTGTTCCCAAAATTTGGCTATCCCAAATATATTGTGTCTGATAATGCTACTGCTTTTACCTCGTCTGCCTTTAAAGATGCTTGCTTCAAAGTTGGGATTAAAATAGTACATACAGCCCCTTACTATCCCTGTCCTAATCTGGTTGAAAGAGTTCATAGAAATCTGCGTTTTGCACTGTCTGCCTATTGTACGCCTTCTCATAAAATCTGGGATGAATTCCTGGGAGATTTGACATTTGCATTTAATACATCAGTTCATGAAAGTACTTTATATTCCCCTGCTAAATTGTTTCTAGGTAGATTGATTCCACATCCCCTAGATAATGTGTGGGACCTACCTAATTGTGTTGTTGATACTTCTTGCTCTGACCGGGATCTCAGGCAGCACTGGACCAAAGCAGTTCAAAATTTAAACAAGGCTCACAAAAGATATGCTGCCTCTTATAACAAATTACATTCAGTACCACAATTCAAAATAGGGGATTTAGTACTGACTCAAAATCATTCAGTAAGTTCAAAACTGAAGAAAAGAATGTCTAAATTGGAGCCTCTATGGTCAGGACCCTTTTCAATTCTAAGATTTGTTACTCCTGTTACTGTGGTGTTACAGGTTGGGCCTAACAAGGAGAAAATATCACATGTTTCGCAATTAAAAGCATATCATTAATGAAGAGTTGTTTGCCCAATGAGTTCATGCAAATTCACGGTCCTTAAACTTGTTTCTATTCTGTTGTGTCTCTTGGATGTTTTTGTATTTAGTATTTGACATAATACTGTTAATATTGATAGGTGGCGTAGCAGGATGGGATCTGCATCGCCCGGCAAGATTCTCTTGTCGCAACTACCACCTAACTTTATGTTAGAAATATTTTCTATACACCTTTCGACATTGTGTCAAAGCGAAGTTCTCCGGTACCCTAAATTCCACAATTGGGTATCCGGGCCATATGAGTTCTCTTCTTTGACCTATTTAGCTAACCTGTGTTCTTTTTTTTGGGTTTTGCCCTTGAATAATATTGTAAAGGCAGAGAAGAGACTCTATTCCTGAAAACAGCCCCAGTTTTCAGTTTTACATGGGTTTTGGACCCCTTAGGGACAGATCTATCTGAATTAAGTAATTATTGTATTGTTTGAAGTATATTTATGGCAAATGAAGGCATCACACAGCACAATTATGCTAATTGTTTGACTATATTTCTAGCTAGCTGCTAATTTAATGGAGGACTTGGCATTCATTTAAATGATTTCTTATATTTGTTCTGCTCATTTGGCATTTATTGTAATTGAGTTATTATATTTGTTTTGCTCCTTTGTTAATATTCAAGGACACCATTTGTTATTTTATCTATTGCCCCACATAATTAAACTAATGATAATTCGTAAATAACAAATATTTCTCTGTGTTTTCCAAAGAATCGGGCACCCAATTTTGTAAAATGGAAGTTTTTGTTAATAAACAGAAAAGTCTTTCTGTTGCTCTCTTGTCTTCTTGACTGAAAGTTATTCCAACCCTTTGGAACTCATCTCAGTCCACAATGTTTTCATTTAGTGTAATTTTGGCCCTAATTTCTGGCAAAAAGTGTATTGCCAATAAATATGCCTTCCATTCTATATTTACTAAGGTTATTTTCTGTAATTGCACTACTGCAAAGGGTTTAATCCTGCCAATTATATAATTAATTGATAGTTAAGTTAATAATTATGATATCACATTTATATTTGTTACAATTAATTTCTAAATTGTTGATGCCTAAACAATGTGCTTGGAATATAATGAATCTATAGAGACTGCCACTGGTGTGATATTGTGATCAAGCGACATTGTTATTTCTTTCTGGGCATCATAAAAGAGACAATGCTATTGTGTGCCTAGTTGATGTCCAGTTAACTCAGTTACTTCTTTCTGGCCATCATAATTAAGACAGTGCCATTGTGTTCCCTATTGATAGCCAGTGAACTTATCCCAATTGGCTCAATTAAAGAACTATGAACCCTTCGTTTGTTTGAAAAAAGAAGATGGACATATTTTTTCCAAAAAGCAAGGGGGGATGTGGCAATTTCGTCGATAATTTCGTGCCGACGTGACGTCGTGACCGGAGTGACCAGAGTGAATCTGACTTATGGTGACTTAGGGTGGCGAAGGGTGGCGCCTTCGACTCCTGTTCGCTTTTTATGCCAAATGGTGGAAGAATACAAAATCTTTGCCAAGAGTCAAAAGTTCGAACGGAGATTATTCCGCGGTTACGTGTGAAAGGCGTGCCAGCCAGCCTGTCCCGTTCACTGTGTGACCGTGAACTCAAGGGCGAGTCTAGATTGGTGCTGGTGTGAGGAGTCGGGATTGTTCTAAGACACTTCTGCTAAGAGACTTCTTGAAGAAGGTTGTTGTGAGGAGAGAATGTTTCGACGTCTTGTGAATTCGGAGTCTTCCCGAATCGACGTTCGTATTGGGTGATTTTGTACTAATTGTAAATGAGCAGTTCAATTTAAAGTGTTATTTTGTTGTATGATATTGTTTGACCTCTTAATATTATTACTTATTATATTTATGGTTGAAACTCATTCTCTGATTGATTTTCCGATGTTCGATATCCCGAGCTGATTGCTGTTCAGAGTAGTTATTGAGTTACCGAATATTTTTCAGTTCTTTCCGAGTACAGAAAAATAAGGTGGCACAATATATATATATATATATATATATATATATATATATATTAGTAAAATGTTGCTTGCATACTGCAAGCAGATCGAAAATACTAATTTTATATCAGCATCATATCGGGACGGTCCTCAAATGAAAAAAAAAACCATTGATATTTTTCTTAAAATTTGCTGAAATTTCATGGTCTGGCATCGAACCTGGGTCTTTTTGGTGAACTAACTATGCAGCAGAGTAGAAGACCACCATCTGTAACTATGTGTGAAAATTCAAGCAGAAATATTGGCTACAACTGCCTGAAAAGACGTTATAATTTTCAGGAATGAAAATGGCTCTCTGGATTCAAACCAAGGACGATCTTGGAATACTAAAAAATGTTTCTCAAAGTTATTTATGATCTCTATCTATATGCTGAATTTCAAATTTCTATATTATTGGGAAAGGTTTCAAAATAATTCCTAAAAATCAGATCAACTTCTGATTGCAGAGACACCTGGTGTCGAACCCAGGACATATTGTGTACTGTGAATGCAATGTTTGATTTGTATAGACTTGTTTTTGTATCTTGCAAAGTTTGAAGTTGATAGCATGCCGGGAAGTACCTAAATTTTGTTTCCGTTATCTCCGTAAGAAATGCATTGAGAAGTGCAAATGGCCCCCCTGGGATCGAACCAAGGACCATCAGGGAACATGTAATATTTGATTACGAAATATATTCATGATATCAATTAACGTGCCGAGTTTCAAGTATCCATGTTATTGGGAAAGGATCAAAAACAAATCTTCAAAATCGCCGCAATGCGTTTTAAACGGCCGATTTTTGGACCGACCTAGCATCAAACCATGGACCATATTTGGCAATGTCTTTCAGATTTACATTGGAGTTGCACAACTTCTAGCGATACCTTGAATTTCAACTCTCTACTTTTCCGGGAAGTGCTCCAAAAAATTTTTCGAAATCCCCGCCATGTATCCTTATGGAGAAAATCACGACCTTGGGGCCTTCTGGAATCAAACTTATGACACCGAGGTTCAATGTCGGCTTTTTCCTGGAGGTTACACGTCATGGCCATAACGTTGTAAAAATTTCAAGTCGTTGGCACTTGTTGAACATGGTTAGACTTTTGATACCCAGTATATATCTTATATATATATACGAGTAAAATGTTGCTTGCATACTGCAAGCAGATCGAAAACACTAATTTCATATCCGCATTATATCGGGACGGTCAGCTAAAGAAAAAAAAAGGATTGATAATATACTTATAATTCGCTTCAATTTAATCGTCTGGCATCGAACCGGGTCTTCCTGGTGAACTTACTATGCACCACAATAGAAGATCTCCCTCTCTAACTATGTGTGAATATTCAAGAGGAAATATTGACTGCAACTGCCTCAAACAACGTTCTACTTTTCACGAATGTAAATTATTCTCTGGATTCGAACCAAGGACGATCTTGGAAATCTAAAACATGTTCATGAAAGTTATTTATGATCTCTATCTATTTGCCGAATTTCAAGTTTCTATATTATTGGAAAAGGGTTCAAAATAATTCTTAAAAATCGGATCAGTAACTGATTTTAGAGACGCCTGGTGTCAAACCCAGGACATATTGGCAGCTGTAAATGTACAGTATAATTTTTAAGAACTTGTTCTTATTTTCTGCAATGTTTGAAGTCGATATCATTCCGGGAAGTACCTAAAATTTGTTTCCGTTATCTCCATAAGAAATGCATTGTGGAATGTAAATGGCCCTCTGGGATCGAACAAAGGACCATCAGCGAATACAAAAAAATTTGATTATAAAACATATTTAAAATATCTAACCCCATGCTGAATTTCATGTTTTCATGCATTTAGAAATGGGTCCAAAAAAAATCTTCAAAATCTCCGCAATGCATTTCAAACGGCCGATTTTTGCCGTGACCTAGAATCGAACCATGGACGATATTCGAAAATGTCTTTTTGATTTTTGTTGGATATCCACGGAATCTAGTGATCCCTCGAATTTGAACTCTCTATTTATCTGGGAAGTGTCTCAAAAAAGTTTTCGAAAATCCTCAGCATGTAACCTTATGGAGAAAATCGGGACTTTGGGGCCTTCTGGAATCGAACCCATGACACTGAGATTCAAAGTCGGATTTTTTCTGGAGGTTACTCGTCATGGCCATAACGTCGTAAAATTTCAAGTCGATGGCACTTGTGGAACATGGTTAAACTTTTGATCCCCTATGAATGAGTGTATATATATATATAGGTAATATCCAGAGAAGTGTCTATATATATATATATATATATATATATATATATATATAAAAGTATATCCGGAGAAGCGGACTAATTGAGACCTATAGAAAATCATGCTTTGGGAAGCTTGGGAAATTCTATGATAGGTTAACTAATAAAATAATTTATATTTCTTGGAATCGGTAATATTTTCTCTTTGTTCAACCACATTTAAGGAAGTACGTTGCGCAGAAATGTGTACTGCCAAATTTGTTACATTCAGTTTTTTGATAAAATATTGATTAAATTAAGAAACAAGTCAATTCAAAGGAAAAGGATTAAGGATTAACAAAAATAATCATACAAATTGAATTTTGTCTTCCCTATTTATTAGCAGTGTTTAGCAAAGAATCATAGTAGACTATGCAAAAGGGTCAAACATAGCCAGTAAGAAATTTATTTTTTTCTCAAATGATGTAATTCATGTTGAGTCTTATCTCCCTTACTTCTGAATCTCTTATCACAAACATCACAGATATATGGTCTCTCTGAGGAATGAATACGCAAATGGGCATTCAGATTACTCTTTATACTAAAACATTTTAAGCATACTTTGCATTCAAATGGCTTCTCTTTTGTGTGAGTTCTTAAGTGATACCTTAGAGCAGCAGTATCCCCAAAACATTTTCCACAAGAGTTACATTTATATTTATTACTATGCATATTAGAATGTCTCCATAGCCCAATTTCAGAACTAAATTTCTCTGCACATAAGACACAAGAATAAAGCCTTTTTTTGGTTCCGTTTTCACTTTTTTCAAAATTAATTTCATCTCTGAGATGCCTGAGCTCGTGTTGATGCCTCACAAAATCCTGCTTAAATGTTTTATCACATTTACTACAGCTAAATGGCCTTTCATCATAATGGACCCTTACATGTTTGCCCAAATTCAGCTTTCTTTTAAAACATTTTTTACATATATCACAAATAAACTTACTCTTCAACTTAGATAGAGGTGCTTTTAAGTGAGAATGTCCAGTTTTTCTAACATCCAGAATGCTCTTTGACATCTCAGAAGATAGTGATTTCTATTCTGGTACAATATCATCTCTTAGATTTTCCTCATTTATCCCCTTATTGGTGTCTCTGATCTCAGCAGAGATACTTTGAGTAGAGCAAATGCTCTCTCCCTCAAATGAGCTCCGAATAGCTTCTTCTGAAGCCTCCAAACTCAACATATTCGTTAAATCCAAAGACCCAGGGGTCTGAAACGAATAAAATAGTAATCATTATTGATATAAAAAGTGTTAAAGTAGTTTTGTTACTTAAAAATCAAAGTATTAAGAATTTAAAAGGAAAGACTGAAGAAGGGAAATGAAAAAAAGAGAAACTCTCAATACATATTTGAAATCCATATACAAAAAATCATAGACATAAGTACAAGTCAATGCTCAGAACTGATTATTATTTTTTGTGAATTGCTTAGCAGATATTCCTTCCATACCTCTTCATTCAATTCCTGAAGTTGAATTTTGAGTATTTCTTTGAAATTAAAATGTGAAAGATATATTTGATAACATATTGTAATCATAAAAATTTTTAAGATTCCATTCCACGACATCAATAGTGATATGGTTATATGTCATGAGGTTTCTAAGTTACAATTACTTTACTACACAAACCCTATTTGCATCCCTAAACAATACAGCTGAATCTGAGAAATTGACATACTAGACATTCAAGAGTACATGTATATTAGAACATAATTACAAAAAAAAAATTATAATTACCGGAATTGCTTCCTCTTGGTCAATAACTAGTTCCTCCTTCTTCAGCTCTAAGTCTATTTTTTGCGACATCTAAATTGGAAAATAGGTGCTTACATTAATTGAGAATAATAATAGAAAAGATTTTCACACAATGTACACAAACAGCAAAAAAAAGTTAGCACCCCTTACCCACCAATAAAAAACTAAGTCCAATATTCCGGCCGGCGAGCCTTTCTCTCGAGAAGAGAGGGAGAGAAAAGAAAGATGGAGGACATGGTCCGTTACCCTAATTCGGCTCTCGCGTTTGGCTGGAGATTTCCGTTATTTATATAAAAATCATTTACTACTATCCATTATCTACCACAACATTTGAAGTGTTAACGCATACCTTTGTATTTGACGACGATCAACTGGAAAATAACAAAAGAAATGAATCGAATTGAATGCAGCAATCAAAGAAAGTAACTCTCCCTTTGATTTTCAATAACAGATTATTAAATCATTTCCAAAACTATACAAATAAATTTCACTGAATAAAACATTAGGTATCAATTTAGCTCACATTTTGTTTTTCAAAAATTGATCATTTAAATCACTTCCAACGATTGATTATGCTCATTAATGTGAACGAAACCAGCAAATTTTCTCTTCTTCTTAATTTCAAATAGGCCAAAACACCAAGACCGGTTGTTTATACTAAAAAAATTTTGAGTATTCCGAGTATAATCTCGAAAATTCAATTCGAAAACAATAATACATGATACATGATAATATTTTGCTTATTTAAACTTTTTCGATTCAAATTTTAAAGTCCATATCATAAAGGGAAGTTTCGAAAATAAGACTCCATTATCCCCATCTGAAATGCATAGGGTAATGCAAAGCCTCTCTAGAATAGAACCAAGGATGATCAGGGGAACCAAAAGCAAAATATATGAATTGTATACATGATCCATATTCAGATGCCAGGTTTTATGTTTCTAAGCAATCGAGAAGGGGTTAAAAAAAGTATAAAATATATGATCAGGGGTTAATTGTAGAGAGCCTGGTGACAAACCCAGTACATATACTGTGAAGCTGTGAAAACACAGTATGCATTGTTAGGACGTCATCATATGTAATGCAAAGTTTAAAGTTGATATAATGCTGGGAAGGACTAATATTTGTTTTATTTCCATAAGAAATGCATTGAGGAATGTAAATGGCTCTCTGGGATTGAACCTAGGACCTTCAGTGGAACGTTCAATGATGTACCTCAAAGATATTCATAATGTCTATCAAGATGTGGAGTTTCAAGTTTCCATCATACCAGAAAGTGATTTTTAAAAAATCATAAAAAGCTTAGCAATGCATTTTAACCCTCATATGGATTTACAAATTTAGTTACGTCGTTGGATTTACGGCGCCGCAGAGGCGCTGCGGTATTTTTTGTCATTATCTTCCAAATTTGGCTCTTCTTAGCAATTTTTTAAATTGATAATGCTACTAACTTCTATATTCTTTATTTTTAACTGTGTTTTGTTCGATTGAACCCATTATTACAGAAGTTATGAATAAAAACCTTTAACACTGCATTATTTTCCGTTTACTATCAAATAATGACAGAGGCCATAGAAATAACACCCTTAGGCTAGCCACGAATTTCTAAAATCTATTATTATATTTAGATGAAATTTTGTAAAAGAACATTGTAAAAAAGAAAAATTTATGATACTTGGATAATAGATGAAAGAAATTTGGCATAGCAAACTTGGCCGTATGTTAAACAATAATAAATGATTCAGAAAGCTTCATCGTTTAAATATTATGATTATAAATATAATATACCATTTCATGCGTAAAATAAGAACCATTAAATGAGAATTGACAGGCCAAAATAGCGACGAGAAAACTCGCGTAGCCGCAGCGGCGCCGTAAATCCAACGACGTAACTTTTTCCATTAGTGGCCAATAAAATGAAAACTATACGCACTATGCGGGCAAAATTAAAATTATCGACTAAGAATGCAGAAAAAATAGACTACTGAAAGTTTCAGCAAAATCCATGGGATTGGGCAGTATTTAAAGCATATTAAAAACCACGAGCGCCGCAAAGGCGCAGTGAATCCATATGAGGGTTAAATGGGAGAATATCTTCTCTGACCTAGGGTCAAACCAAAGATAATCTTTGAAGATGTCTTTATCGTTTCTGTTGGATATTTATGGCTTCTAGTGATCTCTCGAGTTTCAACGCTATAATTTGCAAGAAGGTGCCTCAAAAAAAATTAAAAATACCACCTCTATGTATATATGCAGGAAAAATTGGAAGTATGGGGACTTATGCAATTGATGCCATGACATTGAGGTTCAAAATAGCATTTTTCTGATTGTTGCACGCTATAGCTAGTACTTAGTAAAACATTTCAAGTCGATGACTCTTTTGAAACATGGCTAGAGTTTTTAATCCCCTATGAATGAATGAGTGATTGTACATACAGGTATATCCCAAAAAACGTCTTTTTATCATAGATGTCATAAAGTTTCCAGTTATTTTATTTTCTTACACATAGCTTATTTCTAACCCTACAGTCTGACAGAGTCTGAGAAATTGAATTATTACTTATTCAAGAGACAGTAAAAAAAGAAGAATTTAAAAAATCCAAAGCTACACCAAAAGTATGCATGTAGTGTATGGGACCCTACTGACAAATGTTATATTCAGGAATTAGAGAAAGTAAAATGAAAGGGGATATGCATTGTAAACAATTGCTTTAATAAATCAGTGTGTCTTACTCAGTTAATACAGGATGGGAATTATTAAAAGATATAAGACTAATTAATGGGATAAATTTAGATTTAAAATGAGTCTCAGATGATCTAACCAATAAAATGCGAGATCCTGTTTCATGGGCCGTTGTATGTAACTGTATAATAACTGTTGTATAATACTTCGAAGAAGATTAGTGAAATATTGCAAAAACAAATTGTTTCATAGTTCACTTTTTCCATGAACAATACTCAAAAGTAATCAATTAGGAAAATAGAGTCTTGGTCCTTGCACCCCCTGCCACACACGGAAAGGCGGCTTGCAGGGAAAAGAAATTGTCCCCAAAACTGTCTCAAGAAAAATATTGACATATCCTTAACTTTTTACATTCTACCAGCAATGCTAAATATCATCATCTTAGTAAAAACATAAATAATTGTTAATTCAACCTATTCTAGATTATTTGAATGATAAATGTGAGAGCATTATTCTTATATATTATCTATGTTCAAGGTTCTTACATAGGCAAACAAAAAGCTCTCAATATCAGAGATGAGTTTCACAATCTGTGAGTATAGGATAATTATATCCATAGCAACTGATTACTGACTTACTCTAGTCAGTTCCTGTGAAGAGATTACTTCCTTAAGCTTATTAGTCATAATAATCAGAATATGATTCAAAATTTTAAGGGTAGCACATTCTGGGTGTTTGTTTTGGCAAGAATAGAATAGTCGGATCAGTTGCCTGATGCATAATAAAAATGTAGACAAAAGAAGTATTGAAAAATATTTAAAAATATTAGACTTCAATTTTTTATTCGTACACACAAATAATGGGTGTATGCAATTTGCCAGTAATGAAAACTATTATTTCCAAATATAATAAAAAAGAAAATAACTGATTTAATATTCTCTGCAGAAATTATTCATCAGGAGGAAATATCTAACTATAATCTGAAGAACCCAACAATTGAAGAAAAAACAAAAAAATCATCACAAGTTAAAAAAACAACCTTAAAGAAAGTTTCCATTGAGGATGAAGCGGAAAACAATTTGCAGAGGTAATTAAAACAAATAATCAATAATTAATTAAAAGGAATAAATACATGCAACCCTGAAAGATGTAATCTCAGCACTATTTGTCAAATGATGTTCTAGACTTTTCCATAACAAACTTTCAACCAATAGTAGACTTATAGGTCACGAAAAATATGCAAATGAGAATACCATTCTGTTTATCAAGGACAGGGCATCAAAAAGAATTGAACTGAGTCTAAAGCAACCTTGGGTTTAGTCCTCTTAAAATTAAAATTTAAGAAACTATGAAAATATATTTTATTTTATAAAAGAGTATTTTGGGGATAATTCTTTGTTTGACTTATTCTTAGTGAGCTGGCAATTAACAAGTAAAACTTCACTACCCAGAACATCAAATTCAAAGTATTTAGCAAATCAAGGACAAGATAATCTCAATTAAATAAGATATAAATCAGAAAAATGATGGGCAATCACAGATTGTGAATTTATATGTATATGAAACTAAATTTCTAAAGATCAAAGAGATAAACTTGATTATACATCCAATGAATTTGACTATTGTTGCATAGCATACCTACATATCTCCGGTGAACAAAATTACAAATTATGATGATTAATGAAATGTTGCATATGGTTCATCTTCAATCTGAGTAAAGTAAGACCATATAAGTAAACACCATCAATAGTTTGAGTGGCTAACGGTTAGAAAGAGAAGAAAATATTTTCTAGGTGAATTTTTATATAATATGTTGAAAATTATTTGACAAGAGTATCTTATAAATCAGTTCCATACAAGAATCTAAACAGAGAGTATAATAAAATTAAGAAAGAACACCCATGATTAAAGACCCTAATAACAATTAATACAAAAGACTCACCTCTTGAAATGGCTGACTAAAGACACGTTCACTGCATTTTTCTTCATATTCCTCTTCAGGAAGTTCAACTGGCTCCTTCAAACAAAGTTTTCAATTGTGAAAATTAGAAAAAAAAAAAAACTTCATGGAATGAGTAATTCAGAGGAACCAAAGCTGTATGAAATCAATAGATACATAATACATTCAATTAAAACTCAATTGGTTATATCAAAAGAATTTCTTTCTGAAATTTCAACATTACAATTTTCTATAAACACCAATTCCTTCAATAGAGACCAATAATTGTTTTTAAGGATATTAATTTTGAAATTAAAGATGATTTATGATATTACAATAATTTTAAGCAATAGCTTTGATATGATATCTTCAAATATTTCCTATTCCCAATAACAGATGAGGATCTATTGAAGTCAATCATAGCAACAATTAGTGTATTATTGAATATAATCACTCACCACAGCATCTGATTCAATATCATTATAGTCATTTTCCTCGGCTTCTTGAACGTGCTGTCTGGCTTCAGGCACCTGTCCCATAAAGAACATTCTCTAATTACATAAACAAACGGAGCATTAAAACATACTACTTCAGTATTATTGTACTCACTTTTGTGGCTGTCTCTGATGGCATCTCCCATTCAACAATATCCATTTCTTCTTTAATGGAGACCTACAAGAAATAATAACATTTTTTTAAAGAAAAAAGGTTTGAACTTGATAATACATTCTATCTAAGCTCTTAATATGCACAAAGTTGTGGATAATGAGAGGCAGGCTCTCTCAGACAAAACATTGCCTATTACATCTACATCTACATCTACATCTACATCTACATTAATACCCTACAAGCGGCCTTTCGGCGTGTGGCAGGGGGTGAAAACACCAGTTGAATCTAAATTACTTCCTTATTCGATTATTGTCACGTATTGTTCGCGGAAAGAATGAATCTCTGAAACGATTCGTCCTAGCATCTATATCTCTTAACTTACGGTCATTATCGGATCGACCGACGTAGCAGGGGGGTTGCATGATACCGATTGTATCTTTGGAAAATGTAGTTTCCCTGAATTTATTAAGCAATCGCAGCCTAGCTTCCAATCTCCTTTCTTTCAAGGATTCCCAACCTACGTCTGAGAGCATTTTTGTAACGCTTGCTTTTTTATCGTAGCATTTCTTAACAAAACGAACCGCTTTACGCTGCACTTTCTCGAGTTCGCGAGTACACGTTTCATCCGCCGGATCCCATATACTTGCCGCATATTCCAGAAGGGGTCTGACCAAGGTAAAATAACATCGCTCTCTCACCTTTTCGTCGCATTTACCGACAATACGCTTTACAAAGCCAAGCCTTTTACTTGCTTTGCCGCAGATTTTTCGAATATGCGTGCTCCAAATTAAGTTATTAGTAATGTTGATCCCGAGATATTTAACTGAATCTACTACTTTGATACTAATTCCATTAATTTTGTATGGGTGATTTGGACGCATTTTTTTCTTTTCGAAGAAATTAACTACGGAGCATTTACTTACGTTAATATCTAATTCCCATTTTACGCACCACCTTTGGATGAGGACTAAATCGTTTGAGAGAGATGTCCGGTCTTCCTCGTTTGTTATTTCCCTATATATAACCGAGTCATCCGCAAATATCCTCACATTACTAACTATCTCGTCACTCAAGTCATTGATATAAATAAGGAAAAGAAGAGGTCCAATTACACTGCCTTGAGGTACGCCAGAGGTAACTTTGACTCTATTTGAGCTAACGCCATCCAGTACAACTTGTTGTTCCCTCTCGTAGAGAAAATCCTTAACCCAGTCGACTTCTTCCTTGTTAATGCCCGCTAGTTTTAGTTTGTAAATTAGTTTGTAGTGGGGGACTCTATCGAATGCTTTTTTGAAATCTAGGAAAATAGCGTCCACTTGCTTTTTACTTTCGGCGGACTTTAAGATATCGTGTACAAATAGAGCAAGTTGGGTTTCACATGATCGGGACTTACGAAAACCATGCTGGTTTGCGTCGAGGAATTCATTTCTATCTAAAAATCCCATGAGTGAGCTTACGACGATATGTTCCATTACCTTTCCGGACAGCGAAGTTAATGATATAGGTCTATAATTTCCTGGGTCCTCCTTTAATCCGCTTTTGTAAACAGGAGTAATATTAGCTAATTTCCAATCGGATGGGACCCTACCTTCATTTATCGATTTACAAAATATAATTTTGAGATAAGGGGCGACGCTTTCTGCCAGTTCTTTAAGCACTCTTGCTGGGATACCTTCTGGCCCTGGCGACTTATTTGGCTTAATTTTGCGTAATATTTTAACTATACCGTCCGTCGTAAAAGTTATATTTGGCATGGAATCCAGTATATTAACCTTAGGGAGGATCTCTATGTTACAATCTGATGTGAATACGCTTTGGTAAAATTCGTTTAGAATATTCGCTTTCCTCTTCGAATCGCAAGTAATGTTACCTTCGATATCCCTTATCGAGCTCACTGTTTGTATCTTTCCCTGTACCTCTCTAACGTAGGACCAGAAAGCTTTAGGGTCTTCCTCTAAACATTCCCCAAGTATTTTCTTTTTAAAGTTGCTGTGGGCGTTACGCATAGCTCGCTTGGTGTCGCATTTTGCTTTCTTGTGCTTTTCTAGTAATAGTGATCGTGGTGGATTTGGAACAAGCTGATCTATTCCCTTAAAAGCCTTTACTTTTCCGTGCAAATCTCTTTGTTTGCGGAGAGCCCTTCTAACCTCTTTATCGTACCATCTGGGCTCGCAATCATTTTTAGAGTATTTCGAAGGTATATACAAATCTATATATTTATGCATTATCTCCACGAATGATTTCCATGTATCCTCAGTGTTGTTGTTGCTTACGCGCGACTTAAATGAATTAAAATCGGTAGTTAGTTTTACGTTAAATTCCTCGAAATTGGCTTTGGAATAGAGATAAATTTTGCGTTTGGGTTTCTTATACTTGCTAAGGTTTATCTCGATATCTGCAAAAACGCCTTTGTGGTCTCCAAGACCTTCGTCAATCGAAATGTTCTCTATGCGCTCAGGAAAGTTAATTAAAAGGAGATCGAGTATATTGTCACCCCTGGTTGGCGATTTTACTGCTTGACTTAGTGAGTTTTTCTGAAGTAAATTTAATAACTTTTTACATGAGTCGACATCCCGGGCCCTTTTCTTTATGCTATGATTATTCCAGTCGATGTCTGGAAGATTAAAATCCCCCCCGATTATAGTTATACTCTGGTTGTTCTTACTCGTGTAGAAATTTATTTCGTCGTTAAGATGTCGCAAAACCTGTCGAGAAGAGTTCGGTGGTCGGTAAAACGCACATACATTTATGTTCGGCTTGTTCTGTTGGCTTATTGTGCACCAGACGCTTTCTATATCGCTATCACTCAAAGTCCTCGGCTTGCTCTGGAGAGATGATTTAACCGCAATAAAAACACCGCCACCTGTCTTTTCCCTACGATCCCGGCGATAAATAGTGTAATCCTTTGGAAATATTTCATTATCGCTTATATCCTCATTTAACCAGCTTTCTGTACCTATAAAAATATCGGTGTCGTGGCTACGAATAAGATGCTCCAAATCGGATACTTTATTTTTAACACTCCTACAGTTAACTATCGCAATTGATATTTTTCTTTCGCAAACAAATTTAGGTGGGATTGTCGGTAAATTTCGCTTATTTATCGTTTCGCTGTTCGGCGGTTTTTCCATAATTCGATCGGCCGAGTATGTCTTTCCCTTCAACCCACTAACTGGCCTACTCTTTATCCTAAAAAAAAGTACCTACAGTGCTCATAAATCCTCCGAGCCACCCGACTCGAAGCCAAAGCGGTATAGTGAACCCCAGAACGGTTTAGGGGAACACGGCACGATCTGAGCGTCGGCCGCAGGTCGACAAAGTCGGCTCCCATGTCCCTGCAGGACTCCCACAACCTCGCGTTTAGGCCCTCTATCCCCTGCCAAACGCGAAGGCCGCAGTCGAACCGAGGAACAATGCTGCAGATGGACAGCTTCATCTCGACTCCAAGCGACTCCCCGACCCGCGCGACCTCAGAGTTCAAGTCCTTTAAAGAACTTAAAATCTCCTCGGACGTACGGGAACAGGCATCGTTGGCGCCGACATGGGCTACCACCCGCAGACTAGAGCAACTAGTGCCCGCGACCGCCGCACGAACCGCACCCGTGACTTGGGCCACTTGCCCCGAGGGAACACACCAAGATGTGACCCTCATGTCACCACCCCCCCGTTCTGCCCTATTCCGCAAAGGGGCCGCTACCCGCCTGACGTTCGAGCTCCCTATTAATATAATTCCCTTCCCTCCCCGCCTTCCCTTGGACGTGACTACTTCAGAGGGCTGAGGCGCAGGCATGGTATCCCGAACAGGCTCATCAGCACTTTGGAGTGCAGAGAACCCATTGCGGATAGGGATAGGGTTCGGCGTCACCTCCCCAGTGCCCTTACCAGCCCGCGCTGCTCCGCCGCTCCTCGTAGCCACCCTCCACTCGGGTTCCAGAGAAGGAGCCGACCCCGAATGAGCGGAGGTAGGCCGCGCCTCCTCCTTGACAGTCCAACCAGCGTTGACGCTCGGAGTACGAGTCACCAACGAGGCACGAACTGCCGCAGAGTAGGACGCCCCACCCCCACGCACCGGAGCAAACCCATTCCCGTAGAGCCACGAGCGAAGTTCCCTGAGCGACCTCTCAAGTTCACAGATCCGTGCCCTAAGAAGGGCAGTCTCTGAGTCACTCTCAAAACCACCCAAGGCAGACCTGTAGGTAGGCAGACCTGTATTAATGAGTCAAATAATGATATTTACATATATATACATACAATATTAGCAAAAATCTAGGATCAATTTTATTTTTCAAATTCCAAAAATTATTTACCTCAGAGTTAACAGGTCTCTACTCTATTGCAACTTCAACTTCACTAGGTTCATCCTGTAGAAGGAACAATTTATTGCAAATAACTCTATTTACATATTTAATACATGTATTAGCTAAATTAAGGCCAAAAATTAATAGTAAATACTTAAAATATTTAATTTTTTCACTTTTCATAGTTATTTCGTTAAATTTCTACCTCAATCTATTATCTAAATGTCAAAACTGTTTTTCTCCCAGTCTATTTATAATAATTTGAGTGTTTGATTTCAATATATACTTTCAGAAATGACTTGCTATAATTTAACATGTAATATTGATATATTTTAAGCTAAATTACTTTCCCTGTATAATGTTAATGATTATATTTGATCACCTTGCACTGTAATGTACTTGAACTAACTTACTGACTCTAAATTGCATGATTTTTAATGTGATTTTTCCCCAAACTATAAATAAATACGTAAATTATAACGTATCTCCAATCCTGTTTATAGATTTTAGCATAATATCAGAGATAAAAGCTTTGTCATTAAAGTCAATTCAACCATCAATACTACGTTATCGTTATAACCTTTGCTAACAGGCAAAAAAAAGAATCGCAACATCAAATACGACACTCTAGACCAGATAAATTACATTACATACAACTACCATAATTATTCGCTCAAATCAACGTAATAAGATAGTTATCAAAAATCAACTTACGATTCTTGTTAGGCTCAGAAGTCTCATAATTTCAGCTTCGGCAGAACGGACATTCTTCTTGCATGTGTCGAATTCTATCATTCTCCACATGCAAGGGGAGCAGATTTGAGACGGAAGACCATCATTCTCGAAGATCTAAAACATTAACAGATAGCGTATAATCACTTATAAAGTAAACTGCAACCATTCACTATAAATAGCATATTTTAGTAGGTAAGACGGTAACAAAGATTCGTTACGGACGACACAATAAGGCGTATAACTAAATAATTGTGTAAAGTGTTTGCATTCCCAAAGAGAGATAGCACCTACATACCTAATCAACAGACGTACCTTCATCTCGTATATAAAATTAAGAATCTGATAGAAAGGATCTCCTGCTGCAGAAAGCTGCGAGAATATGTTTGTGAGTGAAAAAACTACCTTCAAACACAGTCTACAACAATCACTCAACCTTATTTCACCCATTTTGCAAACTTCACTGAAATAGAGGCACAAAATATCCTTCAAGATGCAAACAATAAGTATTATCCAGATATAATATGATATATATATATATATATATATATATATATATATATATATATATATATATAGTATTATATCAATCCAACTATTTCATAGAAAAACATCGATTGCGTACTTACAGAGTGAGCTGATCTTAAAGAGAAAGCTGAAAGATAGAAAAAAACTTCCACTTTATTTGGTGTTGAGATTGTCTATTGTATTCTGAGGTTAACAGCTGACATTAAAATTTATACTCAGATAAATATTAATAGTTAATCGAAGGTCTTTTCAACGTTATTTACCATAAACAGCAATATACTCCTAGATAGTACCAAAGTTTACCATAGGATACTTAGCCTCCGATGCTAAATCATAATGAAAAGAAATGAATTAAGAAGTACGACTAAAAACATTTAGAATTAAATTTTATTTAATATGATTTATAATAATCATACTTATTATGAAATCCAAATTGATTGATTTCAAAATTGCCATCTACCTCGGAGGCAAAACTACCAGTTTGGTACTTACTTACAATTTCAAATAGTTAATATTAAGAACATATAGGATATGGAAAACTCTCAGTTTACAATGAAACTAGTCGTAATATATGCCTACGGTCAATGATATCTCTGTAATTGTAAATTATAAGTCCTTGCAATCCAATCCAAATCAGCGCATTTACTGTTGAAACGGCAATACGATGAACTAGAGATTCATTGGTCACCCATCCGTTAACCCTCTCATCTACACTCGTAGTGTTAATCTACATTCCGTTGATAGAACGCAGATAGTAACCTTGATTGCTCTCATATCTTGTACAATTCATAGGTTTTGTAGCGTTTAAACAGTATTACTATCCGAAGATGAGTGAAATAACTTCAGACCTTTGTAGGCTTTGCTTGAAGGAATGTTTCACGCTACATAATATCTACTCCAGCCATACTACATCAGGGGATCTGGTTTACCAAGTTTTGAATTACGTTTATGACTAAAGCCCGTCATACACGGCACAATCTAAAATAAAATATTGTCGACAATATTTGATTTTTCAGTTCATCTCCGAGAGCCCTCATAAACGATACAATCTAAAATAAAATATTCTGTTTTTTAAATCCAACATGGCGGATCTGCGAAACTGATTCTCGCTAGAACGATAGGGAAAAATCTCGGCTTAAGTACGCAGGGAAGGGCTGAACAAAGGAGATTTTTCATAGAATATAATGTTAATTGTGTGGTGGTTGGCCACCTAAAACAAAACGGGATAGAAACAGTTTCACATATGTAAATAGATACAGAACTCGCTCTCTTACAATGGAAATGAATCTCTCGGTCTGACTCCTCGACCAAACCATCCTGGAATAATCCACAAACAAAGAAAAAACCAAAAAAATACCACAATTTTAAGGATCTTTAATCAATTATTATAACTCTATGATTATTGCTTATAATGTTTTTGAAGTTTGTTCTATTACGTCTGCTGCGAGCGTGTACAAACACGCCATTAGGTTGTGTTGTTTTCCTTAATTCCCTGAAATATCTATGGAATTTAAAATTAAATACACAAATAGTGCTTGTTAACTATTATAATAGAGTATTCGTTTATTTGGTTGCTAGAACGAAATCGCGTTTGTATGTATTGCTGCCTTTCGGATGATTGCGACGGCAAAATTTTCCCTGTTTTTAGACCGTAAACATACATCGTTTGAAGTTTTATCTACAAAGCCGAAAATATTAATCTACATTAAAGAAGGTGATATTATTCATAAAAATATGTAGCTTCAATCAATTCAATTATCTTTCGCATTGATTCGTATGAGAGTTGAGTCCAACAATCACCTTTGTCGTTAGGGAATTGTTTATGCCCACAGAAATTTCACCATTTTTGCCTGAATTCTCTCAATTTCGACTCGAATGCGATATTCTAAGACCAAAATAAGAATCTTTATTCAATTTTCTTTCTTTTGGTATTGATCTCGATTTGGTACTACCATTATTTTTGATCTAATTCTTCTAAATAAAAAATGCCTGATATCGATCAAAATGAACTTTGTGTGCATTTCTAATTAGAGACGATTATACTGGTCCTGAGTCAAACCAAGGATATTTGGACATAGATTTTAGCTTTCTGCATTCTTTCTCCATATAAACTTTAACTATGCCAAATCTCAAACTCCACCGTTCGCGAAATATGCTTAAAAAGGGATCCAAAGTTTTCTCTTCACGTATTAATATGTAGATTAACTCTTAAATAACGTATAAAACTAAACTAAACTAAAGTAACTAATCTAGTAACTACTAAAGTAAACGGGTATGAGTTTTTAAAAGAACTTTTTCCCCTCAAGAAATCTAGAAAGCAGCAATTTCAAAAGGTAAACAAGGCAATGGGGAAGTTAAAAGAGCGCGTCAGACAGTGTTGCAGGTGGCGGAAATCGATTGTGGCCAATGGGAAAACTTGATACATCATCCTTGACATCCTCAAACTCAACGAGTTCATCTTCCTGACACCTAGGTGACAGGATAGTCTAAATTGCGAAAATGGCCGATTCACAATAATTTTAGAATAGAACATGTTCGAAAATCTGAGAGATTCTCAAAAATCAGCCAATCAGGAAGAAGAAGGCGGCCATGACACACAATATTTTATTTTAGATTGTACCGTGTATGACGGGCTTTAGAGGTAGGTACTTTTATATTTTTACTGTATACTTGTTAGGTATCGATGCTCCACATTAAAACTTCTAGGCAGTGCTAATTTTAACTGATTATTATGATATGTACATAGCTTAGGTGATATTGATGAAGATGAGATGAATGATGAATACGTTAAGTATTATTTAAACGTTATTCTTCGCGAAAGCAATGCAGTTCCTTCTTTTCCCTCTATGAATTCGTTCTGGTTCTTTGTTGTAAATATTTCATTGTTGTCATTTACAGTGTGGTTTAATTATTTTATATCGCTATTAAGTTCGCTGTTCCGTTTGTTGGTATTTGTGTGGTGATGATGCATTATCCTTTCTGTCCTTTAGATTATCCCCGACGACGGTCTTTTAACTCAAATTTGTGCTCCGTGCATGTGGAAGATGCTCGAATTCGAAGGGTACAAGAGGAATGTTCATTTTGCGAGAGTCGAAATTGTAAAATTGTTGAGCAAATTAAGACACGTAAGTACGATAATAGCATCAATTTATGGAATTTTATAGTTTTGCTGTTCTTTTCTTAACGTGCATTGATATATCTTTGTGAATTATCTGTTACGTTTAGTCTTCCACCGGAGGTAGTGGCACCCGTGAGAGTGATGAAAGGCCTATTGAATCAGATTCTGCACAAGAGGTATGTTTATTGCTACTTATATTATCAAGGCATTATATTAATATTTAAGTCGTAATATATGGTACGAAGAAAAGGTAGTTGCATTTGGTGCTGAATATATTGCTGAGTATATTGCATTATAGAAATTAAAGTGAATGATTACCTAGTTGTTGGCTTTGAATTTGTAGTGGAGTAGATCAATAGAATAGAGTTTTAATGAGACTAGACTAGCCCTTTACAGAGGTTTATTAAACAGTAAATAATACAGTATAAAATTGGTATCAAAAGTTTAAGAAATATTAAAATAAAAGATATACCTTTTGTTGATAGTTAAGAAAATATAGGTTATAAGTGGTGAAGGTGGTTGTTCATATATATATATAAAGTTGCTATAGATTAATCCATTATTATTGTGGGAATTAGGCCAAACTCTAAGCCTAGGTCAAGGTCAAGAGAACCTTTTGTTTCCATTGTAAGTTCAGAGGGACAATCTGCTGTTCAGATTGTAGGGAAACTAAGAATTACATGTAGGTGCATTGCAATTGTATCGATTGATAAAACAAATCTCTTAATTAATCTCAATATTAGATATTTCAAGGAGAAGAGCTAAGGCAAGAGGAGAGTGATCTAATGGTAGACAAAGAGGATGAGAATCAGGTAAATATGATTTTCTTGATTAAATTTTTTGGATGAATCAGAAATTTCTCATTAAGAATCCAACCATCTCTAATAGGCTGTATGATAGCTGTTGAAAAGGATAAATATGACATCCGTTTTTCTAAAAGCTGTGTTTATGGCCAATTCGGCATTGAGTTAAATTACTAATGGAAGTAGTACAGAAATATTAGTTGTTGTTTACTATTTTGTATTACTTTATTATTTATAAAATATCATCTATTGCTTTTAATGGATACAAGCAGTTTCTTGAAAGTACTATTGTTTGCTCACCTTTTCTGTGTACTTACAAAATTTGATAAACATACTGATATAATGTACTACCATTGGTAATTACATGTTTAATGAGTATTTGACAGTTATGGTTATTAATGTTTGATTGGGAAATATATGTGTAAATTTTTATAGCTCAACGTCAACGATGAGATAGATATAGAAGAATGGCAGATGCCAGAGGAATTGAAAAGACCAATGGATACTGAAGTGAGAATCATAATTAGTAGCTTTTTGGTTTCAATTGAAATTTTTTGATCTCCCGAATATGATACATTGACATTACTGTTCTTTTCTTTAGGGAGATTGCTCTGAATCATTACTGCATTCAGACGGAAACATGATGAATATTCAACAAGAGTCAGCTTCATCAGAACTGGTGAGCATTGCATTTAATCATAAGTATTATGCTAACTTTGACTGGAAATTAAAATCAGAATAATGCTCAAACAATGTTGTTAGAGATTTCAAGTTGTGTTGTACATTTTGTGATAATTTTTCTTATATTATTCTGAATTAATGAAAGCAACTTTTTTCCAATTTAGACAACGCAAGGGATAAACTTCGAGCTGAAGCAAGAGGAGCTAATTATAGACCAAGAGGAAGCAATTCAGGTAATTATAATTTATTGTCTTGTAATTATGTTCTAATATATATCTACTCTTTAATGTCCATTTCTCAGACTTTGATATTTATTTCTTAGGGTTGCAAATAGGGTTTGTGTAGTAAAGTAATTGTGACTGGGAAACCTCATGACATATAAATATATCACTGTTGATGTCGTGTAATGGAATCTTAAATGTGTTTATGATTACTGTATGTTATCAAAAATATCTTTCACATTTTAATTTCAAAGAAATACTTCAAATAAAACTTGAGGAATAGAATGAAGAGGTATAGCAGGAATATCTGCTTAGCAATTGACAAAAAATAAAAATCAGTTCTGAGTATTGAGATTAATTTTGCCTACAATTCATTGTATATGGATGTCAAATATGTATTGAGAGTTTCTCAATTTTTTAATTTCTCTTCTTCAGTCTTTTCTCTTGAATTCAGAATACTGGGTCTACTTTGTTTTTTAAGTTACAAAACTACTTTAACGTGTACTGATTTCTACTTTTCTTCATTTCAGACCCCTCGGTCTTCGGATTTAACGAATATGTTGAGTTTGGAGGCTTCAGAAGAAGCTGTGGGGAGTCCGTTTGAGGGAGAGAGCATTTGCTCTACTCAAAGTATCTCCGTTGAGATGAGCGACATCAATAAGGGGACACGTGAGGAAGATCTAAGGGATGATATTGTACCAGAAGAGGAATCACTATCTTCTGAGATGTCAAAGAGCATTCAGGATGTTAGAAAATTAGGAAGGTCTAACTTAAAAGCCCCTGGTTCTAAGAGGAAGATTGGGTTTATTTGTGATATATGTAAAAAAAGTTTTGGAAGAAAGCAGCATTTGGGTCACCATGTTAGGGTCCATTATGATGAAAGACCATTTAGCTGTAGTAAGTGTAATAAAACATTTAAGTTGGAAAATGCGAAGCATCAACACGAGCTCAGGCATCTTAGAGACGAAATTAATTCTGGAAAAAGTAAAAAGAGAACCAAAAAAAGGCAGTATTCTTGTGTCTTATGTGCAAAGAAATTTAGTTCTCAAAAAGGGCTGTGGAGACATTCTAATGTGCATAGTAGTAAATTTAAATGTAGCTCTTGTGGAATGTGTTGTGTGGATAGTGCTGCTCTTAGAAATCACTTAAGAACACATTCAAAAGAGAAGCCATTTGAATGTGAGTTTTGCTTTAAATGTTTTAATCTAAAGGGTAATCTGAATGACCATTTGCTTAGACATTCTTCAGAGAAACGATATGTCTGTGATATTTGTGATAAGAGATTTAAGAGTAAGAAAGATAAGACTGTACATGCATTACGTCATTTGAGAAAAAAATGATATTCTTATTGTCAATGTTTGTCCCTTTAGCATATTCATATGTTTCTATACTGAAGACTGCTAATAAATATGGAGGAAAAATAATTTAATTTGTATTATTGTTTGCCGAATATTCCTAAATCCTTTACCTTTGAATCGATTCGTTTTTTTAATTTAATCAATATTTTATACAAAAACTGAATGTAACAAATTTGGCAGTTCACATTTCTGCGCAATGTGCTTCCTTAAATGTGGTATAAAGAGAAAATATTACCAATTCCAAGAAATACAAATTATTTAATTAATTACCCTATCATAGAATTTTCTGAGCTTCACAAAGCACGACTTTTTATAGCTGTTCTCAATTAGAATAGAAACAGTAGAAGTCCATCATAAGGAGAACCACATATAACGATAGTTGCATTATAGCGAGTGATCTCTTGGCAGTTGTCCGTGTCCATGCAGAAAGGACAAAATTACGTCAATTAATAAAAGTAGTCTGAAGTATTGATATAACGAGTGCCATATTTCTAACTATTGCCTTTAAGTTTCGTAATAGTGTAAGAATCAATTCAGTATAAACAATGTCTACAGTCCAAACATCGATAGCGGATTGGGGGAACGTTTTTAGACTACAATGACTTGTAGGCAATTATTTTATGAACACCAAACAATATCTTTAACTAAAACCAACATCTCCATCAATCAGTAAGAATTCCAAGTAATTTTTCGTCTTTTCTGAAATATTTCCCATCCATTTAAACACTTCAGTCATTGTCAAAATAACTAAATGAAAAAACTAAATTCATCACCTCCGCTATAGTTTTTGTGGCGAATATTCTCATGAAAGCTTCTCTTTATCGAACAGCACTGATTGCATAAATTATGGGGAAGGACCTTGAGGCAGCATCAACAATCCCACATCTATTTCATTAGGAATATAAATATATTTTAATTTACATACATTTCAAGCATTTGGCCGCTCTGTACGTACAATTTATATTACTCAATTTTTAACCGTATGAAGAGGGCAGTTAGCATATATTGAACCATCAGCATAAACTTCTATGGTCATTATAAAGTTCTCTTCAGCATTAAGATCGCTGCTGCGAAGAATTATTGTTCAGTTTAATAATATTAACTAAAAATGCAATGAAACAACAAAAGTTGTAAAATAAATCATAAGTAAGCTTCAGTGTCTATCAGCGAGACCTACCTCGACCACGTTGCTGGTTGCACTTCCCACGAATCTACATCAGTGGTTCCCAACAGTGGTGCTGAGAAGTCTTATGGTGGTGTTCTGTGCCCAAGTCATATTGAAGGAGTGCTGAGGTACATCTGCCGCCCCTCTTGAGCAGTTGGCGTATTTAATGGCCACTGACAGTATTGCCGACATCTCTCTTTCAATTCTTCAACTTTTGATGCTACAGCCTTTTGGTGTCGGAAACATTGTGATAAATGCTTTCTCAGCTCTTGCAGCTTGTGGTAGAAGAATGCGTCACAAAAGGGGTTGACCTAATTTGTGGAAACTGACAGAATGGAGGTGTGAGAAAAGGAAAGGGGCGGAAACATTGTTTGCAGTGCAGCTAATATTTCATTTTCACGACACAGACACATATTTCCCCGAGAGATTGTTTTAAATCATCTCTCTACTTTGGAATATACATAGTAGTTCCAAGGATTTTTTCTGTTGATGACACGACCCTATCAAAAACTTTTTTAAACTTATATTGCATTTCTTCATTCCTCCTCCTCCTTCCACGTACACATAATGACATTGGAAATTAGTTTTCGTTCTTGGCTGTAAAGCGTGTTCAGATTCCCAATTTTGGATAGTTGGTAATTTGCAATTGAAAATTATAGGAAACATGAAACTACAAATATGACGGAAAGAGAGGAAAATGTGGAAATGATTAAATGGAATGAAAATAAGTACAGGGAAATGAATTGAAAGTAAAAATAATACGGTGGGTGAGTTCGAAAATGAAGTGTATAATAACCATGAGGATTAAAAACAGGCAACAAGGCATAGGGACGGAGCAGACATTACATTGTATATGCTCTCTGCATTTTCTCGGGTGTCCGAATGCGTAGGTAGGCTTGGTGACTAAAGTTTCACTGACTATCCAGTCAGTATCTTCAGGTCGAAGGATTAAATTCGACAATTAACACCTTCTACCTAATGTATGATGTAAATCATAGGTTGGGAACCTATGATAATAACACGTCTTGCACGTCATTTTAAATGGAAACTATGAGCAAACATTTATTGATATTAATGTTACTATTTTCTTTTGATCTTGAAAACGATTAGAGCCATGGTTTAGTGCTTATTTGGAAGTGTGCGGCAATTTTTAATTGGAGATAGAAATTAAAATCATGCTTAAAATTTGATAAATACAATAATAACTCTAGATAATATTGGGTCCTAATATTTTGGTTCTACAGGGAAAATCAGACGTAGGTGTCCCTTACCAATATGCCAACCCCACAATACTTGCCTCGCTTATTAGTCATATTAAAGCCGACCTTTAAGTCAGAATCCTAATGATAAAATTCTTTGTGGGAAGTACTTATTACTGGTATTTCTTCTTTCCCCAAAAACAAAATTGTCTTCTATTGATCTAAATTTGATTAAGCGGTTCATAGATTGAAATACTGTGAATTTACTTGAAAATATCAGAAAAAATATCTCATTTGAAAGTATCAAGGAGCAATTCCGAACCTATAAAAGCTTGCAAGGCTGGGTTTCCACATGCAGTGATTACTGGTGCCAATTAATCCTTGCGTCCGTAAAAGTAGAAAGTTCAACTTTTTGGCACCGGTAGACTTTCCTCACTCTGTTTTCCTTCACATCTTTCAACTTATTGTCCTAATTAATAAGTTGATTACTGTGTGCATAATCAAGCACTGAGGACGTCACTTTGTGAAACTCCATCACAGGAACGGCAGGAATATTTACTATGGACAATGAGGAATAATTTCCAAACACACAAAAGGAAATTAAAAATGGATCCTTACTATGTACACAGAAATTAGAGATTTAAGGATGCCAAGTTCAAGTAATCTGCTCCTTCAACTTGGGGTACTTTAAGTAGAAATAAAGAAACATGTTTACGCAAAAATAAAAAGGTTTATTAGAATAATCTTACAACATTTGCAAAAATTATGATGTGGCCAACACATGACTTATGATACTAAAAATGTTTCAAACAAAAGTTGTAGTAAAATACATTATCTATAATTTTTGTATGTAATTGTATATACCTATATTGCATCCTGATACGTATGAAAAACTTCCATTTCTGGATAAACAACAACTTCCACTTAACCATTATTCAAGAATAACTCCTAAACAATCAGTGTTACGAAGAAATGTTTCAAACAAAAGTTGTAGTAGAGTATGTATGTATTATCTATAACTTTTGTATTTGATTGTATATACATACATTAAATTCTGATTGAGATATTTAAGAAACAAACTTTTTAGTGAAACAAAATTAAGTGAAACATTCACAAACATAACCAGAATATTCTATTAATGTTTCGATAGTATATTGATATCCCATCCCATGATTGATGTTTCAAGTTATCCTAGAAATACTGTGAGAGTACTTTCAAAGCAAACAAGAAAATGATTATATGTTAACGCTTTTTCTGTATAAACAGCTTCGACATATTTGCATTAAAATTCAGTGAAAGTTATGGAAGCTAAAATGGACCAATTCTAAAAACAGACATGTATTCACTGAATCTTCCATAATATTCTCTCAAATTCAATTAATAGTCAACACTTTATGTAGAAAGGCTTTAATAATTAACATTAATAGGGAAAGCAAACTTTATACTTCATATAAATCAATATATTGTAACTTAGATCCCTATTTCGTCATTTGTGGACTTGACGCACCTCACACTACACATGCAACCTTCGCTGATCAATGAACATAATCTTCTTAATATAATAAAAAGCTATTTTGTGTTCTTTCCTCATCATATATGGATATATATGTGTATCTATGTGACCATGGATATAGCATTATAAATAAACAAAATAAAAAGTATTGCTCAGTGTATGTGTTCGTTATTTGACTTTTTTCACCTTCAGTTTTGAGTTTTATGGAAATTTAAACCAGAAGTAAGAAGGGGGATCCAGTATTTATACCAAAAATGATTATATTAATAATATTGATACTTAAATACAAATTTAACAAATAGAAAAAAATGTTTATATTTTTTATCCATAAATATATAATAAAACGAAAGTCACAATGCGTTTCTTTTATCAATTCTGATTTTAGCTATCTAAAAATAATTATCATATTATATACAAGCAAATAAATTTACAGTATTTTACTGTTGCAAATTCGTTTGCGAAGGGTTTCACAAAGAATTAACTATTAAAATATATTTGGGGCAAAGGGGTTTGACACTAAAATATAGGAGAAGGTGTATTGAAAGAAGTCTGTTAAATACCAAGGCATGAAATTTTTGTATTGTGTTGAAGCCATTTATAGGGCTTGATGCCATTACTGATGATGTATGCTGTAGTCTAGTATATGATGATCTAACAGCTGTGCTATATCTTCTATTTCTCTGTCTTCTTAATAACTTCATTGGATTAATTTTTAACCTTCTGAAAGATGTTCATATCTCCCCAAATTACTGCTGTCAGTTGAAGTGGTTAAGACCAAGTACCAGGAGAAAATATATGCTTGCTTCATTTTTGTATACATTTTTTCTCCATCTTCAACCACAGTATATCCATGACATGTTTACTAACAAACATTCTGTTTCTTGTAAAGCGCTCCGTCTCTTACTATATATTATGTCCAATCCCTTGGTTTAATACCTACCTAAAATTCATCTTAATTACTGCATCGATTTACTGAAACAACCTGCCTTTAAAAATTCCACTGTTGCACAATCTTTTAAAGAAAAATTGTTTGATTCCCTTATTGCTACCACAGAATGATTCTTAAATCATAATACTGGCTTATTTCTTATTTGTATCATTTATATGTAAGCAGTCTATTTTTTGTATTCTTACCTTATGTTTATAATTAGTGTTATTATCTTGTGTGAGCAGATGATATTTGTGTATTTTTTTCCTGATCTTATGGGACTTTCCCTGAGCATAATAAATTTGTTGTTATATTATATTATGCTGTTATTGGAATTAAGTGCCCTTAACCATCGAGCACTTGAGCTGATGGTTAAAATAAGGCAGCACCGGCCATAAGGATCGCTAGGGAGGTGCTGCATTAATTTAAGCCAGGAGTGTACCACCCGAGTTTCCCATAAATTGGGTTCAATTTACAGCAAAAAAGTAACTTTTAAAGCTCATGTCGCACTGGTGCACCCAATGCCCAGGTCCATTTGTAAATTTTACTGCAAAGAGGTGTTATTTTTTAGGGATAATAAGACCATTTCTGTGTAATAATAAATGAATGTTAACTACGAAGGTTTGTGCACAACTTTATACATAATTTATTTCGTTGAAGGTTTCAAGCATTTAAAAATGTTAAAGCGTGATTTATTCAGTTTATCTTTGAAAATCTACTCAAAAATTAATGCCATCAATCGACTTTCAAGGCTTAAACTATTGTGTAATGGCTATAAATTATAAATTTATGGAAATCATCTGATTTGAAGAAAATATTTTAAAAGGAATCACTGGCGCACTGAGTGCCTGGCGCAACTTATTGCATTATGCCATGGGGCATGAGTGCTCAACCGTTTAGTGTAGAACGCACCAAAATATTATGTATCCCTGTTTGGTGATTAAACACAAAAATGTATGTCCCAAATACAGATGCAAATGAGAGAAGGAGAGGATTCTTTTCTGTTCCAAGTTTTGAGGCGATAGACAAATTGATATAAAGTTGATTTTGATGAGGGCTTCACTAGCAGCATCATTTCCAATGAACTAGTGTTATTGAAGCAATCTATCTTTAATAGGCTGAAAAGGAAAGACTATCGAATTCCTAATTTTAGCTAATTTTTAATGTTTTCACTATCGTAAGATGTAAATTGTGCAGTAATATAAAATGACATAAATAAAATGTATGTAAAAGAACACCTTGGTTAGGGGGCATCCAATAATTACGTGCGGTGATTTTTGCGATTGACCCCTCCCTCCCCCCTTGTGAGATATCGTGATATTTGGCTCAACCCCCTCCTCTAATCTCACGTGAGATTGTTCAAAATGCGTATTTTCAGTGTAAATATGGTAATCTATGCTTCATTTAATTGGATTTATAAAAAAATATAGTTTATGTAGGACTAGTTGAGACTAGTATTTAAGACTACTGAGATCGTAGTCTTAAATCACAATGAAAAAATTTATACTCTGAAAAGACAACACTTCAAGCGTTTCAACAAGGTATCCTCTTGTCCATTACCTCCCTCCGCCTGCATTTGCAGGATGTAAAAAAATATAGTGTTGAGTACATGATCAATGTAACCAGGGCAGCCAGGAAAATCTCTTTTCCCAGGTGAGAGGATGATTGCATGACCATTACGGTGGATTGCAAATTTTCCAAATCCGTCAATGGCTAGTGCTCAAAGTCTGTGGTTTGCAGTCTTTATAACCCATGAAGATTTTTAACTCAATCAAATTATGTCTGAGGCTGCTAATTTTAATCAAAATTTTAAATTTTTATGAAAAATATCAAATTTTTGCATGTTTTTCTGATGGTTTCTCAACGTATCTGAAGCGATTCAATGTCAAAGAAGTATATATAATGCTTGGTTGTTGAGTAATATTAAAGATTTAGTAAATTTGAATTTAAAAAAATGTTTTCTCAGTTTGCCAAAATTCATCCAAATATGCAAATAATTCATAAATCTAAGCGATGTTTGTTAGACAATAAGGTCGTTCTGTCTTTTCTTTTAATAGAAATGTAATACCCAGCAATGGTGTAACACCCAAATTAAAGATATAATTTTCTTCATAAATCAAATACTACCTTATGTGAGAATATTTACCTCAAAGTTTTGAAATATTGGCCAAAAAGTTAAATTGCAAAACAATCAAGTTGGATTCAAACGAATATATTTTAGGATAAAGATATGTCCTTTGCGACAAAAACTGTCAATAGGGGTGACGTGTGTGTGGGAGATAGGGGTCTTTTTGAACCACCCTTAGGGGAACTTCCATGTGAAATAGAATGATATGGTGACTCATTGCTCACTTCACCTGAAACCTTAACCCTTGATCTGTTGTATTCTGTACAAGGCAGAGGATTTTTGCATTCCAATTCTACCTGGGTGGTCCCTTAAACCTCATGCCCAGGTCTATTCCTTTACTTCACTTACTTTTAACTTGTAGAGGATTCAAGGGCTCCTTTATAGTCTTAAACCGAATGCAAAAGCGCGTAAATCTATGAAGTGACAACTGTTGTAACACATCGCCACACCACCACATGGTTAAGTGTTTTTGTTGGTAAATTCTATTTTTGCTTATTATAACATTTACATGGGATTTTACACTTAGTTCATGTTAAACTTTATTAAATGCAATTCAATTTTGGAAAAAATTGACACCTAGTTTTTGAGGTACTCTCTGAAGGCATTTAAATAAATAAAGGGGAATAATTTTACTTAAAGTTGTTTTCTTTCTAAATTATTCCTCATTAATTATATTATTACCTAATGTTTTGTACTCAGAAATAATTACAAGTTCAATTTATTTTACACTTTTGACTGAAATTCAATCTACTGTATGGAATAAAACACACGACCGTTCATGTTCTGATCATAGGTGCGAATGATGAAACATCGAAAAAATTTAACAGTAATTTAAGGAATTTAAGAATATTCAACAAACACAAACAATCATAGAAAATAAAATCTTTTACCTGACAACTTTATTGGAACTCTATTGAAAGGAAGCATATATGACTAAGGAAAGATCATGTAAAATAAAATTTTCATTTTTATAGTCTAGATATGAACAACAGTTGTTGATAAAAATTATTGGATACATACATTCTAATAAAGTGAATCCAATGCCTGTATGGATCATGTTTAATGCCAATATCCTTCCTCAGCTTATCGTTAAACATAACCTTCTTTATAATAATTTATATCAAGTAGGTGAGCAAATTTAACAACTGCAATACAGGTGCATAATACTCTTATATATTAGACGTAAACTTGATTGAATTTTATGAAATCAGATTATTAGGAAGCCAACATCAAAGTATGATTTTTTTCTTAACTATATACTACAATGCAAACATCCTCATCAAACAGTATCATGACTTACCAAAAATTATGAAGATAAAAATCATAAAGATACTTATTTTCCAGCAGAAAAAATTAATAAAGGGACAAGCATAGCCAGTGTAAGGAATTTATTCTTTTTTCAAATGATATAATGCATGTTCTGTCTTCCCATTTTTAGTCTTGAATGTCTTATCACAAGTATCACATGAAAATGATTTCTCTGACGAGTGAATTAGCAAATGTCTATTGAGAGTATACTTTTCAGTAAAACATTTAGAGCACACTTCGCATTTAAACGGCTTCTCCTTGGTATGAATTCTTCGGTGACTACTTAGATGAGCATTACTCTTAAAACATTTCTCACAAAAGTTACATTTATATTAATCACTATGCGAATTAGAATGTACATATAGCCCGTTTCTGGTACTATAATTCTTCCCACAAACACTGCAATTGTACTGATTTTTCTTGCTTCCCTTTTTACTCTTTCCAAAACCCATTTTGCCCCTAAGGTGTCTTAGCTCATGTACATACCTCGCATAATCCCACTTAAATGTTTTTTTACATACATTACAACTAAAAGGTCTTTCATCATAATGAACCCTTAAATGGTTGCCCAAACGCTGTTTTGTTTCAAAACGCTTATTGCAAATATCACAAATAAACCCTCTATTCCTCTTGGAGAGAGGTGCTTTTAAGCTAGACAGTTCTGATTCTGTATCATTAACAATACTTTCTGTCAGCTCAAAAGATGTTGTTTCCTCTTCTGGTACAACATCATCTCTTGAGTCTTCCTCAGCTATCCCTTCATTGACGTCTCTGATATCAAAAGAGTTATCTTCTATAGTACAAATGCTCTCTCCCTCAAATGAATTTACAACATTTTCTTCTGAAGAATCCAATCTTAAATGATTCCTTGAATCTGATGACACAGTGGACTGAAATGAATAATATTAGTAACTAGTATCAATATGAAACATGTCAAAGTAATTTTGATTAAGAATGAAACAAGTCCTTAGGCATTCAAAAGAATGAGACTGAAGAAGAGAAATGAAAATATCGAGAAAGAAAGAAAATGTGGACTTCCTTTTCCAATTAAGAACATAAAGAAAAGAAATACAAATACAAAACAGCTCGTTAAAAATTAAATTTAACCACCAATACATTTTTATTATAAAAATAATAGACATCTTATATAGCACCATGGCGTGAATGGCATATGATTCCATTTCTAATGCAAAAAGATAATGAATTAAGACTATACAAATATGATACAAGCATATATTTTCTTCTAGTTTTTGCATTTAGCTATGCAAGACTTGCAATGTACATAGTAATATGATCATCCTTTTTTAAGTTAAAAATCTAATGTGGCAAACACATGACTTTCTCCATTTTTATTGAAAACAGAAGCCTATGCCAGTAATATATTAAAAAAAGTTTTTTTTTTTTACTTTTGTAGATAACTGTGTACACATTAATATCAGATTATTAGAGGAATTTTGCAAAAATGGAAACGAGCTTCGAAAAAGAATGCTCAACTTACGGTTTCCTGATTTACTCCAAAAGCTAATCATTTCTATCGACACCAACCAAAGCGTTATATATGAAATTTGGTGTTGATATGACTCATAGTTTCATGTTTCATGTTAGAGCACCCACTAAATACATAATCCGCAACTTCCAGTTTAAAGGTAGTACACGAATAACTCCTAAACAATCAATGATACAAAAATATGTTTCATACAAAAGTTAGAGTAAATTACATGTTTTAAATCTTTAATAAAAATAGCATATACCTAAATATCATATTTATGGAGATATTTTGCAGAAATGGAAATGTCCTTCAAAAAATAAAGCTCAACTTCCGGTTGACCGATTTACTCCAAAAACTAATCAACTCTGACAGCACCCACCACAGAGTGAAATATGAAGTTTGGTATTGATACGGCTAATAGTTATTATATAGAACATTATTCAGAAAATGGTCAAAACGTGTTCTAGGGACCCCAAAACATGTATTTCCGTTAAAATCAAGAAGTTGATCTTTTTCTTGAAAACAATACTTTCTGTATCCAAGGATATGGAAAATAAAAATGAGCCTTTGACAAATATTTAGTAGCTATTGAAACTTGCAAAGCATAATTGAATCCCATACACAATGAAACAAATACAACAATATAAGCTGATACTGAAATCTGATTACTATTATTTGTGAAATGCTCAAAAGATATTCCTTCCATACTTCTTCATTCAATTCTTCAAGTTATATTTTGACTACTTCCTTCAATTAAAATTTGACAGATATTTATGGTTATAGCATTTGGTAATGGCAAGATTTCATTCCAAAACATCAACATTTATATCTATAAAGTTATAAGTGTCCCTTGTACAGTATTTTTATTACAGAAACCCTTAACTATATGACACAAAGAAATAGACATATTTCAGAAACAAGAGTTGATAAATAATAGAAGATATATGATAATTACTAAACCATTATTGTAATTACCTGAATTGCACCAACTCCATCATTTATCACATCACTCTCCTCTTGCTTCACCTCTATGTCCAGCCCTTGTAATACCTATTTTGAGTTTAATTCAATTGAAGTTAATTAAATGATGAATCAAAATAAATTCCTAGGAAGAAAAGGTTTTCACGCTATGTACACCAACGAAGTCAAAACTCAAGCAACATCCTATGAATTATTAATATTATATTATTTTCCAGTGAAACATTAAAGAATTATCAACAAATGCAATGCTCACCACTTTCGATGCACCTGACACATTATCAATATTCATAATGTTCTCGTCATTATGCAAATCTGGTTCAATTCCTTGTCCCTGAAGGAAATATAGAGCAATGTGAATATATCAAATTCAGAAAATAACATTTTATTGTGAAAGTGCTATTAAATATTTTATTCACCTCAATATCGATTGCCTCTCGTTTAAACTCTTTTAGCATCTGCCACTCTTCAATATCAATTTCTTCATTTGTTTGAACCTAGAAAATATTAAACTTTCCACTAAGTTCTCAATAAAAATTTAATCACTGTTTCTGTGAAATGCTCATAAACTATTTAAACACCAATAGCGGCATAATATATAAATGAAACTAGTTTATTTCCTATAAATGTATAAGTTAATAAATTGTAAATAATAACATAACAAAAGTTAGGAAACAACTGAGGCATCTATGGGTATTTTAATTTAATTCCACATGTGCGGAATATACAGCATTTAGGTAGTAGTAGTAGTATAGGTTATAAGGTGCCTCGACAGCAAAGGTCATGTTGCACCGTATACAGAGGAGATATATGTATCATAATATTATTTAATTTTTAGCACAAGTTGAAATTTTAGAATCCGATTCAAATTTATTCTTTAATACTTATATTTTTAAACAATTTTATATTTTTAAATCTGTTTAATTAATTTTACTTCACTTAAGAATTTAAGGACAGAGTCTAATTTGTCCACATCATCCCCCAGAATTTCCTTGAGATGACCTTGGAAATACCTATTTCTGATGCACTGATATTTAGTACATTCAGTCAGGAGGTGTCTTATAGTTAGGCGAGATTCACAATGGTCACAATATGGAGGATTCTTCTCTTGCGTGAAGAGATACGAGTGCGTTAGTGCACAATGCCCTATCCTCAAGCGTGTGATCACTACTTCCTCCCGCCTACTTCTCCTGATAGAGGAAGACCAAGGGGCTGGGACGGACTTGATCTCGCGCAATTTATTATTTTCAATGGTCAGCCATGAGTCCTGCCATAATTTTAAAATGATTTTACGAAACATATTTCGGATGTCGAGTGTTGCCATGAGTGGAGTATCTACATTAGCTTTTCCAAGTGCTTCTTTGGCTGCAGAGTCGGCAAGTTCATTCCCTCTGATTCCAACATGTCCGGGGACCCAGATAAAGTAAATTTTATTTCCTCTTGCCTCTAAACGGGCAAGCAAAGCATGAATCTCCTGGACGAGAGGATGGAAGGAGTCGAGAGTGGAAATGGATTGCAATGCACTCATAGAGTCACTACAGATCATGAACTGGGTATCGCTGGACTTAATGTTAGCTAACGCAAGCTTGATTGCATATAGCTCTGCTGTATAAATACTACTTTCTGAGGGCAACTTTGCCATGGAGATAACGTCTTGGGAGGATACTACTGCACAGGCACAGGCTGTTTCTGATTTTGAACCATCCGTGAAAAGGAGAGTGGCTCCTGGGTGCTTGTTGAGGATGTCCATGAATCTGTGCATGTATTCTCTTGGATGAGTTTCTAACTTCTTATATAAATTTAATTCCAAACAGATTTTTGGTTGTGGTATCTGCCATGGTGGGATTTTGTTATATCTAATGCTATGCACTTCGGGAAGCTGTATTCCTGCGTCTTCAATAAAAACCTTAAAACGGATTCCTAAGGGCTTAGTTGCCCTAGGCCTTCTATAAAATAAATCAATAAACCTGGGTTTAAAAACATGATTAAAACATGGGTGCTCCCTTTGAGAAAGAATCTTGCTGGTGTAGTTTAGCATTAAGATTTTTCTCCGTGTCTCAAGAGGTGGCTCTCCAGTATCACAATAAATACTCTGAATTGGACTGGTTCTGAAGGCTCCAGTTGCCAACCTTAGACCAGAATTGTGTATGGTCTCCAATGGGCGAAGGTAACTCTTTCGCGTCGAGGAGTATATTATGGAGCCATAGTCTAGTTTTGACCGCACCAATGCCCTGTATACAAGAAGCATTGACTTACGGTCTGCACCCCATGACGAGTTGCATAAGTATCTTAAAATATTTAAAACTTTAAAGCACCTGTCTTTTAAAATTTGGATATGTGTTCTCCAGGTCTATCTTCTGTCCAGTGTCATTCCCAGGAAATGTATGGAGTCCACTGATGGAAGAGGGACATCCCCAAGTTTAAGGTTGGGCTGGGAGAATAGGCCACAGCGTCGAAAAAAGCGCATACACCTGGTCTTCTCTTCTGAAAAAAGAAAACCAGTTTCAAGAGACCATTGATGGAGCCTGTTAAGGGTGATTTGTAGCTGCCTTTCTGCCGTATTCATTTTTGATGACCTGCAGAAAACACCAAGATCATCGACGAAAAGTGTTGCTATGGTTGGTGATTTTATGTTGTTAACAACGTCATTAATAGCTATGGCAAATAGAGTTACTCCCAACACTGACCCTTGTGGGATACCATTTTCTTGAGTGAACCACTGGGATAGACAGTTTCCCGCTCGAACTCTAAATCTCCGGTCAGTTAAAAAATTTTTGATAAATATAAGAATTCTACCCTTGAAGCCCCATGCTTTTAGAATACATAAGATCCTGTGTCGCCATGTTTTGTCATATGCATTTTTTATGTCAAAGAATACTCCTATGACATGTTGGCGTAAAAGAAATGCCTCTTGAATAAAGCTGTCAATCCTGACTAAATGGTCCATGGTAGACCTGTTGCGTCTAAACCCACACTGGACATTTGAGAGAAGGTTACGGTGTTCAAGATACCAAACTAGCCGCTTATTCACCATTCTCTCCACCAGTTTGCACAGGCAACTGGTCAAGGAAATCGGGCGGTAGCTGGATGGGAGACTCTTATCCTTTCTCTGTTTAGGTATTGGAATTACTATGGATTCCTGCCAGGATTCTGGGAAGACCCCTTCAGCCCAAAGCTGATTGATGGTATTGAGGAGACTTTCATTAGCACCCGCTGGGAGATTTTTCAGGAAGGCATTGTGAATACCGTCAGCACCAGGGCAGGAATCCTTTCCGACATCTATTGCTGATTTCAGCTCCCACACCGAAAAAGGTTCATTTTAGGACGCTGGGAACCTGACATCGCCGAGTTCTAGTTTGGCTCTTTCTATTCTTTCCTTCCTTTGGATAAAGGAGGGTGCGTATTCAGCTGTGCTGCTTGCTTTGGCATAATGACAGCCTAAGGCTTCCACGATGGCATCCGGAGAAGTGGCAATTTGGCCATCGATGTCTATACCTGCGATGTTTGGGGAAGAATGTTTGCCCGAGATTTTAGTGACCTTATTCCAGACCTGTGCAACTGGCGTTCTGTGGGTGATGGACGAAACATAATTTATCCAAGAGGACGTTTTGGCATTTTTAATAGTTAGACGAGCTTTTGCCCTCAGCCGTCTAAAAGCTGCAAGATTAGTACTCGTGGGGTATCGATTGGAAATACGTAGTGCTGGTTTCCGTTTCAAGATGGCCTCCGCACACTCCTCGTTCCACCAGGGAACAGAGTTATGGTGTGCCCTACTAGTAGACCTTGGAATGCTTTTACTCGCAGCGTCAATGACAGCTGCGGTGAATTCTTTAACGTTTTGCAACCCACCACGAGTTCTATCAAATGTAAAGTTAAAATTTGATTTAAAAGATGGCCAATTGGCTCTACCTGTAGCCCAAATCCCTTCATGGTTGGAATTTACAGATTTGAATGTATTCTGCTTGATTATGATGGGGAAATGATCACTGCCACAAACGTCATTATGAACAGAAATGCTAAAAAGTGGTGCAATGGCACTAGTACAAATCACAAGATCAATTGAAGAATAGCTTCCATTAAAAGCATTGAAATGAGTTTTTTCTTGGTCATTCATTAAAATCAGGTTAAAATCATTAAAAAGGTTTTCTAGAAGTTGTCCTCGACCATTACTCCGGGAGGTATAAATTACAATAGGTAATTAATAGGCTCTGGAGTTGCAATAGTGACAGCTATGGCCTGGAGGGGTGTCTGCAACACCACCCGTGAAGTGTAAAGGGCTTCCCGGGTGAATGCAGCAACCCCTCCACGAGCTCTGTTACCAGAGTTGTCATCATTTCTAAAAATGTTTAAACCGTTTAAATGAACCTGACTAGTATGTTTAAAATGAGTTTCCTGTATAAAAAGACAAGAAGGATTAAGATCTCTTAGCAAGATCTTAACCTCCTCTTGGTGTGTGTAGAATCCATTGCAGTTCCACTGTATTAAAATCATAAAAATGAATAAATAAATAAAATGTGCAGGTAAAATAAATAAATTAATAAATAAATAAAATAGGGTTTAAACATTAAAATCTATGATCCATCAGAAGTTGGATCCGTGTCAGAATTTATCTTTTAATTTGGACTTTCCTCCCTTTTCTCCGTTCCAGGAGCACCTTCTGGAGTTCTGTCTCTGAGACACTCTCGTCTTCCTCCATGTTGGAGTCAGATGCTCTACAAGAAGATATTTGTAGTTGAGGGTTTTGAACCTCCTTTCTTGGAGGTTTCCCTTTTTTCTGCTCCAGGAGCAACGTCTTGTGTTCTGTCTCCGACAGACTCCCATCTTCCTCCATGTTGGAGTCAGAGGCTCTACTAGAAGGAATTTGTGAGGGAGGTTTCTCCTTCCTGGGAGGAGGCTGTAAAGCAGCAAGAGGTTTTGGATTTTGAACCTCCTTTCTCGGAGGTTGACTTTTTCCGGGTTTTTTCCCTTCACCTGTACTCTGCGATATATCTTTATTTTTCTTTTCTGTCTCTTTGGGCTTATTCTCTGGGGGATCAGTTTGGCAAGACACAGTCATCTTTTTAACAGGTGTAATGGCTACACTTGCAAATGACCTTGAGAAAGTGGGACACATTAATTGTCTGAATTTTCTCCTGGCCTCATTATACGGAATTTGATCCTTGACCTTAATTTCCATTATTTTTTTCTCCTCTTGCAGCTTTGGACAGTCTCGTGCATAGACAGGGTGACTACCATTACAGTTGCTGCAAAGAGGTGGACTGGTACACGGCTCCCCTTCGTGCTTGTCCTTTGCGCATTTTGGGCAGGTGGGCTTGCCCTTGCATGACTGGGCAGTGTGCCCATATAAATTGCACTGGTAACAGCGCAAAGGACTGGGGATAAATGGCCTTACCGAGCATGCTTCGTATCCAACAAAAACTTTCTCTGGAGTCTTTTCCAATGCGAATGTGAGTATGACCGATGTTGTCTTCACTATTTCACCATTTTGCCTCTTAGTGAGTCTGCGGCAAGAGATGACTCCCTGGGATGCCATCTCTTTCGCTATCTCTTCTTCTGAGACATACAATAGGTCAAAACATGATATGACTCCCTGGCAGGTGTTAAGCCGTTTATGGATTTCTACTTTCACAGGAATGTCATGCAGCATTTTCATTGCCTGGAGTATGTTGCTCTGCCTATCATCAGCCGTTTTTATCAGCAAAGTGCCGTCCCTCAGCTTCTTGACCGATTCAAGGTTTCCTGGGACAAGATTGGAAAGCACTTTGTGAATCAAGAAGGGGGACACCTTGGTGAGATTTTCGCCTTCTTTTTCACTTTTAACTAATAGGTACTTTCTGCATTTTTCTACTGGTTCTCGCCCGCCCATTCCTGAGCGGGGTCTTTTTGGTGGAGGAGGGTTAGGATGCATATGATGCATAAAAAAATTCATCCCCTGAGCTCCCCACCCACCATGGAGCCACACAAACTGGGACGCCTCATCGCAAACCGATACGGTCGCCAGGGCTACCCAAGGGATATAGCGCCCAGGATGTCGCAGAACAGACTGGGAATGGCCTCCGGGACGGCAGTGGCTCCTCCAAACCACACCCCCCCATTGGCCTCCACCAGAATGGTGCGTGCATCCCAAGCACTCGCACAGGACTGACGTACGCTAGAAAGGATTTTATCCCCAGCCATCAGTAGCCGATTGACCAGGGTGTGCTATTCCCTGGCCTCCCGTTTACAGCGAATTCGGGGCCAAAGAGGTGTGTTGTGCCAGTTAGTATAAGAAGTCCAGTTGGACTTGAAGTGCATCAGCAGCTATTCTGCTTGTGGTTGGCACTCAACCTCCAGGACACCCATCTCCTCCTTACGGGTCTCCACGCACGGCAAACACGTGGGTGAATCCTTGGTCAGCTGGCATGACCGCACACAGACAGTTGATTCACAGGACTGCCCGGACTCAGCCCTTGCTGATCGAGGGGTTTGTTCTCGGGGTTTTCTCCCCGCCCGATTAGTCGCCTCTTACGACAGGCAGGGATGCCGCGGGAGTATTCTCCATCCCCCTACCCGCAGGGGTTAGCATTTAGGAATACAGCATATGTCATAATTATCCCTTATATCAATTTGAACTTAAACTTTTCCTTGATAATATACGTTTAAATAAACATACCGAATACGCAAAATCAGATTCCATGGACGAGTCATCATTCTCTCTATTGCTACAATCTCCCATAGAAAGCTAAAAGTAAATTAAAGTACGACAAATTATCGGAATGTACTTGAGATATACAGGAATACATATTAAAACATAAATAGTAAATTTCAATAGAATTTGAAACCGTTCTCACCTCGTTCAATAATTTCACGATTTCAGCCTTAGCAAAATGGACATTCTTTTTATAGGTGTAGAATTCCTGCACTTTCCACAAACACGGAGAACATATTCGGGGCGGCAGGCCGTCGCCGGGGAATATCTATTGAATAGAATGATAATGCTTCATCAACTAAAGAAAATGACACGTAACAGAGATGTCTACTTACTCACTACAATTAAATTGCCAAGTAGAAATCGTGCATAAATCTTTTATGCAAGCAATCGGCACAAGAATTAAAATGAAACGTCTACCTAAGATGCATTCTTTCGTGGTAAATAATGATTCTGAATATGAACATGAAATGGCGATATTCTTTCGTGGGTAATAACAATGAGATAAAAGTAAACAAATATATCGTACATAAAATTCAAACTAATGAATTAAAAAGGAACAAATGCATGAACAAAGACGAGTAGTGTTTCTTGAACCATAAACTTGTAACACAACAACGTTACCTAATATATATCACAACAAACTAACCTGCAAATCGTAGACAAAGTTCAACGCACTGTAGACCAGATCGCCACTTGGAGACTGGCTAGAGAAGATATCATTGAGAGAATAGTTCTCCTTCAGGCAAAGCCTGCAGCAGTTTATCCCATATCCGAAAAGAATTAGAGATTAATTGGAGGCAAATATATTAATCCTCTAATTTTTGTGAACAATGGGAATAGAATGTCTCCGTTCTTATTATCAATGAAACAAATACTACACCAGACCAAAGATACAGAGTGGAGTATCAAATAGTCAGGGTTAAGAGAACACAAAATGACGATTTGAGATTAGCGAGTAGGAACGAGGTTAAAGCAAATGGTAAACACGGTAAACACCGATCATTTGTTTTAAATTGGTTCTTCCCCGTTTCTGCCGCTAAACCCCCCTTTAAAAGGCACAGGGAAAAATAGATGGCACTGCTTGTCTCAGTGTGCAAGAGAGATAGGAACTTTATATTCATTCTCTTCCTTTTGCTCCAGCAGTATAGCCAATCCAATTTTGAATATGTTTCTCATAAACTCTTTTCGTAACTTATGACTCGCTTACAAGGAGAAATGGAATAATTAACTTTAATTTGTACTATTGTTATAAGAATACTAGGTCAGAAACAGGAAAAATTAAATATATAATATAAATAATAGTTATTTTACAACTGGATCCTTTTGCTATTTTATGATGAAGTAAATAAAATATGTAATATCAAGAGTATCTAGAAGAGAGTAAAATCAATAGAAAATTATCCATTGAATTCGATATATCGTAAAACCCAATCCATTATCTCTAAAAGGAATTAAAAGTTTGCTAAATTTAATGGTTACGTCTTTGCATTGGCGACCATGGGATGAAAGGTGTTTTGTGTGATTTGAGAAATTAACTGTTCGAAAATTGCATGTCATGGCCTGCATTAACGTTATATCTAAATCCTTTTTTTGCGAAGTTGAAACTTAATTGCATGATACTGACTAATTGTTTTGCATGTGAACATCATGCTGTCACATTCTTTGCATTTTCTTGGATGAAGTAACGGTAGGTAAGTTGATTTTGATAATATCTTGCTATGTATTGGGACCGTTAAGATTTCGTAAAACCCGATTGTGTATTGAAGTAATATAGTGAAAACGCGAAGTTATGTTAATACATTACTATTGTCTCAGTTTCAGGAAATGTATTTTATCACCAAAATACATGACTACGTTGTAAGTCGGTGTTGGCATTATATTAGTTATTAACATATACATGTCAATTCTAACATATCTACACGAATAATTAGGGTGAGCATCTGTTTTCTTTCTAAATAACGTATCCATATTTATGTTGATATTATACTCACAAAGTATTATAGTGTTGTCATTTGCACAAGTGTTTATTTTACAATGTTATCTTTTGGTTATCGATAACTTAAAAATGCTTCTTGTGTTGGGCATCCAGGACAGATGTGGTATGATGATTTTCGGTAATAAATGGTGCAAACCTGACCGTTAAGAGGTAAAATGATCTTCATTAACTTTTATTATCTATTTATAAAAATGTCTTTATTATATTATCTTCGTAAGCATTCCGGTATGAACTTATGCTGTACCTAGAATAAATTCAATTCATCTCGTAGCTATGAAAATGTCTTTTCTATCAGTGTTTGTATTGAAATAGAACCATAAAAATCCATGCAAAGTTTTGTGCTGTTACTAAGTTCTTTTGAAATTGTTATTGTCATTTGGCCCATAAATTTGGGTCAGCGTTGCTGATGATCGTTTAAGTCGTATGGTATCCAGTTACCTGATGACAGGATATTCAACAGGTTATTATATATTAGTATTTAACATGTTTATTAATTGTTAAGTTTATTTCATCATAAATATCTCCACAATGTATATAATTCTAAATTAATAAAGTCATTTGTTTTCTATCAAACCTCAATAAGTTTTCGTTTCCTTTCTAGCACTTGCAGCATCTAGATATTTCCAATTTTTGAACAAATATCTTGCACTCCATGAGTGAAATTCCATTAATAGGGTATATGAAGTGCCTAAAAGTTAATTGATTGCTTGGAAGTCGGTGATTACCATATTGACTATTATGACAATTATATGGGTTAAGGTTAGTGGTATGAAGAGAATGAAGTAACTGTCTAATTCATGGCTTCATTTGTTAAAGTTGTTTATATTTGTTGAATTGTTATAATTTTGCATTGTTGAGTGGTTTATTGGTAATCTTCCAGAGCAGACATATTGAAATGAATAGTAAGGTCGGTTTTGTGTTCGCAACACTTAAGTTGTCATGTTTAACTATCTGAATTCTTCAATGTCTTAAGTGAAGTAATTAACACCTTTTAAATAGACGACAACAATATCATTAACATCCCGTTCAGAATTTCCCAACTTTATAAAGAAGGCTGTGGAGTAGAAAATTGTATTATTTGTATGAGGAAATAAAGACCATTAAGCATGAGCAGATTTATTAACCAATCTTGGCAGCAAATTTTTCACTCTAGTAATGTCACAATAAGTTACATAGTTTATTGAGGAGAATCTGAGTTGCTTAAATTATTCACTCATCACATGTAATTTAGGATTTTACTTCTGCATTCTACATGGTGTGAAAACCTTTTCATCCTGTTAATTTGTTTTAATGAAAGCAAAATGTTATTCAAATTAGATATTACAAAGTCTAGAATCTGATGGAAGTGGAGAGTGAACTAGTAATTGACCAAGTGGCTGCAGTACAGGGGCCATATTCTACAACTTGTCGGTTGGGAGCAGTTGGTTTGAATTTCAACCCAACCAACTTAAGAGGATTCTGTGCTCACTCACCGACTTTGCCTCTGAATCTTTACCCCTGAATAGCATTCTGTAAGGACGTCTGTCACAAAACAACTAACTGGTTTGATATTTTTTTAGGCTGTTACTATTATTTTAATATTTAAATATTTATGATTATAAAATAAATGTAATTTAGTATTAAATAAATATTAATATTAAATATTATTATATAAAATTATTTGAAATAGATAATTAAAAGTTAATATAAAATATTTTTATATATATTTATATATTTCTGCTCAAATTTCAACACATAGTAAGAGATGATGATCTTCATTTGTGCTGAATAGTAAGTTTACCAAGAAGAACTGGGTTTGAAGCCAGACGATTAAATTGCAGCAAATTTTAAGAATATTTTCACTCGTTTCTTTTGTTAAGGACTGTCCCGATATGATGCTGACTTGAAATTAGTATTGTCGATCTGCTTGTAGTATGCAAGCATCATTTTACTCCTACAGCTATAAAGGTGTATGGCAGTGTTGCCTGACTCCTTTATTCAGTTGCTTTTTTTTATTAAAAAAGCCCATGGGGTTAAATGGACAGTCTCGTATCCACTGTTCCTCAGCAAGAAATATTTCCTAAAAGATTTGTGCAAATCCGGTATTTAATATCCAATAACCTGGTGTTCCCCTTGTAAGCATAAATTTTCATTTCTCACATTTCTTCGGCATCAAGTCGGCACGGGTTACCATAATCCAATTGCAATAATTTTTATTAAATAATCTTAAGTTGGATATAATATATTTTGCAATTACTTACGAACTCGAATGAAAGTATAATTTTCTAATTAACAATTTTTCCAAAATATTAACTTTTGATTGAAAAGTCCTACCTCAGGCCAATGCTTATTGATAAAGATTATCTTTTGTTGTACTTCCTCTTTTAAATTGGTGGTTAGGTCAAAGATGGTTGAAATTTTCTTAGGAAATGAACAAAAATTTTCGTTTAGTTCTAATTTTCCACCCAAATCAAGAAGACTTAAAATATAACTTTCCTTAATTTCAGTGCATTCCCGTTAATGTTTGAGTATCTATAGTTTGTGAGAACACTGCAAACAGGACAATTGGGCAAGCTTCTCCATCATTCTGGCAGAAGGTACGCTTTGGTCACTCAATAGCCTGCGTATGAAGCTGGGCATTGTGGCACTAGTGAAGGCCCACTCGCTTAAAATATATTTGGGGCAAAGGAGTTTGACAATAAGACATGAGAGAAGGTTTATTGAAAGAAATCCGTTAAATACAAAAGCAAGAAATATTGGTATTGCATTAGAGTCTTTTCTAGGGCAAGATGATTACTGATGATGTATGCTGTAGTCTAGTGTATGATGATCTAACAGCCAAGCTATATCTTCAATTACTCCATCTTCTTAATAACTTTATCCGATTCATTTTTAACCTTCGGAAAGATGCTCGTATCTGCAAATTACTGCTGTCAGTTGAAGTGGTTGAGACAAAATACCAGTAGAAAATATATGCTTCCTTCATTTTTGTTAACTGTTTTCCATGATCTCAAACCACAGTATATCCATGACATGTTTACTTACCAATATTCTGTTTCTTTAAAACGCTCTGTTTTTAACTATCTTTTATGTCCAATCCCTTGGTTTTATACCTACCTAATATTCATCTTAATTATTGCATCTAATTTCTGGAAAAACTGCCTTTACAAATTCCACTTCCGCACAATCTTTTGAGGAAAAATTGTTTGATTCCCTTATCGCTACCACAGAATGAAAGCACCAAAAGCTTCATTAGCAGCGTCTAAAGCGCTAGTGTTTTGCAAGTAATATATTTTTAATAAGATGAAAAGGAAAGACTATTGAATTCCTAATTCCAGCTAATTTTTAAAGTTTACTCTATGGTTAGTTGTAAATTGTGCAGTAATATAAAATGATACAAATAAAATGTATGTGAAAGAACATGTTGGTTAATGGGCATCCAATAATTTTGTGCGGTGATTTTTGCGATTGACCCCTCCCTCCCCCTCAATCGTGAGATTTGGCTCAACCCCCTCCTCTAATCTCACATGAGATTGCTCAGAATGCCTGTTTTCAGGGTAAATATGTTTATCTATGCTTCATTCTATTGGATTTATTTAAAAAAACGTAATTTATTTAATAATTTTTATGAAGGACTAGTTGACACTAGTACAAGGGAGTCGCCAGGGGGGGGCAGTTGCACCCCCCTGGAGACCCATTCGTAATTTGGTTCGGGAGGTGTTGGAGAAACAATTTTTAAGTACGAGCGTATTTGAAATGAATTTAGACCCAAAACAAAGTCCAGTGTTGGCACGTGTAAACACCAATGTTGGGTAAAGTACTGATAAAATGTAATTGGGCTCAATTACAATTAATCTGTCAAATTTGTAATCAGTTACAATTACGAATGATATTTCAGAAATTCATCAGAAGCTGGGGAAATTCAGATAAAAGTATGGCTTCCTCATCACTCTTCTTTCTTGCAGTAAGGTGTTTGTTTTATTGTAATAACCTGCAGTTATTTTACCTTCATTATGTACCCTCAATCAGGCAGCCTCACAAGGGTAGTATTGCTATATATAGCGCCCAAAAGAGAAGCCAAAAAAAGGGCAGATTGCGCATTTAGCCATGCTGGGTTGCACTTTTTGCATCTCCTTATACCAAGACACAGTATTTGCATGATTTTGCAGCTTTGATACAGATTTATCAAGGTTTGATCGAATAAGTCGAAAGTTTTGGAACAGAAAATGTAGTTTGAGCAATGTGTAACACTAAGCAATTTTGTTATTTTCGCATTTCTAAAGGTTTTGCATGTAAATGAGCAGGGACTTGTTTCTGGCTGCAGCATGGTCAATTGCTGCGCATCAGAACAGCTGCCCCACAAAATGTTCCGAACTAGAATCTATGCATCTTCCTTAATTTTTTCATTTCATTCATTATCTGAACTCTAAGAAGCAGAACAAATGTCAGTATTAATCCACAGCATTTTAATGAACATTTCATTGTCCTCTTGGCTGCACCTGCAGGTCGTACATGGTTTACAAGTTCTCGTATTCGTCATTTTGACAATTTTTACTGCATTGAGCCCCAATTATGAATTAGAACAAACATTTGCACAAACGGAGAATCTCTAATTACCCTGATAAGCTATTATAGTGTATGTTAGAGTAGCTTTATTTCATTGGGGTAAACGACTTATAAGGAATTTTATGCTGTACTTGGTATTGATCAATTAAAAACTAAGACAAATAAATAAATTAGAATATACATAAAATTATCTTTATGATATCCAACGAGGTTTTAGTACAGTTTTCAGAAGGTTGGCAGATGATTCGTTTTCTATATTGCTCCAGCTGAAGACACCAGCATCCGAGAAGTTTACATTGCAGGCATGTTTTATTTCCCATGATGAAAGGAATTGAGAGGACTTAGACAAAAAAATCGAACATGATCGTTAAGTAAAAGGTTTATTTAAACTATCTGAGTCCATGTCATAGGATAGACAAGCTCCTGAGTCCCGTATGAGAGGAAAATAAAACCCCAAAAATACATGTAGATAAAGGGGAGCCGGAAAAAAGTTAACCCCGGTGCTGTGCGGGTTGCGTTATTTTTGGCTTCACTCTGCTGACGATAGACTCCCCCTGTGGTATATACTATCAATGAAATGCTCTGGTTAAAGTTAATTTTTGACTCATTTTCCCCAAATATCTCTTTGCCTCGACCAAAAATGTGATCAAAATAATTTTTATTTTCTTTGGGGAGAAATTAATGCATATATTTATACTGTCTCATTTCTATTTATATTTTAATTGTTTCTTAATAGTTGTTATTTATGTTATTAGTTAATTATTTGTGAAACCAGTTGCAAATTAGTTTGCATCAGTGAAATATTGTCAGTTAATTTGTTTGTATATTATATGATAATTATGTTTAGATAGCTTAAATCAGAATTAGTATAAAAAATGCATTATTATGACTTATGAGAAATCGTTTCTTATTTATATTAACAGACAACAAACAATATCTTTTTCTTTTAATTAAATTTGTTTTAAATTTAACAATTCTTTTAACATCTTGTTTCTTCTAAATGTTTTCGAATCTCTAAACAGCCTACACTGTGTATTTACTTTGATTTTTAAATAATTTTTATTTTGTGCTCCTGAAACTGCCACATTTAACTGTCCATGAGAAGAAACCTCATGTTATAAATACACACCTACATGATCACATGTCTGCTCTCGCGACTTATTAATAGTTATCGCAAAAGCTAATATTAAGTGAAGCTGATGTCTCCTCGAAATAAAAGGTAGTTTCACTGTGTGCCAAAATCATTCGTGGTATAAAAACTTGATACCCCTTCTTACTTCTGGTTTTAATATCCGTAAAAACGTAAAACTGAAGGTGAAAAAAGTCAAATAACAAACACATACACTGAGCAATGCTTTTTATTTTTTTTGTCTATTTATAACGCTATATCCATGGTCACATAGATACACATATATATCCATATATGATGAGGAATGAACACAAAATAGCTTTTTATTATATTAAGAAGATTATGTTGATTGATCAGCGAAGGTTGCATGTGTAGTGTGAGGTGCGTCAAGTCCACAAATGACGAAATAGGGATCTAAGTTACAATATCTTGATTTATATGAAGTATAAAGTTTGCTTTTCCTAATTAATCTTGATTCTAAACAGCCTCTTTTCATAAAGTGTTGATGTTTGATTGAATTTGAAAGAATATTATGGAAGATTCAGTGAATACATGTCTGTTTTTAGAATTGGTCCATATCAGCTTCCATAACTTTTACTGAATTTTAATGCAAATATCTCAAAGCTGTTTATGCAGAAAAAGCGTTAACATAAAATCATTTTGTTGTTTGCTTTGAAAGTATTCTCACAATATTTCTAGGATAACTTGAAACATCAATCATGGAATGGGATATCAATAGACTATCGAAACATTATTACAATATTCTGGTTATGTTTGTAAATGTTTCACTTAATTTTTTATTCATTAAAAATTTTGTTCCTTAAATATCTCTGTCAGAATTTAATGTATGTATATACAATCAAATACAAAAGTTATAGATAATATACTTCAATACAACTTTTGTTTAAAACATTTTTTTCGTAACACTGATTGTTGCGGAGTTATTCTTGAATAATGGTTAACTGGAAGTTGTTGTTTATCCAGAAGTAGAAGTCTTTCATACGTATCTCGGTCAGAATGCAATTTAGGTATATACAATTATATACAAAAGTTATAGATAATGTATTTACTACAACTTTTGTATGAAACATTCTTCTGTGACACTAAATATTTTGTGTTATTTATATATTACCGGCATAGGCTTCTGTTTTCAATAAATATCGAGAAAGTCATGTGTTGGACACATTGGATTTTTTGTAAATGTTGTAAGATTATTCCAATAAACCTTTTTTATTTTTGCATAAACATGTTTCTTTATTTATCTTAAAAAAACCCCAATTTGATGGAGCAGATTACTTGAACATGGCATCCTTAATTTCTAAATTCTGTGTACATAGTGAGGATCCATTTTTAACTTCCTTTGATGTTCTTGCAAATTATTCATTAATGTCCATAGTAAAAATTCCTGCTGTTCCTGTGATTGAGTTTCACAAAGTGACGTCCTCAGTGCTTGATTATACACACAATAATCAACTTATTAATTAGGACAATAAGTTGAAAGATGTGAAGGAAAACAGAGTGAGGAAAGTCTACCGGTGCCAAAAAGTTGAACTTTCTACTTTTACGGACGCAAGGATTACTGGCACCTGTAATCATTGCATGTGGAAACCCAGCCCTGCAAGCTTTTATAGGTTAGGAATTGCTCCTTGATACTTTCAACTGAGCTATTTTTGCGGATATTTTCAAGTAAATTCAAAGTATTTCATTCTATGAGCCGCTTAATCGAAATCGGAACAATAGAAAACAATTTTTTTTTTGGGGAAAGAAGAAATGTCAATACTAAGTACCTCCAAAAAAGAATTTTACTTTTAGGATTTATTCTGGCTTAAAGGTCAGCTTGAATATGACCCTAATAAGCGAGGCAAGTATTGTGGGGTTGGCATAAAGGTTAGGGACACCTACGTCTGATTTTCCGTGTAGAACCAAAATATTAGGACCCAATATAAACTAGATTTATTATTGTATTTATCAAATTTTAAGCTTGATTTTAATTTCTATCTCCAATTCAATGTTGTCCCACACTTCCAAATAAGCACTAAACCATGGCTCTAAAGGTTTTCAAGATCAAAAGAATATAGTAACATTAATATCAATAAATATTTGCTCATAGTTTCCATTTCAAATGACGTGCAAGACGTCGTTTTATCATAGGTTCCCAACCTATGATTTACATCATACATTAGGTAGAAGGTGTTAAGGGTAAAAGTTAATCCTTCGACCTGAAGATACTGACTGGATAGTCAGCAAAACTTTAGTCACCAAGCCAACCTACGCAGTCAGACACCCGAAAAAATGCAGAGAGCATATACAATGTAATGTCTGCTCCATCCCTATGCCTTGTTGCCTGTTTTTAATACTCTAATCCTAATTTTAGAACTCACCCACCGTATTATTTTCACTTTTAATTCATTGCCCTGTACAAATTTTCATTACTTTTAATCATTTCCACGTATTTCTCTCTTTCCGTCTTGGTACTTTTATTTTTCCTATAATTTTCAATTGCAAATTACGAAATATCCAAAATGGGAATCTGAACGCAGTTTACAGCTAAGAACGAAAACTATTATACAACATCATTATTTGTATGTGGAAGGAGGCCGATTAAGAAATGCAATATAAGTTTTTAAAAGTTTTTGATAGGGTCGTGTCATCAATAGAAAAAATCCTTGGAACTACTATGTATATTCTAAAGTAGAGAGATGATTTGAAACAATCTCTCGGGGAAATATGTGTCTTTTAATTAGGTTGAGTTCCATTCTCCTTTTGCCAAGTAACCTTAAAGCAGAATTTTAACGGCAGTTACTATGTCTGTGTTTCCATTTAAAACGCAATATTAGCCGCACTGCAAGCAACCTTTCCGCCCCTTTGCTTTCCCCTCCCCTCCATTCCGTCAGTATTCCACCGATTACTTCAACCCAATTTGTGACGCATCCTTCTGCCACAAGCTTTTGCGAGAGCTGAGAAAGCATTTATCACAATGTTTCCGACATCTGGCACCAAGAGGCTGTAGCATCAAAAGTTGAAGATTGATACAGAGATGTCAGTAATATCTTCAGTGGCCATTAAATACGCCAACTGTTCAAGGGGGTGGCAGCTGGACTTCAGCACCCCTTCAATATGACTTGGGCACAGAAAACTACCACAAGACTTCTCAGCGCCACCGTTGGGAACCAATGATGTAGATTCATGGGAAGTGCAACCAGCAACATTGTCGAGGCAGGTCTTGCCGATAGACATTGAAGCTTACTTATGATTAATTTTACAACTTTTGTTGTTTCATTGCATTTTTAGTTAATATTATGAAAGTGAACAATAATTCTTCGCATCAGCGATCTTAATGCAGAAGAGAACTTTATAATGACCATAGAAGTTTATGCTGAAGGTTCAATATATGCTTACTGCCTTCTTCATACTGTTAATAATTGAGTAATATAAGTTGTATGTACAGAGCGGCCAAATGCTTGAAATGTATGTAAATTAAAAAATATTTATTTTCCTAACGAAATAGACGGAAGGGCGTGGGATTGTTGATGCTGCCTCAAGGTCCTTTCCCATAATTTATGCAATCAGTGCTGTTCGATAAAAAGAAGCTTTCATGAGATATTCTCCACGAAAACTGTAGCGGAGGTGATGAATTTATTTTTTCATTTAGTTGTTTTGACAATGACTGAAGTGTTTAAATGGATGGAAAATATTTCAGAAAAGAAGAAGAAATACTCGGAATTCTTACTGATTGATGGAGATGATGGTTTTAGTTAAAGATATTGTTTGGTGTTCATAAAATAATTGCCTACAAGTAATTGTAGTCTAAAAACGTTCCCCCAATCCGCTATCGATGTTTGGACTGTAGACATTGTTTATACTGAAATGATTCTTACACTATTACGAAACTTAAGGGCAATAGTTAGAAATATGGCAGTCGTTATATCAATACTTCAGAATACTTTTATTAATTGACGTAATTTTGTCCTTTCTGCATGGAGACGGACAGCTGCCAAGAGATCACTCGCTATAATGTAACTATCGTTATATGCGGTTCTCCTTATGATGGACTTCTACTGTATGTATTCTAATTGAGAACAGCTATAAGAAGTCGTGCTTTGTGAAGCTCAGAAAATTCTATGATAGGGTAATTAATTAAATAATTTGTATTTCTTGGAATCGGTAATATTTTCTCTTTATACCACATTTAAGGAAGCACATTGCGCAGAAATGTGAACTGCCAAATTTGTTACATTCAGTTTTTTTATAAAATATTGATTAAATTTAAAAATGAATCAATTCAAAGGTAAAGGATTTAGCACTATTCAACAATCAATAATACAGATCAACATTTTTTCTTCCATATTTATTAGCAGTGCTCAGCAAAGAAACATATGAATATGCGAAAGGGACAAACATAGCCAGTAAGAATTTTATTTTTTTCGCAAATGACTTAATGCATGTTGATTCTTATTTCGCTCAGTCTTGAATCTCTTATCACAAATATCACAGACATATGGTCTCTCAGAAGAATGGCTAAACAAATGCTGCTTCAGATTACTCTTTAGATTAAAACATTTGAAGCACACTTTGCATTCAAATGGCTTCTCTTTTGTGTGAGTTCTTAAATGTCTCCTAAGAGAAAAATTATCCCCAAAACATTTTCCACAAGAGCTACATTTAAATTTACTACTATGCACATTAGAATGTCTCCACAGCCCTTTCTCAGAACTAAATTTCTTTGCACATAAGTCACAAGAATACGGCCTTTTTTTGGTTCCCTTTTTACTTTTTCCAGAAATAATTTTGTCCCTAAGATGCCTGAGCTCGTGTTGATGCTTTGCATCGTCGAACTTAAATGTTTTATCACATTTACTACAGTTAAATGGTCTTTCTTCATAATGGACCCTAACATGGTAGACCAAATGCTGCTTTGTTGTACAACTTTTTTTACATATATCACAAATAAAGCCAATCTTAGAAAGAGGGGCTTTTAAGTTAGACCTTCCCGGTTTCCTAACATCCAGAATGCTCTTTGACATCTCAGAAGATGGTGATTCCTCTTCTGGTTCAATATCATCTCTTAGATCTTCCTCATGTATACCCTTTTTGGTGTCTCTCATCTCAACGGAGATACTTTGAGTAGAGCAAATGCTCTCTCCCTCAAACGGACTCCCAACAGCTTCTTCTGGAGCCTCCAAACTCAACATATTCGTTAAATCCGAAGACCGAGGGGTCTGAAATGAAGAAGAAATCAGTATTAATATGAAACAAGTTAAAGTAGTTCATTTGAAAAACAAACTAGTCCCAGTATTAGGAATTCAAAAAATCTGATGTGGCCAGCACATGACTTTCTCCATATATAAGATGTAAATATTTATCTACGACAGTAATTTTGAACTCTATATTCCATCTAAACTTGGAAGTTGAGTGATTAATTTATATATTATTATCTTTTACGCCACAAACATTATAAATAATGTTTTTCGGGACATGCTCGATGAATCACGATGAATTTGGCCTTTCGCCCATAGAGCCCACAAAGTACATAATCAGCAACTTCCCGTTTATCGGTATTTCATGAATAACTCCTAAAAAATCAATGATACAAAAATATGTTTCATACAAAAGTTATAGTATATTACATTTTATAAAACATTTATAAATAATAGTATAGACCTAAATATCATATTTATGGAGATATTTTGAAAACCGGAAATGAGCTTTGAAGAATGAAGCTTGACTTCCGGTTAACCGATTCACTTCAAAAACTAATCAACTCTAACGACACCAACCAAAATACTATATATGAAATTTGGTGTTGATCCGACAATTAGTTTTCATGTTAGAGCGCCCACAAAGTACATAACAGCTACTTCCGGTTTATCAGTATTTCACGAATAACTCCTAATCAACCGGTGATACAAAAATATGTTAAGTACAAAAGTTATAGTAAATTACATTATCTAAAACTTTTATAAGTAATTCAATATACGTATCAATTATATTTATGGAGATATTTTGAAAACCGGAAATGAGCTTTTATGAATAAAGCTCGACTTCCGGTTGACCGATTTACTGCAAAAACTAATCAACTCTGACAGCACACACCACAGTACTATATACGAAGTTTGGTATTGATACGACCAATAGTTTTCACGTTAGAGCGCCCACAAACACATACACACACACACACACACACACACACACACATACATCATTCCGAAAATGGTCAAAACGTGTTCTAGGGACCCCAAAACATGTATTTCCGTTGAAATCTCGAAGTCGAATTTTTTCATGAAAACAATACTTTCTCTATACTTCGTATATGGAGAAAGTAAAAAGAAGGACTGAAGAAGAGAAATTAAAAAATTTAGAAACTCTCAATAGATATTTGACATCCATATACAATGAATTGTAGACAAAATTACAAGTCAATACTCAGAACCGATTATTATTTTTTGTCAATTGCTAAGCAGATATTCCTTCTATACCTCTTCGTTCAATTCCGCAAGTATTTCGAGTATTTCTTTTAAATTAAAATGTGAAAGATTTTTTTCATAACATACAGTAATCATAAACATATTCAAGAACCAATTTCATGACATCAACAGTGATAAAGTTATATGTCATGAGGTTTCCCAGTTACACTTACTTTACTACACAAACCCTATTTGCAACCCTAAGAAATAAATAGCAAAGTCTGAGAAATGGACATTCAAGAGTAGATACATATTAGAACATGATTACAAGACCAAAAATTATAATTACCTGAATTGCTTCTTCTTGGTCAATAATTAGCTCCTCTTGCTTCAGCTCTAAGTTTATCCCTTGCGTTATCTAAATTGGATAAAATTGCTTTCATTAATTGAGAATAATAAAAGAAAACGTTAGCACACAATGTACAACACAATTTAAATCTCTAACAACATTCTTTGAGCATTATTCTGATTTTAATTTCCAGTCAAAGTGAGCATAATACTTATGATTAATGAATAAATGCAATGCTCACCACTTCTGATGAAGCAGACTCTTGATGAATATTCATGATGTTTCCGTCTGAATGCAGTAATGATTCAGAGCCATCTCCCTAAAGAATAGAACAGTAATGTCAATGTATCATACTCAGGAAATCAAAAAATCTCAATTGAAACCAAAAAGATACTAATTATTTAACTCACTTCGGTATACATTGGTCTTTTCAAATCCTCTGGCATCTGCCATTCTTCTATATCTATCTCTTCTTTGATATTAACCTGGAAAAATATTCAAATTTACGTATATTTTTCTGAATCAGACATGAATAACCATAATTGTCAAATACCTATTAAACATTTAAATACCAGTGGTAGTATGTTTATCAAATTTATACATAATATACATTTCCGTAAACTCACCGGAGGATTAGAATCGGATGCCAATGGCGTGTCACCATTCTCGCTATTGCCACAATCTTCCAAAGAATCCTATAAGTAATTAAAGGTAAGATAATACTTCGGATGTACATTAAATGTACTGGAATATATATTTAAATGAAATTCACACCATTTCACTTCAACATCAATCGAGAGAGTACTCACAGGCCTTATCTCGTTCAACAATTTTACAATCTCTTCCTTTGCAAAATGAACATTCATCTTGTAGCTGTTGAATTCGAGCATTTTCCAAGAGCACGGTGCGCATATTAGAGGTGGCAGACCGTCGTCAGGGCATATCTAACAAATATAAATATTAATCCATTAAAGGCTATCACAAGTTTCGGCGACATCTATCATCCCGCGAGAATTCAAGCGCTAAGCAAACATAATTCCCTAAAGTCGTTCGTGTAAACAAACAGCACAAGATTTCGGATGAAATTTCTACCTTGAAGACATTGCATTCTCGAGAAATACCATCCAAACTAATCAAATACGTCATCTAAAAAAATCGATTTTCTCTATTAGATTTAATAGGAATCAAAACATTAACATTTCCAAGTGGTCGTTGTTGGAAGATAAACTTAAAACAACCGCAACGTATACCTAAAAGACATCAAAGCAAACTAACCTCTAGAGCGTACACGTAGTTCAACACTTGGTAAATGAGTTCACCTGAAGGAGACTGGCTGGAGAAAATATTTCTGAGAGAAAAAGTCTCTCTCAGGCATAGCCTACAGAAGGATTTAATAACAACTTCGCCCATCTTCGGGATGGATAAAATATAGTGGAAGCCAATATATGAACTCTCTAAGTTTTGAATTAAATTAAACAATATCCGTGCTTATCACCGATGCAAATCTTATTGTATCAGAAATATTACACCAGAACACTTATTAGATCCAGACACGACAAGCTCTTGAGAGGAAGACACAATACTGGGCTTGCGATGCCGGCGACTCATCCAATGAAAATCTATTTCCGGCTGCAGTCAAAAGTGCAATTATATAGATTTCAGTTTGACGAAATAAGAAATATTTACTTAGAATTTTTATCAAAACGGTAATAAAATAAGAATATTAATATTACTTTGGTATTCCGGTGAATGGGCTTGTTGTTCGCCTACATTGCTTTTAGACGCACATAAGCTTGAAAGAACCTTTTAAGGCGGCTAGCACGAAACGAAGTTTCCTGTAAACTTTCAAGGGCTAATAATGTTTAATATGTTATGAACTAATCCTTGAAAAGAATATATCGGAAACGTCTGTAAATAGTTTTCAGTTCATTTTTATTTTTAATTATTTAGTTAAGAATATATCTCAGTTAAATGTGGAATAAGTGTTTATATCCTAACTAGCTGAAGCGCTGTTGATTCTCTACGGGGAATATTGAAGTAGATTAAATTCAACGGCATTAAATACTAAATATGGCATTGTTAATGTTCATTATCTTTTAAAAAGTGTTCAAACTAATCAGCTAATTTGTACAGTCCAATTCTTTCCCCAATTAAATAAAAATCAATGGTTCTATGAAATCGAGAGGGGTATCAGAAGATAAGGTACAACGTAAACAAAGCATACGTATGCTTTTTTTTGATGAAACCAAAATGTAAATTTCTGAGATTATAATTTTCTTCGATAATTAGTTATTATGTGATTTGGTAGCCTTAAAGTTGTAATATTACAAGATGATTAACATACTTCAAAAACAATTTCTAATGAATTTATCGGACATACTTGTAACTAGTGGGATGACGGAATTCCTTAACTCGATACCTGAAAATAAAAACTGTTATTATTACGTTTGATATCAATGCCTTTTGATTTGATGATTGCTTTTTGTTCTCTTTGGCTTAATAGATTTTAACATGAAATTCGGCCCAGGCGCAAACATTCGAGCATCGATATTGCGTACGCCTCCATAAACCGTTGTTGGAGAAAAAGGCTGACAACCAGCAGAGTAGGTTCGAAAAATCTCTCGGATTGTTGACTATCCGCTTCGCCTCCCTGCTGTAGAAAGCCAAAGATGGTTTTTGGATCTCAAAATCGTGAGTAAACGTGCGTGTTGGCGGTGTAATTCTTTTCAACCTCGGGTTTATTTCGTCGAGGTAGTGGGAGAAACGGGCCGCGGTCGTCACAAAGTTCTAAGTGAGTCATTCGGCACATGTTTCGGATTGCAACTAATTTAATAGATCAACTATCTCTACTTTTGTGTATAAAATGTGAAATAATCATATTTTGCGTGTTTTAAATCGAAACTTTCGGCCCCGGATCGTGTTTTGGCAATATTAATGTCCTATTGTTAGCAATGCTGCATTGCATAGTTTACCATTCCAGGAGAACATGTATATCAATGTAGTATGTTACGGCGTGGCATCAAATTGTGGTAAATATACATGATTAACGTGGGTTATAATGTTATTTTTCATCGCAGGCAGCTGATATGCTGGCAGTTCATCAGAAGAGACGTATATATGACATTACGTACGTTTTGGAAGGCATTGGGTGGTTGAAAAAAAAAAAAGGCTGACTGTGTGAAACTAGAAATTTACCCATTGGGTTAATAGAGAAGAAGTTTTAGAACAGTATACAATGGAAGAAAGTATGATCCCGTTAATTCATTTTCTGGGAAATATTGCGAAATCGATCTTTTTTGTTTGAAAGCAAACTCGGTGAGTATATTGCTTAGTTTTTACGATGTTTTTACCGTAGCCAATACGTGAAAATAAACTTAATTGCTCTTTTAGCTGATTAGGATGCAAGTTAGACAAGCCCAGTTTACTTTTTAGTAAATATTTAAGGTGTTCGAATGATGTGTTTTCTGCAGATTATTTGCCATTATTATGATATCTGTAGACATGAGGTCTTAGCTAATAGTTTCTCGTGTTGACGGAATTGTCGTCATTATATGCAATTCAAGTTAGTTTTTTTATAAGTTCAGTTATAATGCCATGGTGGATTATAATTATTTGTGCATCTGATGATATGTGAGGAATAATTTCACATATCATGATTTCATCTCGAAAACAATGTTGTATTTCCGGTAATGCATCAACGGTGATTAAGACTGTTAATTTGTTCATGCTGTAATTGCAGTATCGTCTATTAGTATTCTATTTAGAATTTAAGGATATTTTGATGGTAGCATTTTAAGATGGAAGTATATTTATGTGAAGGAAGAGTTGCTAAGTGATTGAAAGCCTTTGTTTTTAACATGTTTAGATTAGTTTGTGATTTTACATAACTTATTTTTGTCATATTTTGCAATGTTGTGAACAAAATTATACAGCATAATAAATTAGAGAGAACATAATGTTAGTTACATTGGCTAAAGAATTAAACGATGTTGATATCCATATTTAAAAATTCGTCAATGGAGTAGAGTAGATTTAGTAGAATGCAGTCTTGAAAGACATTCTGGAAGGTTTCGAAAGTATTTCTTACGCTTGAGGGAAGCTCATTAACCCTCCAAGGAAGAGAATTATCTTTTCTTAAAAATTACCCTAATTTTAGTATATTGGTATTCAGATGACCTAAATTAACAAGAGAAATTGTTTAATAAAAGTTAACAATAATAGGTTGGTTGCAAATGCTCGTTCCCAAATGGGCACGTCAGTCCTTCCTACTTCTACTATCACGCGCGCCATCATGAAATTTAAAAAAAGCATTTTATTGCAAAAAATCTTATTTATTTAAAATTAATATTGTATGAAATTGTTTTTCTTGGAAGATATAAGTTTTTATTTTAAAATTATTTTGTTAAGTACTTTGTAAAACATTATACACAGAGCCCAACATCGCACTTATTACGCATTGTTCTCCCACGACTCTCGCACTCTTCGTATGCGCAGCATTTTCCCTTGTTTTGCGGTATGTCACCGATTAAATGCAACTCTTTCGTGGAGCCAGTTTATGACGTGGAAGCCTTGCTGAGTCGTCCACCGGATGGTTTTTATTCTGTCTTGTTCCGAATAAAGTACACCACAGCAATCTCCCGTCTAAACTCTAATTTTGTCCTTGGATCTGAGGATTCCCTTTTATTATTTGATTCTCTGAGTTGTAAATGATTTATATAAATCACATCTTACCAATATGCAGTGAATTTACGTGTTCATGAATTTGGTTAGTTCCACCCAAATGCTTATTATACTTTGATATGACGCAGGGTTATGGAAGCTGAATAATTTTCTTTTGATTTCTATAATATCTTCTAGCTTTCATCATCGGCGTAACTCCATACACTGTTGAAGCTGCCACAATTACCAAATATTCCAGCCATTTAGTGATTCCTATTCCTTCGCATGTAGAAATAGCTGTGATGCTCTTACCACTCTCCTCCTTTTTTGGATCATTTTTTGGTAGTAGCGGACAATCTTTCGGAATCCGGTTCTTCCTAATTCGCCCATTTCCATTGTTGCCACATCTTTTCAAATGTGGCAATAAAGTCTTTTGTATAAATAATTCTCCAAGCATCTTGATAACACAAATTTCAAGTCGACATCATATCGAGAGGGTCCTCAAAATTAGAAAGTATTGAAAATAATCTTAAAATTGGCTGCAATTTCTCCGTCCAGCATAGAACCCATGTCTTCCTGTTGATAATTACTATGCAGAACAACAGAAGATCACCGTCTCTAACTATATGGGAAAACTCAAGCAGAAATATTGGCTGCAACTGCCGCAAACTACGTCCTACTTTTCCCTTATATTCCTTATGAGAGAAATGTTAATGTGCTCTTGCATCGAACCCTGGAATAGTACGGTCTTATCTATTTCTTTTTCTTGAACTAGTTCATTCCATGCATCTTCTAGCGTAGCACGAACTTCCTATCATTTCGTTAAGTGCATCAAAACAAATAATGAAAAACTACCTCATTGTATTTTAAATGGCAGATTTTTGCATCGTCCTATCTTCGAACCAAGGTCATTTACTGTAATAGTCATTAATGTTATCGATAGATCCTGACCATATATATAGGCTCCTTGAGTTTTAGTTCTCCACCTATCCGTGAATTATTTTTATTTATTCCCAAAAATCAAGGCAATGCATTTTAATGGAAAAATGGGGACTTTGGGACCCTCTCGAATCGAACCCATGACACTGAGGTTCAAAATCAAAATTTTTCTGGCGGCTACACGTTATGGCCAATTAGTCGTAAAAATTTCAAGTCAATGACGCTTGTGGTTTAGCCTTTGAATTAGTATCCTATCTATCTATCTATATATGTACATGAATGAATCCGGAGAAGAATCTATATATAATAGATATTCAGTAAAATAAATTAATGCTATTATATTATTTCACATACTACTTCAAATGAACATTGATAAAAATAAATGTATTCTGTAAAAAGATAATCAAAGAATATGCTGTACTGTAATTCCTTTTTAGCAATTTTCTACAGCATAGTGAGAAGAGGAGCTGCTGCTCTTCCAACCGCTTCTTCATGTTTTATTTTACCGAAAGAATTCTCCTATGGTAGAAATCAAAATTAACGAGTATCCAGCGTCAGAGTTCAGACTTATAACCGAATCTTATCGGTTTACCTCTACTAAATCGCTTGCAGCTGTGTCTGCCATAGTATTTTATCATCTCTCCTCCACAATCTAAGAGCTGGGAAGGCACCAAATGCTGCAAACATCTCTGCGTAATCCTTTTCATCGTAGGCCAGACTTTGTAGAACCCATCGCTTGACTGTCTAATGTAGTATTATCCCCTAAGTGTAAAAACCTCATTATTTTGAAGAATAAGTCCCTTCTCATCGCTCCACTATCTAATTCAATGTGTACATCCTTTTTTGCATCCCAGTAATATTTTTTCCCAGAAGAACGTTGTATCCAAAGACAATCAAAATGCCAATGACGGCTCGCATCTCCTCTGCTGTAATTTGTGGACTGGGGCAATTAAAAAATCAGGTGTAATTCTCACTTTGTTCCACTTTCTAAATCAAAGTTCTAACCATGTTCCACAAGTGCCACTGCCTTGAAATATTTACGATGTATTGGACATAACGTGTAACCTCCAGAAAAAAGCCGACTTTGAACCTCAGTGTCATGGGTTCGATTCCAGAAGGCCCCAATGTCGCGATTTTCTCCATAAGGATACTTGGAGGGGATTTTTGAAAATTTTTTTGAGGCACTTCCCGGACAAGTAGAGAATTGAAATTCAAGGGGTCGCTAGAAACTGTGCATATCCAACGAAAATCAAAAGGACATTTTCGAATATTGTCCATGGTTCGATGCTAGGTCGGGGCAAAAATCGGCCATTTAAAATGCATTGTGGCGAATTTGAAAATTTTTTTTGGACCCATTCACGATGGCATGGAAACCTGAAATTCGGCATGGGGTTAGACATTATAAATATATTTCATAATCAAATTTTACATATTTGCTGATGGTCCTTGGTTCGATCCCAGAGAGCTATTTACATTCCTCAACGCTTTTCTTATAGAGATAACGGAAACAAATTTTAGGACATTCCCGGCATGATATCGACTTCAGTCTTTGCATTAAATAAGATCAAGTCCTTACAAATCTAACTGTGCATTCACAGCTACCAATATGTCCTGGGTTCGACACCAGGAGTCTCTTCAATCAGTAACTTATCCGATTTTTAAGAATTATTTTGAACCCTTTCCCAATAATATTCAAACTTGAGATTCTGCGTATACATAGAGATCATAGATACATTTCAAAATCATGTTCGAATCCAGAGAGCCATTTACATTAGTGAAAAGTAGAACATAGTTTGAGGCAGTTGCAGCCAATATTTCAGCTTCAATTTTCATATATAGTTATAGATGGTGATCTTCTGTTGTGCTGCATAGTAAGTATCACCAGGAAGTCCCGGGTTCGATGCCAGACCATTAAATTGAAGCGAATTCTAAGAATATTTTCAATCCTTTTTTTTTTTCTTTTGAGGAAAGTCCCGATATGATGCTGATAAGAAATTAGTGTTGTCGATCTGCTTGCAGTATGCCAGCTGCATTTTACTCGTATACAAATACAGCTTTCCTTGACAGCCATCAGCGAGGAAGTCGTGTAGTAGTGGTAAGGCCTGACATGCCCATATGGAAACGCAGCAATAAACAACGTTATACAACAACAACAAATAACCTCAAATTCTGCTCTATTTCATTTCTTTGGATGATCAGAACATCATACTCAAGTTATACAAGCAAAAGGCTACTTTAAATTAAAAACAGTAAAACTTATAAAAATTAGTCCATAGAAGGATCCATCTCAAAAATTCCCTGTTTTTCGAAAAATCACAAGAAATATTTCCCTTGACTTAAGTGCGCCAATACTCAAATGAAACTAAGCTTTGGACCCTCTTAGCCCACAAAATATCGTTTACTGACCATTTTATGACACTCAAGATATTGTTTAGCTACCTAGAGAACCCAGCTGCAGTCCGTTCCCACATTGAAACGTCAGTCCTTGAAGGGTTAATATACATCTTCCATACAAGCAAGAACTTCGTATCATTTCGAAAAGTGCATGAAAAAAAATTATGAAAAACTACCTCAATGTATTTAAAACTGCCGATTTTTGCATCGAACTTAGATTATTTTCTGTAAAAATAATAAATGTTATGAGTAGATCCTGACCATGTCTATTGGCTCCTTGAGTTTTTAATTTTCTACCTCTCCGGGAAATATTTTTTATAAATTCCGGAAAATAAAAGCAATGCATTTAAATGGAAAAAATCGGGAATTTGGGGCCCTCTGGAATCGAACCCGTTGCTGATTATGTATTTTGTGGGGGCTCTAACATGAAAACAATTAGTCGGAGCAACATCAAATTTCATATATAGTATTTTGGTTGGTGTTATTAGAGTTGATTAGTTTTTGAAGGAAATCCATAAACCGGAAGTCGAGCTTCATTCTTCAAAGCTCATTTCCGGCTTTCAAAATATCTCGATAAATATGATATATAGGTATATTGTATTCCTTATAAAAGTTTTAGAAAATGTAATTTACTATAACTTTTGTATGAAATATTTTTGTATCACCGATTGTTTAGGAGTTATTCATGAAATACTGATAAACCCGGAAGTAGCTGAATATGTACGTCGTGGGCCCTCTGGCCGCTGGGGTGAAAGGCCATTTCATTGTTTTTCATCGATCATGTCCTGAAAAACATTAATTATAATCTTTGTGACATAAAGGATAATATTATATAAATTAATCACTTATCTTACAAGTTTAGTTTGAATATAGAGTTCGAAAATACTGTCGAAGATAAATATTTACATCATATATATGGAGAAAGTCATGTGCTGGTCACATCAGATTTTTTGGTACTTGTCTGGACTCCCTCAGTCCACTATCTCCTATGTAATTTTGAAAATGGAATAATAGCTTGCAAATGTTAAAAACCAACTTAATTAATTTCTTATGTAGAATATTTGCTATGACCTATCGTCGAACCAAGGATAATCTTAGGAGATGCCTTTGACGTTTTCATTGGATATGCATGGCCTTCTGCTATTCCTTCAATTTTAACTCTCTAATTTGCATTGAAGTGCTTCAAAATATTTCCAAAATCCCCCAAAATTCATTTTTGTGGCTTAGATTGGGATTTGGGATCCTTCTGGCATCAAACCCACGGTATTGAGGGTAAAAATCTGAATTTTAGTTGTGGTCAATCGAAATGGCCAGGGCGACGTAAAAATTAGAGGTGATGACACTTGTGGAACATGGTAAGGATTTTGATCCCGTATATATAGGTATATCCAGAGAAGTATCTATACATATATAATTGATGTTGGTATATACCACGGGGGTAGCTAATCCTATATCCCTCTAGCACCCAAAAGTGAAAGAAAAAAGGCAGATTGGGTAATCAGCCATGCTGGGTGAACTTTTCGTATCTTCCTCCTTTTTCGTGATTTTGCGGCTTTGATACACAGTTATCAAGGTTTGATCGATTAAGTCGAACTTTTTGGAATGTAAAATGTAGTTCAAGCAATGCGTAATACGAAGCAATTTTGTTATTTTCGTGTTTCTGAACGTTTTTAGGTAAATAAGCAGGGGGTTGTTTCTGCCTGCAGCATGCTCAATTGCTGCGCATCAGAACAGCTGCCCCCACAAAATTTTCCGAACTAGAATGAATGCATCTTCCTTAATTTTATTATTTCATTCATTATCTGAATTCTATGAATCAGAACGAACATCAGTATTAATCCACTGTGTTTTAATGAACATTTTATTGTGCTCTCGGCTGCAGCTGCAGGTCTTGCATGGTATACAAGTTCTGGTATTCGTAATTTTGACAACTTTTACTGCATTGAGCCCCAATTATGAGTTAGAAGAAACATTTGAACAAGCAGAAAATCTCAAATTACCCTGATAAGCTATTATGATGTATTATAGAGTAGCTTTATTTCATTGCGGTAAACGACTATTAAGGAATTTTATGCCATACTTGGTATAGATGAATTAATGCATTAGAATATACATAAAAAAAAATTATAATAATCAACGAGGTTTTCATAGAGTTTGCAGGAGGTTGGCAGATGATTTGTTCTTTTTATCGCTCTAGCAGCCAACACCGGCATCCGAGAAGTTTACATTGCAGGCATGTTTTATTTTCCATAATGAAAGTAATCAAGAGGACTTTGAGAAAAAAATCGAACATGATCGTTAAGTGAAAGGTTCACTTAAACTATCTGAGTCCATGTCGTAGGATAGACAAGCTCCTGAGTCCCGTATGAGAGGAAAATAAAACCCAAAAAATACATGTAGTTAAAGGGGAGCTGGCAAAAAGTTCTCACCAGTGCTCTGCGGGTTGCATTATCTTTGGCTTCACCTTACTGATGATAGACCCCCTGTGGTATTTACTATCAATGAAATGCACTGGTTAAAGTTAATTTTTGACTCATTTTCCACAATTATCTCTTAGCTTCGACCAAAAATGTGATCAAAATAATTTTTTATTTTCTTTGGGGATATTTTAATCCATATATTTATACTGTCTCATTTCTATTTATATGTTAATTGTTTCTTAATAGTTGTTATTTATGTTATTAGTTAATTATTTGTGAAACCTCTCGCAAATAAATTTGCAATAGTAAAATATTTTAAATTAATTTGTTTCTGTATTATATGATAATCATGTTTAGATAGCTTAAATCAGAAAAAATATAAAGAAACACATTTTTATGACTTATGAGAATTAATTTATTTTATTTAAATGGACAACAAACATTAATATTGTTTCTTTAGATTAAATTTGTGTTTAATTTAACAATTCTTTTAACATAATGTTTCTTGTAAATGTTTACGTATCTCTTAACAGCCTACACTGTGTATTTACTTTGATTTTTAAATAATTTTAATTTTGTGCTCTTGAAACTGCCACATAAAACTGTCCATGAGGAAAAAACCTAATGTGGTAAATACACACCTACATGATCAAATGTCTGTTCTCGCTACTCATTAATAGTTATCGCCAATATTAAGTGAAGCTGGTGTCTCTTCAAAGTAAAAGGTAGTTTCACTGAGTGCCAAAATCATTCGTGGTATAAGAACTTGATACCCCTTCTTACTTCTGGTTTTAATATCAGTAAAAACTTAAAACTGAAGGTGAAAAAAGGTCAAATTACGAACACATACACTGAGCAATGCTTTTTATTTTATTTGTCTATTTATAATGCTATCTCCATGGTCACATAGATACACATATATGTCCATATATAATGACGAATGAACACACAATAGCTTTTTATTATATTAAGAAGATTATGTTCATTGATCAGCGAAGGTTGCATGTGTAGTGTGAGGTACGTCAAGTCCACAAATGACGAAATAGGGATATAAGTTACAATATCTTGATTTAGGTGAAATATAACGTCTGCTTTTCCTAATTAATGTTGATTCTAAACAGCCTCTTTTCATTAAGTGTTGATGTTTGATTGAATTTCAAAAAAAAAATTATGGGAAATTCAGTAAATACATGTCTGTTTTTAGAATTGGTCCATTTTAGCTTTCATAACTTTCACTGAATTTTAATGCAAATATCTCAAAGCTGTTTATGCAGAAAAAGCGTTAACATAAAATCATTTTGTTGTTTGCTTTGAAAGTACTCTCACAAAATTTCTAGGATAACTTGCAACATCAATCATGATGGGATATCAATATGCTATCAAAAAATTATTACAATATTTTAGTTATGTTTGTAAATATTTCACTTAATTTTAATTTCATTAAAAATTTTGATTCTTAAATATCTCTATCAGAATTTAATGTATGTATATACGATCAAATATAAAAGTTATGGACAGTATACTCAACTACAACTTTTGTTTGAAACATTTTTAGTATCATAAGTCATATGTTGGCCACATCATATTTTTTGCAAATGTTGTAAGATTATGCAAATAAACTTTTTTTTATTTTTGCATAAACATGTTTCTTTATTTCTACTTAAAGTACCCCAATTTGACAGAGCAGATTACTTGAACTTGGCATCCTTAAATTTATAAATTCTGTGTACATAGTGAGGATCCATTTTTAATTTCCTCTGATGTTTTTGGAAATTATTCCTTAATGTCCATAGTAAAAATTCCTGCCGCTCCTGTGATGGAGTTTCACCAAGTGACGTCTTCAGTGCTTGATTATACACACAGTAATCAACTGATTAATTAGGACAATAAGTTGAAAGATGTAAGGGAAATCAGAGTGAGGAAAGTCTACCGGTTCAAAATGTTGAACTTTCTACTTTTACGAACTCAAGGATTAACTGACACCTGTAATCATTGCATGTTGAAACGCAGCCTTGCAAGCTTTTATAGGTTAGGAATTGCTCCTTGATACTTTCAACTGAGCTATTTTTTCTGACATATTCAAGTAAATTCAAAGTGTTTCAATCTATGAGCCGCTTCATCAAAATTAGAACAATAGAAGACAATTTTGTTTTTGGGGAAAAATACCAATAATAAGTACCTCCCAGAAAGAATTTTATCTTTAGGATTTATTCTGGCTTAAAGGTAGGCTTGAATATGACTCAAGGCAAGTATTGTGGAGTAAGGTAAGGGACACCTACTTCTGATTTTCTCTGTAGAACCAAAAAATTAAGACCCAATATTAAATAGAATTATTACTGTTGTTATCAAATTTTATGCTTGATATTAATTTTTATCCCCACTTCAAAATTGCCGCACACTTCCAAATAAGCACTAAACCATGGCTCTAAATGTTTTCATAATCAAAAGAATATAGTAACATTAATATCGATAAATGTTTGCTCATAGTTTTGATTTCAAATGACAAGTTAGACGTCTTACTATCATAGGTTCCCAACCTATGATTTACATCATTCATTAGGTAGAAGATGTTAAGGGTCGAAGTTAATCCTTCGACCTGAAGATACTGACTGGATAGTCTGCGAAACTTTTGTCACCAAGCCATACTATGCAGACAGACACCCGAAAAAATGCAGAGAGCATGTACAATGCAATGTCTGCTCCGTCCCTATGCCTTGTTGCCTGTTTTTAATCCTCATGGTTATTAAACAGTTCATTTTTGAACTCACCCACCGTCTTATTTTCACTTTCAATTCATTGCCCTGTACTTGTTTTCATTCCATTTAATCATTTCCACATTTTCCTCTCTTTCCATCATATTCGTAGTTTCATTTTTCCTATAATTTTCAATTGAAAATTACGAACTATACAAAATTGGGAATCTGAACGCGCTTTACAGCCAAGAACCAAAACTAATTTACAACGTCATTATGTGTACGTGGCAGGAGGCCGATGGAGAAATGCAATAAAAGTTTAAAAATGTTTTTGCTAGGGTCGTGTCATTAACAGAAAAAATCCCTGGAACTACTATGTATATTCCAAAGTAGAGAGATGATTTAAAACAATCTCTCGGGGAGATATGTGTTTTTTAATCAGGTTGAGTTTCATTCTTTTGCCAAATAACCTTTACGCAGAATATTAACGTCAGTTACAATGTCTGTGTTTCCATTTAAAACGCAATATTAGCCGCACTGCAAACAATGTTTCCGCCCCTTTGCTTTCCTCTCCCCTCCATTCCGTCAGTATTCCATGGATTACTTCAACCCCATTCGTGACGCATCCTACTGCCACAAGCTTTTGTGAGAGCTGAGAAAGCATTTATCACAATGTTTCCGACACCAAAAGGCTTTAGCGTCAAAAGTTGAAGATCAAAACAGAGATGTCAGTAATATCCTCAGTGGCCATTAAATACGCCAACTGCTCAAGGGGGCGGCGGCTGGACCTCAGCACCCCTTCAATATGACTTGGGCACAGAACGCCACCATAAGACTTCTCAGCTCCACCGTTGGGAACCACTGATGTAGATTCATGGGAAGTGCAACCAGCAACGTGGTCGAGGTAGGTCTCGCCGATAGACACTGAAGCTTACTTATGATTAATTATACAACTTTTGTTGTTACATTGTATTTTTAGTTAATATTATTAAACTGAACAATAATTCTTCGCATCAGCGATCTTAATGCTGAAGAGAACTTTATAATGACCATAGAAGTTTATGCTGATGGTTCAAAATACACTTACTGCCTTCTTCACATGGTTAATGATGGAGTATTATAAGTTGTAAGTACACAGTGGCAAAATGCTTGAAATGTAGGTAAATTAAAATATATTTATTTTCCTAATGAAATAGACAGAAGGGCGTGGGATTGTTGATGCTGCCTCAAGGTCCTTTCCCATAATTTATGCAATCAGTGCTGTTCGATAAAGAGAATCTTTCATGAGAATATTCCCCACGAAAACTGTAGCGGAGGTGATGAATTTATTTTTTCATTTAGTTGTTTTGACAATGACTGAAGTGTTTAAATGGATGGGAAATATTTCAGAAAAGATGAAAAATTACTTGGAATTCCAACTGATTGATGGAGATGATGGTTTTAGTTAAAGATATTGTTTGGTGTTAATAAAATAATTGCCTACAAGTCATTGTAGTCTAAAAACGTTCCACCAATCCGCTATTGCTGTTTGGACTGTAGACAATGTTTAAACTATATTGATTCTTACAGTATTACGAAACTTAAGGGCAATAGTTAGAAATATGGCACTTGTTATATCAATACCTTAGACTACTTTTATTAATTGACGTAATTCCGGTCTTTCTGCATGGAGACGGACAACTGCCAAGAGATCACTCGCTATAATGCAACTATCGTTAGATGCAGTTCTCGTTATGATGGACTTCTTCTGTATGTATTCTAATTGAGAACAGCTATAAAAAGCAGAGCTTTGTGAAGCTTGCAAAATTCTATGATAGGGTAATTAATTAAATAATTTGTATTTCTTGGAATCAGTAATATTATCTCTTTTTATAATCTCTTTTCAGGAAGAACGTTGTGCAGAAATGTGTACTACCATATTTGTTACATTCAGTATTTGATAAAATATTGATTAATTAAAATGAAACGAATCCATTCAAAGGTAAAGGATTTAGTACTATTCAACAATCATACAAATTAAATTTTTCTTCTATTTATTATCAATGTTGATAAGAAAAACAAGCTGGCTATGTTTGTCCCTTTTTATAGCCATATAAAGATTTTATTCTTTTCTCAAATGATATAATGCATGAACGTTCTTTTGGAGCTTAGTCTTGAATCTCTTATCACAAATATCACAGACATATCGTTTCTCTGAAGAATGACTAAGCAAATGGGTATTCAGATTACCCTTACGATTAAAACCTTTAAAGCATACTTTGCATTCAAATGGCTTCTCTTTTGTGTGAGTTCTTAAGTGAGTCTTTAGATTACCATTATCCCCAAAATATTTTCCACAAGAGTTACATTTATATTTTTTAGTATGCATATTAATATGTCTCCATAGCCCACTTTCAGAACTAAATTTCTTTGCACATAAGTCACAAGAATACGGCCTTTTTTTGGTTCCCTTTATACATTTTCCAGAATTAATTTCGTCTCTAAGATGCCTGAGCTCGTGTTGATGCTTCGCCTTGTCAGACTTAAATGTTTTATCACATTTACTACAGTTAAATGGTCTTTCATCATAATGGACCCATACATGTTTGCCCAAATTCTGCTTTGTTCTACAACTTTTTTTACATACATCACAAATAAACTCAGTCCTCTTAGAAGGTGGGGCTTCTAAGTGAGACCTTCCAGATTTTCTAACATCCAGGATGCTCTTCGACATCTCAGAAGATAGAGATTCATCTTCTGGTTCAATATCATCTCTTAGATCTTCCTCATGTATCCCCTTATTGGCGTCACTAATCTCTATGGAGATACTTTGAGTGGAGCAAAGGCTCTCTCCCTCAAACGGACTCCCAACAGCTTCTTCTGAAGCCTCCAAACTCAACATATTCGTTAAATCCGAAGACCGAGGGGTCTGAAAAGAAGAAAATAGTAATCAGTATTGATAAGAAATGTGTTATAGATATTATTGATAGCATACATTACTCGTAAACATATCAACAGTGATATATTTATATGTCACGAGGTTTCCCAGTCACAATAACTTTACTACACAAACCCTATTTGCAACCCAAAGAAATAAATAGCAAAGTCTGAGAAATGGACATTCAAGAGTAGATATATATAAGAACATAATTACAAGACCAAGAATTATAATTACCTGAATTGCTTCCTCTTGGTCAATAATTAGCTCCTCTTGCTTTAGCTCTAAGTTTATCCCTTGCGTTCTCTAAATTGGAAAAAAGTTGCTTTCATTAATTGAGAATAATAAAAGAAAAGGTTAGCAAACAATGTTCGATACAGAAGTAAAATCATTAAAACATTCTTTGAGCATTATTCTGATTTTAATTTCCGTTCAAAGTGAGCATAATACTTATGATTAATGAATAAATGCAATGCTCACCACTTCTGATGAAGCTGACTCTTGCTGAATATTCATGATGTTTTCGTCTGAAAGCAGTAATGAATCAGAGCCATCTCCCTAAAGAAAAGAACAGTAATGTCAATGTATCATAATCAGGAAATCAAAAAATCTCAATTGAAACCAAAAATCTACTTATTATTAAACACACTTCATTATCCATTGGCCTTTTCAAATCTTCTGGCATCTGCCATTCTTCTATATCTATCTCCTCTTTGACGTTGACCTATAAAAATTTTCACTTATATTTCCCAATCAAACATTAATAACCATAACTGTCAAATACTCATTTAACATTTCAATACCAATGGTAGTACATTATATCCGTATGTTTATCAAATTTTGTAAGTACACGAAAAAGGTAAGCAAACAATAGTACTTTCAAGAAACTGCTTGTATCCTTTAAAAGTAATAAATGATATTTTATAAATAATAAAATAATACAAAATATTAATCGACAACTAAGGCTTCCGCACCACTTCCATTAGTATTTTAACTCAATGCCAAATGGGCCATAAACACAGCATTCAGGAAAACAACTACTGTCGTATTTATGCTTTTTCAACAGTGATCATAACTTCAAAACAATAACTTAATAATATACATTTCCATAAACTCACCGGAGGATTAGAATCAGTCTCAAATGGCGTGTCATCATTTTCACTATTGCCACAATTTTCCACAGAATCCTAAAAATGATTAACGGTAAGAAAATTTTTCTGACGTACATTTAATGTACTGGAATATATATTTAAATGAAATTCACACCAGTTCACTTCAACATCAATCGAGAGAGTACTCACAGGCCTTATCTCGTTCAACAATTTTACAATCTCTTCCTTTGCAAAATGAACATTCATCTTGTAGCCGTTGAATTCGTGCATTTTCCAAGAGCACGGTGCACATATTAGAGGTGGCAGACCGTCGTCAGGGCATATCTAACAAATATAAATATTAATCCATTAACACTAGAACGGCGGGACTTGTTCGACCCCCTAGAACAGCGGGAGGTGTCCTCAAGACACCTTCTCCTGTGCTACATTTAAAGTGCATGAGGCAGTCGTATTTAAATTTCAAGTCTTTTCTCAAATGATTAGGAATTTTTCCCTAAGCTCGGTTGAATTTCTTTTGGCAAGGCATGAGATAAATCGTATCCAAAATATTTTAAAATATACAAATTGTTTTTGAATTTCAAGCAATTCTAGTACACTCATGTTCGAATAGACAAATACAGAGAACAGTGAAGCCAGAAATTTATAGATAAGTCTAGATAAAATAATTAATCACTGGAATGACTTACCAAAAAGAACAATTGAATTTACAATTTACATTAGGACTATTACGAAATAATCTTGCGAAAAACAATTTTACCGCCTCGCCTACCTTTTAGTTTTATTTCACAATACAAAGTAAAGAAATTTACTACAAAATATAAACAAGGCTATAATGTTTCTTTATACACCCAAGTGGATTTAGTATTTATTTTTTTAAGCACAGTAATCCAGTTAAAAAATAATTACTTCGCAGAAAACTTGCATGCAGCACATAGATACATCTTCTTCGTCTTGAGGCTGCTCTCACCGCGTACCCACGCGCCATTTGGTCCACTACGTCAACGCCGCATTTTGTGCGATTGTAGTAAGTCACCGTGTCTGGTTTCCTCTTACCAGTATTATCCACTGCTATATTTGGATGCATTGAGCTGAGGATAAGAACATGTTTACTTGGTTTTCCTTTATAAACAGTTAGGGATAAATTTTCATGTTCCAGCAACCTCGAAGTATGCAGCGTATCTTTAGAGGTTTTTAATTCTAAAGGCACCTCTCGTCGCATCTTGTTCAATGTCCCAACTAAAGAAGTACCCTCTTTCTTCAGCCTCTTCAATAGGTTCAATGATGTAAAAAAATTGTCAGTCGTTACGTTTCTTCCTTTCCTAAGATAGGGACCCATCAATTTCATTACTACATATTCAGGAATACTCTGATCGGATGGCCTATCCTCAACCTTGCCAACGTAGGGAAACCCATTCAATACATATTTGGAATTTAAATCTGCTGCTAACCAAAACTTCTGCCCATATTTATCGGGTTTATTAGGCATGAATTGTGTGAATGGACATCTACACTTACTGGGAAAAAGCTGTTCATCCACTGTCACTTCTGCACCAGGTTTGTGGCAAGCTTGACAGTTTTCTATAAATCTGTCCCACACGAAAGAAAAAAAGGGCAAATTTGTCAGTGGCAAGATGGTTACTACGTATTGATCGGTCATCGAATCTTAAAAATCTCATCAGCTCTCTGAAGCGATCACGTGACATGATCTTTGTGCAGAATGGAAGTCCCCAGTTTTTTGACCACATTGTGTCTAAAGGAAATTTGGTAGCACCCATGACTCCACGTGCGTAGAGAGTAGTGATGAACGCATCTAATTCATTAAGAGAGGTGGACCAATCAGATACACTCAACACTCGACGTGCTTCCACTTCTGTACAGATCTTGATGTGAGTGAGTATTGTTTTGTCAATGAACAATCTCCAAGCGGAAGTAAGATCACCGTCAGAGATGTTCCCCCTAGCGTACGCAGATGGTCCTGGGATCTCTCTCAGAATATTTTGCTGAGCACGTCTCCCAGCATTTCCAGAGTCTATTTTCACATATTCCCATTCTGTCCCATCCTTACCTTGGATCTTCGATCCAATAACTATAGCGTTATGATTCCTAATAGCCGGTATATCTGCTTCTTGGCTAACTACTTGCTCTACTCCTCGGCAAACTCCACTCTGTCCTCGGCTTGCCTGCCTGCCTTCTGCAGCTTCCTGAAGTTTATTCCTTGATCGTTTGCACTGCGTGTAGCATTTGCGTGCACAAGTACCTCTCTCAATAACAAAAGGACGGCCACGAGCTGCTCCACGCTGGCCGCGAGTGTGAGCGATATTGCTATCTGCAAGATTACCAGTATAATTTAATAATTCATGATGGGATATGGACCAAATAATAACAAAACATCACATATACGGAATAAATTTTGTTAAAATTGCACACTTACCATTCACTTGATGTACTTCATTATCCTCGCTGTTGGAAATTTCGTCACTGTCACTGGTCGAAGAACTAGATTTACATATATACTCCTCGTCGCTGGATTCTGTATTGCTCTGAAGATCGCCAGCTTCTGACATATCATCCGCAATATCACACAGCAGTTCTAGTGTTTCCTCAGGTGTCAGGCCTTTCCTACGCGCCATATTAGTGGACTAAAAACACACCAAATGAGGCTGTAGCGGAGCTGAGAAGACCACGTGTATTATGTCCACATGCAAGCTCATACAGGTCACCCCAGCCACAGCAACCGCGTCTATTAGCGCCAAGGTGGCAACAACGGATGGAAATGGTAACGGATCTTATGTATAACAAATGAAGACAAGAGTAGGAAAAGATTTGGCTATTCAAGCCGTCTTCAGAATTGCCACTGCAAAATGTTATATTTAACTATGCGATTCCATATATTTTGGAGGGAAGAGAAGTTATAAAACAAAAAGAAGCACATATAGGGATTATGACCTCGAAAGACTTTTGTAAGAGCTTCTAATCTAAATCAATGAAGGTTTTATCATCCAAAATAAGTGGAAAAATAACCCACTTGGGAACTCCTATAAGGAGGTGTCCTTAGGACACCTCCGCTGTTCTAGGGGTATATGGTATCATCTTGCATGAACACATCTCAATAAAGATAAAAATTGGTGGACTTATGCAGAACTTTAGATAAATAAAAGTCACCGAATAATTTTCTCCTCCAGCAAAAAATAAAAAAATGGCGATTTACCAAAATGGGTGAGGTGTCCTTAGGACACCCTTCGCTGTTCTAGTGTTAAAGGCTATCAGAAGTTTCGGCGAAATCTATCATCCCGCGAGAATTCAAGCGCTCAGCAAACATAATTCCCAAAAGTCGTTCGTGTAAACAAACGGCACTAAATTTCGGATGAAATTTCTACCTTGAAGACAATGCATTCTCGAGAAATACCGTCCAAACTAATCAAATATTAGATTTAATAGGAATCACAACATTAACATTTCCAAGTGGTCGTTGTTGGAAGATAAACTTAAAACAACTGCAACGTATACCTAAAAGACATCACAGCAAACTAACCTCTAAGGCGTACACGTAGTTCAACACTTGGTAAATCGGTTCACCTGAAGGAGACTGGCTGGAGAAAATATTCCTGAGAGAAAAAGTCTCTCTCAGGCATAGCCGACAGAAGGAATTAATAACAACTTCGCCCATCTTCGGGAAGGATATAAGACAGTGGAATCCAATATATGAACTCTCTAAGTTTTGAATTATAATAAACAATATCCGTGCTTATCACCGATACAAATCTTATTGTATCAGAAATATTACACCAGAACACAGATATTAGATCCAGACGCCAGACACGACAAGCTCTTGAGAGGAAGACTCATATGTCGACTGAACCAGCGACGCCGGCGACTCATCAAATGAAAATCTATTTCCGGCTGTTGTCAAAAGTGCAATTATATAGATTTCAGTTTGACGAAATAAGAAATATTAACTTAGAATTTTTATCAAAACGGTAATAAAATAAGAATATTAATATTACTTTGGTATTCCGCCCAATGGGCTTGTTGTTCGCATACATTGCTTGTAGACGCACATAAGCTTGAAAGAACCTTATAAGGCGGCTAGCACGAAACGAAGTTTTCTGTAAACTTTCAAGGGCTAATAATGTTTGACGAGATATGAACTGATACTTGAAAAGAATATATCGGTAACGGATGTAAATAGATTTCAGTTCATTTTTATTTTTTAATTATATAGTTAAGAATATATCTCAGTTAAATGTGGAATAAGTGTTTATACCATAACTAGCTGAAGCGCCCGTTGATTCTATACGGGGAATATTGAAGTAGATTAAATTCAATGGCGTTAAATACTAAATATGGCATTGTTAATGTTCATTATCTTTTAAAAAGTGTTCAAACTAATTAGCTAATTTGTACAGTCCAATTCTTTCCCCAATTAAATAAAAATCAATGGTTCTATGAAATCGAGAGGGGTATCAGAAGATAAGGTACAACGTATACAAAGCATACGTATGCTTTCTTTTGATGAAACCAAAATGCAAATTGCTGAGATTATAATTTTCTTCGATACTTAGTTATTATGTGATTTGGTAGCCTTAAAATTGTAAAATTACGAGATGATTAACATACTTCAAATACAATTTCTAGTGAATTAACGGACATACTTGTTACTAGTGGGATGACGGAATTCCCTAACTCGATACCTGAAAATAAACGTTATTATTACGTTTGATATCAATGCCTTTTGATTAAATGATTGTTTTTTGTTATCTTTGGCTTAATAGATTTTAATTTGAAGTTCGGCCCAAGCGCAAACATTCGAGTATCGATATTGCGTACGCCTCCATAAACCGTTGTAGAAAAAGGATGATAACCAGAAGAGGAAGTTTAAAAAATCTCTCGGATTGTTGACTATCCGCTTCGCCTCCCTGCTGTAGAGAGCCAAAGATGGATTTTTGGATCTCTAAATCGTGAGTAAACGTGCGTGTTGGCTGTGTAATTCTTTTCAACCTCGGGTTTATTTCGTCGAGGGAGTGGGAGAAACGAGCCGCGGTCGTTACAAAGTTCTAAGAGTGTCATTCCGCACAGGTTTCGGATTTGCAACTAATTTAATCCATCAACAATCCCTACTCTAGTGTAAAAAAACGTGATATAATCTTATTTTGTGTGTTATTAAATGGAAACTTACTGCCCCGGATCGTGTTTTGGCAATATTTATGTCCTATTTTTAGCAATGCTGCATCGTATTGTTTACCATTCCAGGATATGATGTATATCAGTTTAGTATGTTATGGCGTGGCTTCAAATTGCTGTAAATATACATGATTAACGTGGGTCATAATGTTATTTATCATCGCAGGCAGCTGATATGCTGGCAGTTCATCAGAAGAGACGTATATATGAAATAGCGAACCTATGGGAAGGCATTGGGTTAATAGAGAAGAAGTCTAAGAACAGTATACAATGGAAGTAAGTATGATCCCGTGAATTAATTTTGTGGAAAATATTGCGAAATCGATCTTTTTTGTTTGAAAGCCAACTCGGTGAGTATATTGCTTAGTTTTTACGATGCTTTTACCGTAGCCAATACGTGAAAATAAACTTAATTGCTCTTTTAGCTGATTAGGATGCAAGTTAGACAAGCCCAGTTTACTTTTTAGTAAATATTTAAGGTGTTCGAATGATGTATGTGTTTTCTGCAGATTATTTGTCATTATTATGATATCTGTAGACATGAGGTCTTAGCTAATAGTTTCTCGTGTTGACGAAATTGTCGTCATTATATGCAATTCAAGTTAGTTTTTTTATAAGTTCAGTTATAATGCCATTATGGATTATAATTGTGTTGGCATCTGATAATATGTGAGGAATAATTTCACATATCATGATTTCATCTCGAAAACAATGTTGTATTTCCGGTAATGCATCAACGGTGATTATGACTGTTAATTTGTTTATGCTGTAATTGCAGTATCGTCTATTAGTATTCTATTTTAAATTTAAGGATATTTTGATGGTAACATTAAAAAATAGAAGTATATTTATATGAATGAAGATTTGCTCACTGATTGAAAGCCTTTGTTTTTAACATGTTTAGATTAGTTTGTGATTTTACATAACTTATTTTTATCATATTTTGCAATGTTGTGAACAAAATTAAACAGCATAATAAATTAGAGAGAACATAATGTTAGTTACATTGGCTAAAGAATTAAACGACGTTGATATCCATATTTAAAAATTCGTCAATGGAGTAGAGTAGATTTAGTAAAATGCAGTCATGAAATACATTCTGGAAGGTTTCGAAAGTATTTCTTACGCTTGAGGGAAGCTCATTAACCCTCCAAGGAAGGGAATTATTTTTTCTGAAAAATTACCCTAATTTTAGTATATTGGTATTCAGATGACCTAAATTAAAAGGAGAATATTGTTTTAAAATAGTTAACAATAATAGGTTCGTTGCAAATGCCCTTTCTCAAATGGGCACGTCAGTCCTTCCCACTTCTACTATTACGCGCACCATAATGAAATTTAAAATAAGCACTTTATTGCAAAAAATCTTATTTATTTGAGAACAATATTGTATGAAATTGTTTTTCTAGGAAGATATAAGTTTTTATTTCATAATTATATTGTTAAGTACTTTGTAAAACATTATACACAGAACCCAACATCGCACTTGTTACGCATTGTTCTCCCACGACTCTCGCACTCTTCGTATTTTCAGCATTTTTCCTTGTTTTACGGTATGTCACCAATTAAATGATCATACTGCAACTCTTTCGTGGAGCCAGTTTTTGATGTGGAAGAATTGCTGAGTCGTCCACTGGATGGTTTTTATTCCGTCTTGTTCCGAATAATGTACACCACAGCAATCTCCCGTCTAAACTCTAATTTTGTCCTTGGATCTGAGGATTCCCTTTAATATTATTATTCGATTCTCTGTGTTGTAAATGATTTATATAAATCATATCTTACCAATTTGCGGTGAATTTACGTGTTCATGAATTTGGTCGGTTCCACCCATATGCTTATTATACTTGGATATGGCGCACGGTTATGGAAGCTGAATAATTTTCTTTTGTTTCCTATAAAATCTTTTAGCTTTCATCAACAGCGTGACTCCATATGCTGTTGAAGCTGCCACAATTACCAAATTGTCGAGCCATTGAGTAATTCCTATTCCTTTGCATGTAGAAATAGCTGTGATGCTCTTTCCACTCTCCTCCTTTTTTAGACCAATTTTTGGTGGTAGTGGACAAACTTTTGGAATCCGGTTCTTTCTGATTCGCCCAGTTCCATTGTAGCCACATCTATTCAAATGTGACAATAAAGTCTTTCGTATAAATTATTCTGCAAGCATCTTGATAACACAAATTTCAAGTCGACATAATATCGAGAGGGTCCTCAAAAGTAGAAAAAGTACTGAAAATATTCTTAAAATTGGCTGCAATTTCTCCGTCCAGCATAGAACCCATGTCTTCCTGTTGATAATTACTATGCAGAACAACAGAAGATCACCGTCTCTAACTATATGGGAAAACTCAAGCAGAAATATTGGCTGCAACTGCCTCAAACGACGTCCTATTTTTCCCTTATATTCCTTATGAGAGAAATGTTAATGTGCTCTGGCATCGAACCCACAAACAGTACGGTCTTATCTATTTTTTTTCTTAAACTAATTCTTACCATACATCTTCTAGCCTAGCACGAACTTCCTATCATTTCGTTAAGTGCATCAAAAAAATAATGAAAAACTACCTCAATGTATTTTAAATTACAGATTTTTGCATCGTCCTATCATCGAACCCAGGACATTTACTGTATAAGTCATTAATGTTATCGATAGATCCTTACCATATCAATTGGTGTCTTGAGTTTTAGTTCTCTACCTATCCGGGTATTTTTTTTATTCCCAAAAATCAAGGCAATGCATTTAAATGGAAAAAATCGGGACCTTGGGGCCCTCTGGAATCGAACCCATGACACTGAGGTTCAAAATCAAAATTTTTCTGGAGGTAACAAGTTATGGCCAATGCGTCGTAAAAATTTCAAGGCAATGACGCTTGTGGTTTAGCCTGTGAATTTGTATCCTATCTGGTTATCTGGGTATATACATGAATGAATCGAGGGAAGCATCTATTTATAATAGATATTGTGTAAAATAAATGAATTCTATTATATTATTTCCCATACTACTTCAAATGAACAAAGATAAAAATAAATATATTCTGTAAAAAGATTATCAAAGAATATGCTGTACTGTAATTCCTTTTTAGCAATTTTCTCCAGCATAGTGAGAAGAGGAGCTGCTGCTTTTCCAACCGCTTCTTCATGTTTTATTTTACTGAATGAATTCTCCCATGGTAGAAATCAATATTAATGAGTATCCAGCGTTAGAGTTCAGACTTATAACCGATTCTTATGGTTTACCTCTACTAAATCGCTTGCAGCTGTGTCTGCCGTAGTATTTTATCATCTTTCGTCCACAATCTAAGAACTGGGAAGGGACCAAATGATGCAAACATCTCTGTGTAATCCTTTTCATCGTAGGCCAGACTTTGTAGAACCCATCGCTTGACTGTCTAACTTAGTATTATCCTCTAAGTCTAAAAACCTCATTATTTGGATGAATCAGTCTCTATTCATCGCTCCACTATCCAATTCAATTTGTACATCCTTTTTCGTGTCCTAGTAATAATTTTTTCCGAGAAGAATGTTGTATCCAAAGACAATCCAAGTGCCAATGACGGCTCGCATCTCCTCTGCTGTAATTTGTGGACTGGGGCAATTAAAAATCTGGCGTAATTCTCACTTTGTTCGACTATGAATGCAACGAGCTCGTCATCGGTGAAGAGCTCTAGCAAGCAGATGCAGCTGAATTTAGAGTACTAGAACAGTAATCTGCTTCAGAAAAACTTCCCCTACACTCAATGCTGCCCTTTATCCATTTTCTCCGCATAGATTTTTTTACCCCATCGTTTCCTCCAGCACCGATTCTTTCATTGGTTGCCAACTGAATCTCAGCTTGTGCCCTTATTTGCTTGCCAGTGAAATTGTCAACCAATCTTTCCTCATCTTCATCAGCTGATTCTTCATCAGTTCGCTCATTTTCTTCTGTTGGAGGAATGAATAAATCGGTAACATCTACCTCACTCTCTTCATTCTAGGCAAGGATTCGGTGAGCCACCTTTAGTGAAGTCGACTCATGAAGACTAATGTATTTCCTGAACAGAAATTATAACACCTCTTTATGGTATTATTTTTATGTGAAGCTAATAAAATTTGAAAGGATTTATATATCTAACACAATAATCATTTGCTATTATTTGTTGCTGCCGCTTCTACAATATAATCTTAGATTTTCCGAGATTTAGTTCATAATAATACATAATAATATCCATAGTCTTCTTGTCACAACTTAAAGCTAAAATAATTCTTAACTTTATTCCACCACAAATAGTGTCTTATGTCGCGAAATATTCTTTAATATACAATATACAGCTATCAGTGACAGCCATCGGCGAGGAAGTCGCGTAGTAGTGGGAAGGCCTGACGTGCCCATATGGAAATGCAGCAATAAACAACGTTAGAAATCCAACAAATAACCTCAAATTCTGCTCTATTTCATTTCTTTGGATGATCAGAACATCATACTAAAGGTATACAAGCAAAAGACTACTTTAAATTAAAAACAGTATAACTTATAAAAATTAGTTGTCAGAAGGATCCATCTAAAAAATTCCCTGTTTTTCAGAAAATCACAAGAAATATTTCCCTTGACTTAAGTGCGCCAAAACTCAAATGAAACAAAGCTTTGGACCCTCTTAGCCCACAAAATAACATTTACTGACCATATTATGAGACTCGAGATATTATTTAGCTACCTAGAGAATGCAGCTGCAGTCCGTTATGGGAACGTCAGTCCTTAAAGAGTTAAAGAATTTAGTTGCGGAGTAGTTTAGGCCGTTTTCTGGCTTCCTGAGTCAACGTTGAGGAATATCAATAAGTTCAGAGTAACGAGTATTGTGAGCATAGATATTGGAGCGCAGGTTAAACTTATCATTGTTAGTCTGTTTGTTCAGGTCCTGGGTGTTGTTTCTCCAGTTTTCCCTATCCTCCACTCTGTTCTTCATTCTTTAATGAATTTCTCTCTTCACTTCCACTTACAGCATATCCTTAAGTGAGCACTTCCTTCTTATCGCATGTCCTATCCAATTCTTCTTCCTTTGCATTATCAAATCGACCAATCTTCTTTCTTCATTCACTCTCCTCAGTACGTCTTCTTCTTTGTCCTTCCACTTGATGCTTAACATTTTTGTCCAAACCCACATTTGGAACGCCTCTATTCTGTTTCTTTCTTTGTTCTTTAGGGTCCATGTCTTGCAGCCACACAGGAACACACTGCACACAAACCATTTAATCATTCCTCTTCTTCCTTGGCAATACAGTCCGGTGTGGGCCTAGGCCTCCCTCAAGACGCCTCTCCATTCTCCCCTGTTCTGCGCTTTCTCCCACCATCTTTCAATCCTCATAGCCTTTATCTCTTCTTCAAATCCATCTTTTCCTCTTCCTTTTTTATCCTTCCATGTAGTAATTTCTTTGTGGATTACGAACAGGCCTTCGACTCGGTAAGTACCTCCTCCACTCTGAAAGCTCTGAAGAATCAAGGAATAGATTCTGATTACATCCGTCTCTTGCGCAGTGTCAATGAGAATGCGACAGCTTCAGAAATGCTGCATGAGGAGACTGATGAATTCAAGATTGAGAAGGGAGTTCGAAAAGGTGTGGGTCTATCTCCCATCTTGTTCACAGCCGTTTTAGAAGAAGTTTTTCAAACCCTTGATTAGGAAGAGAAGGGCTTAAGAGTAAATGGGGAGTACATCAGTCAGCTCTGTTTTGCAGATGATATAGTTCTCTTTGCAGCTAACGCAGAAGATCTTCAAGACTTGAAGAGCTAAACACAGCAGGACAGAAAATAGGACTCAGGATAAACCTAACAAAAACAAAGGTGATGTATAATTCTTTTGCAGTGCAAGAACCAGTCAAACTTCAAAGAAAACCTCTGGATGTTTGCTTGGAATACACATACCTGGGACAACTTGTAACAACAGGAGAGAAAAACAGGATTAATGAAGTAAACAGAAGAATGAAACTTGGCTGGAGCACATTTGGAAGGAACTCACACATTCTGAAGTCAATAATGACAATGGTTTTGAAGAGGAAGGTCTTCAACCAATGCATTTTCCCTGTCCTGACCTATGGAAGTGAAACTTGGGTGTTAAATGCTGCAATACCCCAGAGACTTCCGACAACGCAAAGGAGCATGAAACGCGGTATGCTGGGAATCACAGGAAGAGACAGGAAACGCAACATTTCTTTATGCTCTTATTATTTTCTATGGCTTCTTGCACAATCTTTTCATTAAAATTCCTCACATCTTCCTTGATCGCTACTCTGATGGCTTTGCAAAGCTATTCGATGTTATCTCTTGGAGTATCTGAATTCTTCAGTTCCTTCCATCGTTTCATCATTTGCCGGGTTCTATCACTAAACTTCTTATCCTTGGGTTTTCTTGGCATGCTTGCTACTTCCTCTGCCGCTTTCTTCATAACTTTGGTTTCGAGTTCTTCCTCCTGAAGTGTTGAGGATCTATTTCTAAGTTCCAGCTGAAACTGCTTCTTGTTATCTCATAGTTTACCAATATTTATCTCATCCATCTTGCAAGAAACCAACTTCATTCGTTCCATTCAGGGGTTAATATTAATTCTGCATCTGACAATGCTGTGTTAACTTCCAGTGTTGAAGTTATTCAAAACTTCACAGTCAGTTACAGTGTAGTCTGTTTACCAATATGTAGTCTATTTCATTTTTTGTTCCATTGGGACCTCTCCATATCCATTTCCTTGTAGCATTTTTCTTTATGTATGTATTTGTTATATTAATATTGGTGCGTTCTGCAAACTCTACTAAGCGGTGTCCTCGCTCATTTCTCTGGCCCAGTCCGTATGTGTCATCAGCTTCCCGCTGACGTACACGAGCATTAAAATCTCCCGTAATAACTTTGTAGTAGTGGGCTTCTTTGTCATGTTAAGTGCCGAGTGTTTGGTTGAAGTTTTCAATTTCCTCTTGAACCCCTTCTCAATAATATAGAAACTTGAAATTCGGCATATAGATAGAATCATAGATACATTTCAAAAACGTGTTTTAGATTTCTTTGATCGTCCTTGGTTCGAATCCAGATAGACATTTACATTACCTTATGCATTTCAGATGAGGATAATGGAGTCTTATTTCAGGACCTTCCTGGTATCATTTGGACTAGACATGGGCATTGTTATAATTTTTGTCAGCGGTGGCGTAGGGGGGAAATGAAGCCAATGGCGTGAACGCTGACTGCTTAATCTTCTGCGGCGGCACGGCTTAACTGGCGGCGAGTAAAACTTTGTTCGTATACGGTAGAGAAAAAGGCAAATCACTCGAATATCTGAGAGTACATTATTACAATTATATCAAACCAATAAAGACAATGTAGAGCTATCTTGAATATGCAACACAATCGAATATAGAATCGAAAAAACCTGGCAAAAAATCCTTTTCTTGAGTGCGGACTTTAGTACTGGCAATTCTCAAATAAATCCTGCCTATTACTACCAAATTATTTACACTGATTTCTACCTATTAAAATTCTACAGGTGGTCAAAATTGACCAAAATTCACGAACTATTCCAGGTTTAGATTTTTGCAAAATTCTTCAGCCTCAAACCAAACCCAAGTGAGCAGAATCATCAATTAAAATCAATACAGTGTTAAATACTCAACCCTTAAGCTTAATTATGCTTTCTACAGTTGAATATGTGAATTATTGCATCACTACCATCAGATCTCTGAATTAGCTTTTGTTGGTGAAATACTCACTCCATACAACATGTCTTTTAAGTTATATTCCTTTCTCTTATCCTCTCTCGGACCCTCCGATTTAAGGAAAACGAGCTCACATAAGACGCTGTCTGGGAATATTATATGCAGAACTTATTGAGGTATGGCAATGCAAAGTTTTAAAGTTCACACTCAAAAATATTTCCTTATTCTTGGCCAGCATTTTTCGATTCTAGCTCGCTCTGGGCCGTAAAGGGGTTAATTTGGCAATACGTTGCTTTCCTTATTTTAACAAAAGCATGCTACTTATAAATACGCTAGATTACTTTTAGAACGTTTAAAGAGTGGTATCACAAATTGGGCACAAATAGCCAGTAGAATGTCCATCAATGGATGTACTATTGTTGTGGATTAGTTTTAACATCACACTTGCACCACATTTTTGAAGTATGGAATCCAGGAATAGACGTTCAATTGAAATTTCCAGAAAATAAAAAATGTATAAATGATAAACAAACAAATCAAAACATTTAAGTTTAAACAAACTAAAATAATCATAAGCAAATGAATAAATGAGAATAGTTTAAAATTAATAAACTAATAACATTCAGCAGTAGGCTAAACTCTGTCAACAAAATCTTTGCACAACTCGTAGTTGTCATGGATGAATACCATTTTATTCAATCTCTATGGCTGTAGTCTGCTTTTCTTATCGTTGAGAGTGAGCCTTTATATACTAAAACTCCTCTCAATGGGAGTGCTGGTTGCGGGAATACACTATGTTCTAATGAAGATATTCAAATCGATTATAATGTTTTAGAACTCTGGATTAGACATTTTTTATAAATCAAAAGATGCTTCAATTGTTAGGAATTGAAAGTATCCCAGGAAAATACTGTTGTACCCTATGAAGAAAATTTTCTTACTGGAGTTAACATTTTGGTTTACATGTCCAAGATGGCTTTTATCAAAGTATTTACATTAATGATGATTCATAATGAATAAACATTACTTGCCATTACTAAAGCACAACGTATCTCAAACGGCCCCATGTTCATAAGAGAGATTGATGCACGTAGTAGAAATATACGCGTTGAAAGAGAAAGTTAGCCTGAATTAATTTTAATGTTCTACCACATGGAGATACAGTAATTGAAAAATGTTCAGTGAAATTTAATTATAGTTAATTATCCTCATATTTACAAGAAAAATAAGAAAAGAAAAAAATTAAAAATTTGGAAATTCGTATCGAATTTGTTTGTTCTTCGAATACTCACTCTCATTTCAGAAATGAAGAGTTTCTTATTCTTGATAATTTGCTTCCTTTTATGATTTTTTCGATACTTTTAAATTTCCTGGTAAATATTCTGGGAAAATGCATCCTGAAAATTTTGAAGGGAATGTCGAGAAGTTTAAGAAAAATGCGTTCAAAAATGTTGTTCCTTGCTACTTTTTGCTATACTTCATTCATTAAAATCATCCAGCGAGATAGTATTCTGAGAAAAGACTGAATTTATTTGTGTTATTTTAAACCCCTATTTTCTATTTTAAACATTTAAAAACGAACATACATTGCTGAAGTTACATCTTCCGAATGTATTGTATGAATTATATAACGTATAGAATATATTATTATATATGGACCCTTCTCTGGATATACCTTAGATATATAAACACTCACTCACTCCCTCGGGATCAAAAGTCTAACCATGTTCCACAAGTGCCACCGACTTGAAATTTTTACGACGTATTGGCCATGACGTGTTACCTCCAGAAAAAAGACAACCTTGAGTCTCTGTGTCATGGGTATCGATTCCAGAAGGCCCCAAAGTCAAGATCTTCTCCATAAGAATACATGGTGAGGATTTTCGAAAATTTTTTTGATTTTCATTTCCCGGAAAAGTAGAGAGTTGAAATTCGGGGGATCGCTAGAAGCTGTGCATATCCAACAAATATCATAAATACATCTTCGAATATTGTCCATGGTAGGTCGGGGCAAAAAACGGCCATTTAAAATGCATTGTGGCGATATTTAATATTTTTTTCGGACCCTTTCCTGATGGCATGGAAACTTGAAATTTGGCACGTGCTTAAAAATCATAAATATATTTCATAATCAAATTTTATATATTCCATGATGGTCCTCAGTTCGATCTCAGAGAGAAATTTGCACTCCACAATACATTTCTTATGGAGATAACGGAATCACATTTTAGGTACTTTCCGGCATGATATTGACTTCAAACTTTGTATGAAATAAGATCAAGTCCTAAAAAGTCATACTGTGCATTCACAGCTGCCATTATGTCCTTGGTTCGACACCAGGCATCTCTACAATCAGTAAATGATCTGATTTTTAAGAATTATTTTGAACCCTTTCTCAATAATATAGAAACTTGAAATTCCGCAAACAGATAGAGATCATAAATAACTTTCAGAAACATGTTTTACATTTCCAAGATCGTCCTTGGTTCGAATCTAGAGAGCCATTTACATTCGTGAAAAGTAGAACATCGTTCGAGGCAGTTGTAGCCAATATTTCTGCTTGAATTTTCACACATAGTTATAGATGGTGATCTTCTGTTGTGTTGCTTAGTAAGTTCACCAGGAAGACCCGGGTTCGATGCCAGACGCTAAAATTGCAGCGAATTTTATGAATATTTTCAGTCCTTTATTTTTTCTTTTGAGGACCGTCTAAATATGATGCCAATATGAAGTTAGTGTTGTTGATCTGCTTGCAGTATGCAAGCTATATTTTACTGGTATTATTATATATAAGTATTATGAAATATTCTACCAAGAGCTTGGTACTGAAACCAAGTTTGCAATCGTAATTACTTTCATTACTGAGAAAAAGTTGTTTTACATAATCGGTAACAATTTTTTCAGGTCGCAAGGAAATGTAATTCAAATTTTAATTTTGATTAAAAATATATACCGCAATATTGTGTTAATTAAATTAATATATTATGAGATATCAATTCAAATTGGGTGCTCTGTTTGAGAGCGCGAAATAACGGGAACTTATCTATTTCTGACTGCGATAAAGTACCAAAAAGTTTTAAAAAATATCTATTACATAGTTACACATGAAATATATCAAGCTAAAATTTGGTAGAACATGTTTTTCTGTGGACATTTTTGTTTAAGTTTTATTCAACTCAAAACTCAAGTAACTATAAAGGGAAGACCAACAATATATAGCTTTTTCATATATTTAAAATTAATACATTTTTTACTTATAAGATATGGTATAATAATAAATAATTCCTGTAAAACTTATGTCTGATAATTAGAAACAAGTTTCCGCAAATTCTAGACAAAAAACTGCTAATATGTGAAGGAAACAATGTGTTAAATGATAGCCGCCTCAGTAAAGTGTACCCCGCCCGGGCAAGGCACACTTGTCAATTGAACGCCACCTTCTGGTAGGACTCATTGTACAATGACTCCTGCCTGTTAAGTGCTCCTCGACTTCTACACCGGCACCGATTTTGCCAGCACGTGTGCAAACAGCCTAATCGTAACACGTATCGATATCACGTATAACTCAGCGCCCTCGTGGAAAGCCCGAGATGTGTTCTATCAGTTCAAAGCGTATCTCTTCGAACTACTTGTCAGATTATTTTCGACTGTGGGACTTCGTTTTTAAATCAAACCACGAAAATTTTATTGGCGGTGGTGTGCCGTAGTTATTTCTTCGGCAGTGGCAGTGTGCCCGATATTGTCCGCGGCTGGCGTAATTGGCGCGGCGCCCATCTCTAGTCTGGATTCACTCTGTCCATCATCTCCTATGTAATTTTGAAAATGAAATATAGCTTGCAAACGCTAAGAACAAACGTTACGTTCTTTCATATGTAGAATATTTGCTATGAACTATCGTCGAACCAAGGATAATCTTTGGAGATGCCTTTGATGTTTTCATTGGATATGCATGGTCTTCTGCTATTCCTTGAGTTTTAACTCTCTAATTTGCATTGAAGTGCTTCAAAATATTTCCAAAAATCCCCGCAATGCATTTTTGTGGAAAAGAATGGGATTTGGGGGCCTTCTGGCATCGAGCCCATGGTAGTGAGGGTAAATATCTGAATTTTTGTGGCGGTTAATCGCTATGGCCAGTGTGACGAAAAAATTAGAAGTGATGACACTTGTGGAACATAGTAAAAATTTTGATCCCGTACATATAGGTAGGAGTAAAATGTTGCCTGCATACTGCAAGCAGATGGACAACACTATTTTCATGTCGGCATAGTATCGGGACGGCCATCAAAAGAAAAAAATGGATTGAAATTTTTCTTAAAATTCGCTGAAATTCCATCGTCTGGCATCAAACCCGGGTCTTTACTGTGAACTTACTATGCAGCACAATAGAACATCACCATCTCTAACTATGTGTGAAAAATCAAGCAGAAATATTGGCTACAACTGCCTCAAAAGACATTCTAATTTTCACGAATTTAAACAGCTCTCTGGATTCGAACCAAGGATGATCTTGGATATCTAAAAACTGTTTCTGAAAGTTATTTATGATCTCTATGTATATGCCGAATTTGAAGTTTCTATATTATTGGCAAAGGTTTCAAAATAATTCCTAAAAATCGGATCAACTTCTGATTGCAGAGACAGCTGGTGTCGAACCCAGGACACATTGATAGCTGTGAATGCACTGTTTGATTTGTATGGACTTGATATTTCTATATGCAAAGTTTGAAGTCGATATCGTGCCGGGAAGTACCTTAAAATTTGTTTCCGTTATCTCCGTAAGAAATACATTGAGGAATTTAAATGTCCCTCTGGGATCAAACCAAGAACCATCAGAGAATATGTAAAATTTGATTATGATATATTTTAATGGTATCCAACCTCATGCCGAATTTCAAGTTTCTATGCCATCGGAAAAGGGTCCAAAAAAATCTTAAAAATCGCCACAATGCATTTTAAACGGCCGATTTTTGCCCCGACCTAGCATCGAACCAAGGATAATATTCGTAGATGTCTTTATGGTTTCCTTTAGATATGCACGGAATCTAGCAGTCCCTTGAATTTCAAATCTCTCCTTTTCCGGGAAGTGCCTCAAAAAATTTTTCGAAAATCCCAGCCATGTATTCTTATGGACAAAATCGCAACTTTGGGGCCTTCTGGAATCGAACCCATGATACCGAAGTTCAAAGTCGGCTTTTTCCTGGATGTTACACGTTATGGCCAATGTGTCGTAAAAATTTCAAGTCAGTGGCACTTGTGGAACATGGTTAGAATTTTGATCCCCTATATATAACTTATATATATATAGGTACGAGTAAAATGTAGCTTGCATACTGCAAGCAGATCGGCAATACTAATTTCATATCGGCATCATATCAGGACGGTCCTCAAAAGAAAAAAAAAGGATTGAAATTTTTCTTAAAATCGCTGAAATTTCATCGTCTGGCATCGAACCCGGGTCTTACTGGTAAACATACTATGCACCACATAAGAAGATCACCATCTCTAACTATGTGTGAAAATTAAAGCAGAAATATTGCCTGCAACTGCCTCAAAAGATGTTCTAATTTTTACGAATGTAAATGGCTCTCTGGATTCGAACCAAGGACAATCTTGGAAATCTTAAACATACTTCTGAAAGTTATTTATAAACTCTATCTATATGCCGAATTTCAAGTTTCTATATTATTGGGAAAGCTTTCAAAATAATTACTAAAAATCGGATCAACTTCTGATTTCAGAGACACCTGGTGTCGAACCCAGGACATATTGTAAGCTGTGAATGCATAGTTTCATTTGTAAAGACATGCTTTTGTATCATGCAAAGTTTGAAGTCGATAGCATAACGGGAAGTACCTAAATTTTGTTTCCGTTATCTCCGTAAGAAAGGCATTGAGGAATATAAATGTCCCTCAGGGATCGAACCAAGGACCATAAGCAAATATGTAGAATTTGATTATGAGATATATTTATGATATCTAACCTCATGTTGAATTTCAAGTTTCTATGCCATCGGGAAGGGGTCCAAAAAAAATCTTCAAAATCGCCGCAATGCATTTTAAACGGCCGACTTTTGCCCCGGCCCAGCATCGAACCCAGGATATTTTCCGTGAAAATCATTTATGTTTTCGATAGATCATGACCATATATATAGGCTCCATGAGTTTTGATTCTCTACCTATCCTGGAAGTATTTTTTAAAAATTCCCAAAAATCACGGCAATGCATTTAAACGGAAAAAATCGGGACTTTGGAGCCCCCAGGAATCGAACCCATGACACTGAGGATCAAAATCGCAATTTTTCTGGTGGTTACACGTTATGGCCAATACGCCGTAAAAATTTCAGGACAATCACTCTTGTGGTTTAGGCTGTGAGTTTGGATCCTCTCTATATATATATATATATATATATATATGGATACATGAATGAATCCGGAGAAGCATTGTGGCAATTTCGTCGATAATTTCGTGCCGACGTGACGGCGTGACCGGAGTGACCAGAGTGAATCTGACTTATGGTGACTTAGGGTGGCGAAGGGTGGCGCCTTCGACTCCTGATCGCTTTTTATGCCAAATGGTGGAAGAATACAAAATCTTTGCCAAGAGTCAAAAGTTCGAACCGAGACTATTCCGCGGTTACGTGTGAAAGGCGTGCCAGCCAGCGCTCCTGGCCCGTTGACTGTGTGACCGTGAACTCAAGGGCGAGTCTAGATTGGTGCTGGTGTGAGGAGTTGGGGCTGCTCGAAGACACTTTTGCTAAGAGACTTCTTGAAGAAGGTTGTTGTGAGGAGAGAATGTTTCGACGTCTTGTGAATTCGGAGTCTTCCCGAATCGACGTTCGTATTGGGTGATTTTGTACTAATTGTAAATGAGCAGTTCAATTTAAAGTGTTATTTTGTTGTATGATATTGTTTGACCTCTTAATATTATTACTTATTATATTTATGGTTGAAACTCATTCTCTGATTGATTTTCCGATGTTCGATATCCCGAGCTGATTGCTGTTCAGAGTAGTTATTGAGTTACCGAATATTTTTCAGTTCTTTCCGAGTACAGAAAAATAAGGTGGCACAAATTGGTAGCAGAGCATGGTTTGATTCACAACTCTGTTCTTGCAAAATTGCTTTTATCGACATCTTATGGACTCTGTTCGTGAGTATTCCTTCTTGATTCTTTGACATGTTGTTATTTCGTATCTTCAATGCTGACGTTCTTGATTTTTTCTAATTGCGCTCCAATTGTAAGTATTGTTTCGTTTTAATGCCACCTCCTAATCCTTACGCCAAAGGTTATTCAAGTTCCTCTAAAGATCGTCGTAATCGAGGTAGTTCTCGAGAGATTGCCAATATGGATTCAATTGCAACGCAAGCGTCCTCGGAAGATTATTCCGCTAATTCTATTAAGTTGGATTCTGTCAAGTTATTACTTTCGGATATTCTTCCCTTGGCAAACGTTGAATCCGAAAACTTGTTTAATTTTTTGAGTTCGGTCATTCATGTCTCTGATTTATCGCTAATTCCATTTGATTTGCTTATGATATATCTTACGTCGAAATTACCTGCTAATTTTCGGATGTTTTGGTTTTCTGCTATTCAGAGGAAATTATCTTTTCAAATGCTGGCCTCTGAAATTTGGCAAGAGTTTGTAAGTTCTCGCGAATACGAACGCTTGATTGCAGCTAAAGTTAAACGTTATCAAATGCCATCCGAGCCTCCCTTGGAGTTTTTAAATGTTGTAACTGTTTCGGCAAAGGTTTTGGGGTTGTCTTTATCTGATATTGAGCTCGTTTCTATTGTTCTCGATGGAGTAAATCCTCTCACACGAAGTACGTTCGTTTTCCGAAGTAAGCCTACTAATCTTTTAGAATTGAAGCAATTATTGTCGTACGCCTCGAAGCAGCTGATGGATTTCGCTAATTATTCGGCTACTTTCAACCCCAATTCGCCACGTGCAATCACTTGTACTTTTTGCAATCGTCAAGGTCATTCTTTTGGCAATTGTCGTCAGCGAAGACGAAATTCGAATTCGAATCGGCCGGCTATTACTATGTTCCATGCTACAGATTCTTTGTCTCCTGCTTTGCCAATTGTTAAGGTGACAATTGGTAATCATTCTCTTGAAGCCTTGATCGATTCTGGTTCTACTTATTCGCTGATTGATGTTAATTCTTGTAACAATTTACAGTTACGTTCGGTTAAAACTCTTCTGTCCCCAATTCAAATTCGAGGCCTTGGAGGAGCCACATTTACGTTAACTCAGCAAATTAAGGTGAAGGTCCAGGTCAGCTCATTCTCTTGGAGCCATTATTTCTACCTTGTTGACTTGCCATTTCCAGTACTAATTGGTAGGGATTTTATGTTAAAAACTAGAATGATCTTAGGCCATAACTATTTCACTTTTCAGTCTGATCCCACTCAAATAATCCCCTTCATTGATAGGCAGCTTGAGAACAGTTCACGAGATACTGCTCACCCGGTGCTAAGCTCAAGCTCTTCCGTTAAAAGGGATTCCCCTGCATTATCTACCAATCTGGGATCGAACAAACTGGTGAACTCATGCTCCCCTTCTGATAATTCTGATATTCCACAGGACGTGGTGCAACTTATTAATGAATTTCCAGACGTCATTACTACCAAACTTGGGTCTACTGGTGTAATGGCTTATGAAATCCAGCTTACAGATACCACTCCTGTGAGGTCGCATCCATTTTCTTTGCCTCCAGCCAAAGCCAAGATCCTACAAGATTCTGTATCATCTCTGATTCAGCAAGGTGTGGTTGAGGCCTCCACATCTCAATGGGCTTCACCGGCATTTCTTATTCCCAAGAGGGATAAAGGTTGGAGATTGGTGGTGGATTACCGAAAATTAAATGGAAAAGTACAGGTAGACCCCTATCCAACTCCTTCGGTAGAACATGCATTTCAATACCTGTCTGAGGCTAAAATATTTTCTATTCTTGATCTAAATTCTGCCTTTAATCAGATACCTTTGAGTGAGTCTTCTAAGAAATATACTGCTTTTGTAACGCCTTTCGGTCTCTTTCAATACACCAGATTGCCTTTTGGATTTGTCAATTCTCCACAAGTTTTCACTCGTTTAATGGATCTTGTTCTTGGTGATTTGAAATATAATTGTGTTTATCCTTATATTGATGATCTTTGTATATTTTCAAAGGACATCAGCTCTCATTTAGTCCATCTGAGAGCTGTACTCCAAAAACTGCGAGACGCTGGGCTAACTCTTCATCCAGGAAAAATGAAGCTGTGTCAAAATTCTATTTCATTTCTTGGGCATGTTCTTCGAGGGGGATGTCTCCATATTGACCCGGAAAGAGTTAGACCCATTCAGAATGTTCCTGTTCCGCTAAATCTTCAGCAAGTGTCCAGATTTCTAGGTATGGCAGGTTTTTATTCTAAATTTATTCCTGGCTATGCGGAGATTGCCCACCCTCTAAATCAACTCAAGAAAAAAGATGCAAGGTTTGTGTGGTCTACTGTTCACAATGACGCCTTCAATAAATTAAAAAATGCTTTAGCCAACCCTCCTGTATTATCAATGCCTTGTTTCACTCGTGATTTCCATTTATTTGTCGATGCCAGTAATGTGGCTCTTGGTGCAGTTCTAAATCACCATATTGATGGGAAATACTGTCCTGTGGCATATGCTAGTAGAACTTTAAATCCACATGAACAGAAGCTAACTGCATATGAATTGGAATGCATGGCATGTATCTGGGGTATTGAAAAATTTAAAGATTATTTACAATTTAGACCTTTCCATTTGTATACAGACAATGGGGCTTTAACCTGGCTGTTTAATCATCCAAAGCAATTGGGAAAAATTGCTAGGATGGTTTTAAAATTATCTTCTTATAAGTTTACAATACATCATATTAAGGCTAATTTAAATAAACCAGCAGATTGTCTCTCCAGAATTCAGGTACAAGAGTCTGCTACTTCTTGTTTTTTACATAAGCTACCTATGTCTTTTGTTGATATTAGAACCCACCAAAATAATGATCCTTACTGTGTACCACTTATTAATAAATTAACTAATGATGGACTTAAGTTAGTTAAAGAAAATGGGATTTCTTTTGCTCTAAAGAATAATCTATTGTGTTCTAAAGTTAGTAAGGCTAAAAACTTTAGAGTTGTTGTTCCTGTTGTCATTAGACCAATGTTATTCCAATATTTCCATTCTTTACCTAGTTCGGGGCATTTAGGCATATTTAAGACTGTCCAAAAAATATCCCAGAGTTATTGGTGGCCAAACTTTAAGACTGAGATCACTGAAATGGTTAAAAGATGTTCGGTATGTCAGATAACAAAGCCCAGAAATGTTCTTTCTTCTGGTGTATTATCTTCTCAGCCTATTAGCAACCCTTGGGAGAGAATTTTCATTGACTTCGTGGGTCCCCTTCCTCGATCCAAATCAGGAAATTGTTATATTTTTACAGTAATTGATGGTTTTTCTAAATTTGTTTTCCTTGAATCTGTGAGAGATGCTTCATCCAAAAGTGCAATACATGTGTTATTTCATAATTTGTTCCCAAAATTTGGCTATCCCAAATATATTGTGTCTGATAATGCTACTGCTTTTACCTCGTCTGCCTTTAAAGATGCTTGCTTCAAAGTTGGGATTAAAATAGTACATACAGCCCCTTACTATCCCTGTCCTAATCTGGTTGAAAGAGTTCATAGAAATCTGCGTTTTGCACTGTCTGCCTATTGTACGCCTTCTCATAAAATCTGGGATGAATTCCTGGGAGATTTGACATTTGCATTTAATACATCAGTTCATGAAAGTACTTTATATTCCCCTGCTAAATTGTTTCTAGGTAGATTGATTCCACATCCCCTAGATAATGTGTGGGACCTACCTAATTGTGTTGTTGATACTTCTTGCTCTGACCGGGATCTCAGGCAGCACTGGACCAAAGCAGTTCAAAATTTAAACAAGGCTCACAAAAGATATGCTGCCTCTTATAACAAATTACATTCAGTACCACAATTCAAAATAGGGGATTTAGTACTGACTCAAAATCATTCAGTAAGTTCAAAACTGAAGAAAAGAATGTCTAAATTGGAGCCTCTATGGTCAGGACCCTTTTCAATTCTAAGATTTGTTACTCCTGTTACTGTGGTGTTACAGGTTGGGCCTAACAAGGAGAAAATATCACATGTTTCGCAATTAAAAGCATATCATTAATGAAGAGTTGTTTGCCCAATGAGTTCATGCAAATTCACGGTCCTTAAACTTGTTTCTATTCTGTTGTGTCTCTTGGATGTTTTTGTATTTAGTGTTTGACATAATACTGTTAATATTGATAGGTGGCGTAGCAGGATGGGATCTGCATCGCCCGGCAAGATTCTCTTGTCGCAACTACCACCTAACTTTATGTTAGAAATATTTTCTATACACCTTTCGACATTGTGTCAAAGCGAAGTTCTCCGGTACCCTAAATTCCACAATTGGGTATCCGGGCCATATGAGTTCTCTTCTTTGACCTATTTAGCTAACCTGTGTTCTTTTTTTTGGGTTTTGCCCTAGAATAATATTGTAAAGGCAGAGAAGAGACTCTATTCCTGAAAACAGCCCCAGTTTTCAGTTTTACATGGGTTTTGGACCCCTTAGGGACAGATCTATCTGAATTAAGTAATTATTGTATTGTTTGAAGTATATTTATGGCAAATGAAGGCATCACACAGCACAATTATGCTAATTGTTTGACTATATTTCTAGCTAGCTGCTAATTTAATGGAGGACTTGGCATTCATTTAAATGATTTCTTATATTTGTTCTGCTCATTTGGCATTTATTGTAATTGAGTTATTATATTTGTTCTGCTCCTTTGTTAATATTCAAGGACACCATTTGTTATTTTATCTATTGCTCCACATAATTAAACTAATGATAATTCGTAAATAACAAATACTTCTCTGTGTTTTCCAAAGAATCTGGCACCCAATTTTGTAAAATGGAAGTTTTTTGTTAATAAACAGAAAAGTCTTTCTGTTGCTCTCTTGTCTTCTTGACTGAAAGTTATTCCAACCCTTTGGAACTCATCTCAGTCCACAATGTTTTCATTTAGTGTAATTTTGGCCCTAATTTCTGGCAAAAAGTGTATTGCCAATAAATATGCCTTCCATTCTATATTTACTAAGGTTATTTTCTGTAATTGCACTACTGCAAAGGGTTTAATCCTGCCAATTATATAATTAATTGATAGTTAAGTTAATAATTATGATATCACATTTATATTTATGTTACAATTAATTTCTACATTGTTGATGCCTAAATAATGTGCTTGGAATATAATGAATCTATAGAGACTGCCACTGGTGTGATATTGTGATCAAGCGACATTGTTATTTCTTTCTGGGCATCATATAAGAGACAATGCTATTGTGTGCCTAGTTGATGTCCAGTTAACTCAGTTACTTCTTTCTGGCCATCATAATTAAGACAGTGCCATTGTGTTCCCTATTGATAGCCAGTGAACTTATCCCAATTGGCTCAATTAAAGAACTATGAACCCTTCGTTTGTTTGAAGAAAGAAGATGGACATATTTTTTCCAAAAAGCAAGGGGGGATGTGGCAATTTCGTCGATAATTTCGTGCCGACGTGACGGCGTGACCGGAGTGACCAGAGTGAATCTGACTTATGGTGACTTAGGGTGGCGAAGGGTGGCGCCTTCGACTCCTGATCGCTTTTTATGCCAAATGGTGGAAGAATACAAAATCTTTGCCAAGAGTCAAAAGTTCGAACCGAGACTATTCCGCGGTTACGTGTGAAAGGCGTGCCAGCCAGCGCTCCTGGCCCGTTGACTGTGTGACCGTGAACTCAAGGGCGAGTCTAGATTGGTGCTGGTGTGAGGAGTTGGGGCTGCTCGAAGACACTTTTGCTAAGAGACTTCTTGAAGAAGGTTGTTGTGAGGAGAGAATGTTTCGACGTCTTGTGAATTCGGAGTCTTCCCGAATCGACGTTCGTATTGGGTGATTTTGTACTAATTGTAAATGAGCAGTTCAATTTAAAGTGTTATTTTGTTGTATGATATTGTTTGACCTCTTAATATTATTACTTATTATATTTATGGTTGAAACTCATTCTCTGATTGATTTTCCGATGTTCGATATCCCGAGCTGATTGCTGTTCAGAGTAGTTATTGAGTTACCGAATATTTTTCAGTTCTTTCCGAGTACAGAAAAATAAGGTGGCACAGCATCTATATATAATAGATATCCGGAGAAGCGTCTATATATAATAGATATCCAGAGAATTGTCTATACATATATAATTGATGTTGGTATATACTATCAATGAAGGTCACTGGTTAAAGTTCATTTTTACTTATTTTCCCCAAATATCTTTTTGCTTCGACCAAAAATGTGATCAAAATAATTTTTTATTTTCTTTGGTGATAAATTTATGGGTATATTTATTCTGTCTCATTTTTATTTATATGTTAATTGTTTCTTAATAGTTGTTATTTATGTTATTAGTTAATTATTTGTGAAACCAGTTGCAAATTCATTTGCATCAGTGAAACATTGTAAATTTATTTGTTTGTATATTATATGATAATTATGTTAAGATAGCTTCAATCAGAATTAATATAAAAACACATTATTAAGACATATGAGAATTTTTCTATTGCATAATATTGGACAGCAAACATTAGTATTGTTTCTTTAGATTAAATTTGTGTTTATTTTAACAATTCCTTTAACATGAGTTTTTTGTAAATGTTTTTGAATCTCTTAACAGCCTACATTGTGTATTTACTTTGATTTTTAAATAATTTTAATTTTGTGCTCTTGAAACAGCCACATATAACTGAGAAAGAAACCTAATGTGGTAAATACACACCTACATGATCAAATTTCTGCTCTCGTGACTTATTAATAGTTATCACCAATATTAAGTGAAGCTGGCATCTCTTCAAAGTAAAAGGTAGTTTCACTGAGAGCCAAAATCATTTGTGATATATATATAAATATATATATAAAAACTTGATACCCCTTGTAACTTCTGGTTTTAATATCCGTAAAAACTTAAAACTGAAGGTGAAAGAAGTCAAATAACAAACACATACACTGAGCAATGCTTTTTATTTTATTTGTCTATTTGTAACGCTATAATCATGGTCACATAGATACACATATATATCCATATATGATGAGGAACGAACACAAAAGAGCTTTTAACATATTAAGAAGATTATGTTCATTGATCAGCGAAGGTTGCATGTGTAGTGTGAGGTGCGTCAAGTCCACAAATGACGAAATAGGGATCTAAGTTACAATATCTTGATTTATATGAAGTATAAAGTTTGCTTTTCCTAATTAATGTTAATTCTAAACAGCCTCTCTACAGAAAGTGTTGATGATTGATTGAATTTGAGAGAATATTATGGAAGATTCAGTGAAAACATGTCTGTTTTTAGCATTGGTCCATTTTGCTTCCATAACTTTCACAGAATATTGGTGCAAATATCTCGAAGCTGTTTATGCAGAAAAAGCGTTAACATAAAATCATTTTGTTTGCTTTGAAAGTACTCTCACAATATTTCTAGGATAACTTGAAACATCAATCATGGGATGGGATATCAATAGACTATCAAAAAGTTATTATAATAAACTAGTTATATTTGTAAATGTCTCACTTAATTTTTGTTTCATTAATAATTTTGTTTCTTAAATATCTCTGTCAGAATGCAATGTAGGTATATACAATTAGATACATAAATTATGTATAATGTATTTTACTAAAACTTTTGTATAAAACATTTTTTCGTAACACTCATTGTTTTGGAGTTATTTATATATTACCGGCATAGGCTTCTGTTTACAATAAATATGGATCATGTGTTGGCCACATCAGATTTTTTGCAAATGTTGTAAGATTATTCAAATAAACCTTTTTTATTTTTGCATAAACTTATTGATTTATTTATTTCTACCCCAATTTGACGGAGCAGATAACTTGAACTTGGCATCCTTAAATCTCTAAATTCTGTGTACATAGTGAGGCTCCCTTTTTAATTTCCTTTGATGTTTTTGGAAATTATTCCTCATTGTCATAGTGAAAATTCCTGCCGTTACTGTGATGGAGTTTCACCAAGTGACGTCCTCAGTGCTTGATTATACACACAGTAATCAACTTATTAATTAGGACAATAAGTTGAAAGATGTAAGGGAAATCAGAGTGAGGAAAGTCTACCAGTACCAAAAAGTTGAACTTTCTCCTTTTACGGACGCTAGGATTAACTGGCACCAGTAATCATTGCATGCGGAAACCCAGCCTTGCAAGCTTTTATAGGTTAGGAATTGCTCCTTGATACTTTAAACAGAGCTATTTTTTTCTGAAATTTTCAAGTAAATTCAAAGTATTTCAATGTTTGAACCGCTTAATCGAAATTAGATCAATAGAAGACAATTATGTTTTTGGGGAAAGAACAAATACCAATATCATGTTCTTCCAAAAAGAATTTTACTTTTCGGATTTATTCTGGCTTAAAGGTCGGCTTTAATATGACTAATAAGTGAGGCAAGTATTGTGGGGTTCGAACATAGGTAACGGACACCTACGTCTGATTATCCCTGTAGAACCAAAATATTAGGACCCAATATTAAATAGAGTTGTTACTGTTATTATCAAATTTTAAGCTTGTTTTTAATTTTTTATCCCTTATTCAAAATCGCCACACACTTCCAAATAAATACTAAATCATGGCTCTAAAGTTTTTCCAGATCAAAAGAAAATAGTAACATTAATATCAATAAATATTTGGTTATAGTTTCCATTTCAAATGACGTGCAAGACGTGTTATTATCATAGGTTCCCAACATATGATTTACATCATACATTAGGTAGAATTTTTAAGGATCAAAGTTTATCCTTCGACCTGAAGATACTGACTGGATAGTCTGCAAAACTTTAGGCGCCAAGCAACCCTACGCAGTCGGACACCCGATAAAATGCAGAGAGTATGTACAATGTAATGTCTGCTCCATCCCTACCCCTTGTTGCCTTTAAGCCTGTTTTTAATCCTCATGGTTATTAAACAGTTCATTTTAGAACTCCCCCACCGCCTTATTTTCACTTTCAATTCATTGCCCTGTACTTACTTTAATTCCATTAAATCATTTTCCTCTCTTTCCGTCATATTCGTACTTTTATTTTTCCTATAATTTTCAATTGCAAATTACGAAATATCCAAAATTTGGAATCTGAACGCACTCTAGAGCCAAGAACGAAAATTAATTTACAACATCATTATGTGTACGTGGAAGGAGGCTGATGGAAAAATGCAATAAAAGTTTAAAAAAGTTTTTGATAGGGTCATGTCATCAACAGAAAAAATCCTTGGAACAACTATGTATATTCTAAAGTAGAGATGATTTAAAACAATCTCTCGGGGAGACATATCTCTTTTAATAAGGTTGAGACTCATTATACTTTTGCCAAATAACCTTTATGCAGAATTTTAACAGCAGTTACAATATCCGTGTTTCCATTTAAAACGCAATATTAGCCGCACTGCAAACAATGTTTCCGCCCCTTTGCTTTCCCCTCCCCTCCGTCAGTTTTCTACGGATTACTTCAACCCCATTCGTGACGCATCCTTCTGCCACAAGCTTTTGCGAGAGCTGAGAAACCATTTATCACAATGTTTCCGACACCTGGTACCAAAAGGCGGTAGCGTCAAAAGTTGAAGATCGAAACAGAGATGTCAGTAATATCCTCAGTTGCCATTAAATACGCCAACTGCTCAAGGGGGCGGCGGCTGGACCTCAGCACCCCCACAATATAACTTGGGCACAGAACACCACCATAAGACTTCTCAGCACCACCGTCGGGAACCACTGATGTAGATTCGTGAGAAGTGCAGCTAGCAACATGGTCGAGGTAGGTCTCGCCGATAGACACTGAAGCTTACTTATGATTAATTTTACAACTTTTGTTGTTAGATTGTATTTTTAGTTAATATTATTAAACTGAACAATAATTATTTGCGTCAGCGATCTTAATGCTGAAGAGAACTTTATAATGACCATAGATGTTTATGCTGATGGTTCAATATACGCTTACAGCCTTCTTCATACGGTTAATAATTGAGTAATATAAGTTGTATTTACAGAGTGGCAAAATGCTTGAAATGTATGGAAATTAAAAAATATTTATTTTCCTAACGAAATAGATGGAAGGGCGTGTGATTGTTGATGCTGCCTCAAGGTCCTTTCTCATAATTTCTGCAATCAGTGCTGTTCGATAAAGAGAAGCTTTCATGAGAATATTCTCCACGAAAAGTGTAGCGGAGGTGATGAATTTAGTTTTTTCATTTAGTTGTTTCGACACTTATATTAGTGTTTGAATTAGAAGTGAAATATTTCAGGAATTAATCGGAATTCTTACTGATTGATGGAGATGATGGTTTTAGTTAAAGATTTTGTTTGGTGTTCATAAAATAATTGCCTACAAGTAATTGTAGTCTAAAAACGATCCACCAATCCCCTATCGCTGTTTAGACTGTTAACAATGTTTATACTAAATTGATTCTTACACTATTACGAAACTTAAGGGCAATAGTTAGAAATATGGCACTCGTTGTATCGATACTTCAGACTACTTTTATTAATTGACGTAATTCCGTCCTTTCTGCATGCAGACGGACAACGACCAAAAAAATCACTCGCTATAATGCAACTATCGTTAGATGCAGTTCTCCTTATGATGGACTTCTACTGTATGTATTCTAATTGAGAACAGCTTTAAAAAGTTCTGCTTTGTGAAGCTCAGAAAATTCTATGATAGGGTAATTAATTAAATAAATTGTATTTCTTGGAATCGGTAATATTTTCTCTTTGTAAAACCAAATTTAAGGAAGCACGTTGCGCAGAAATGTGTACTGCCAAATTTGTTACATTCCGTTTTTTGAAAAAATATTGATTAAATTAGAAAAACGAATCGATTCAAAGGTAAAGGATTTAGGAATATTTGGCAAACAATAATACAAATTGAAATTTTTTCCTCCATATTTATTAACAGTCTTCAGTAAAGAAACATGAATATGCTAAAGGGACAAACATAGACAATAAGAATTTTATTTTTTTCTCAAATGACTTAATGCATGTTCAATCTTATCTCGCTTTCTCTTGAATCTCTTATCACAAATATCACAGACATATGGTCTCTCTGAAGAATGAATGAGCGAATGTTCCTTCAGATGACCCTTTAGACTAAAACATTTCAAGCACACTTTGCATTCAAATGGCTTCTCTTTTGTATGAGTTCTTAAATGTCTCCTAAGATCAGCACTTTCCCCAAAACATTTTCCACAAGAGCTACATTTAAATTTACTACTATGCACATTAGAATGTCTCCACAGCCCTTTTTGAGAACTAAATTTCTTTGCACATAAGACACAAGAATACGGCCTTTTTTTGGCTCCCTTTTTACTTTTTCCAGAATTAATTTCGTCTCTAAAATGCCTGAGCTTGTGTGTATACCTCGCCTTTTCAGACTTAAATGTTTTATCACATTTACTACAGCTAAATGGTCTTTCATCATAATGGACCCATACATGTTCACCCAAATGCTGCTTTGTTGTACAATTTTTTTTACATATATCACAAATAAACCCACTCTTAGAAAAAGGGGCTTTTAATTGAGACCTTCCTGATTTCCTAACATCCCGAATGCTCTTTGACATCTCAGAAGATAGTGATTCCTCTTCTGGTACAATATCATCTCTTAGATCTTCCTCATGTATCCCCTTTTTGGTGTCTCTCATCTCAACGGAGATACTTTGAGTGGAGCAAATGCTCTCTCCCTCAAACGGACTTCCAACAGCTTCTTCTGAAGCCTCGAAACTCAACATATTCGTTAAATCCGAAGACGCAGGGGTCTGAAAAGAAGAAAAAAGTAATCACTATTGATAAGAAAGGTGTTATAGATATTTTTGATAGCATACATTACTCGTAAACATATCAACAGTGATATATTTATATGTCATGAGGTTTCCCAGTTACTTTACTACACAAACCCTATTCGCAACCCAAAGAAATATATAGCAAAGTCTGAGAAATGGATATTAAAGAGTAGATATTTATATTAGAACATTATTACAATACCAAGAATTATGATTACCTGAATTGCTTCCTCTTGGTCAATAATCAGCTCCTCTTGCTTCAGCTCTAAATTAATATTTTGCGGTATCTAATTTGGATAAAAGTTGCTTTCATTAATTGAGAATAATAAAAGAAAACTTTAGCACACAATGTACAGTGGCCGAAAAAATTATCGCAACACTTTGCGCGCGCACCAGTGGCTTTCACAGAAACTAATTGGAATTCTGCTTTCTGTGACTGACTGGCAACACCGAGGAAAGCCACGAAAAGCGGTAATATTTGAGTCGTAGCCTAGAACATACACAAATTTCCTCTCTTTCGAACTCTTCTTAGAGCCTTCGCGCGATCTCTCCCCGAGTTCGTCATGTTTATTTCGGCGTTTCTCTTTCACAGATACCTATATACCTATCGTATTTATAGAACGATAGGTTAAATATATATTTATTCCAATTTCAATCTTAAATGCAATAAAATACATGGACAATAATTGAAATTTAATTCTTAATAATGTGAAGAATGCAATTCGGTTTTAATAATGCGTAACAAAAAGGAATAAGTGGGATTGGAGTAGGAATACGCGATGTGGCGATTCTCACCTTTAGAGAACGAGAATTTTGGAGTCTAGAGGAAAATGATGTTTTACGAGATTATAGCGAGAACAGATGGCCTATAATGGTCTCTTTTTCTGGATAATTTGTGCGCTAATAAGGCGTTATTTTGGTAGTTTGGTTTCTCACTCGAACATACGTCTTACGGCTGCCTGCTGGATATTAATGTAAATGTAATTCTTCAAACGTCCAGTTCAAACATAGGATATTCATTATTTGTGATAAACATTCCGAGGAGGATTTTTGATTACAAGTCTTATGTTTTCAATTCAGCAATTAGAATCCGAGAAGTCGTTCGAGCGATTACTGAGTTACTAACTATGACACAATGTAAAATTTGTATTTTGTCTACGGAATATAATTTTTCGCCAACTTAATCATGCAGACGAAGGAAATTCGTAATATAAATTTATATACACCATTTGTCACCTAGAATACATGAAATCATTGTCCGTCCGTAGTTAAAAGGAAAAATACCAATTCCAAAGTTAAAACAAACATGATTTCATAAAAACCGAACAATTTCTGCGAATATCGGACTTGTCTTACATTTTGTAACAGGGAGCTCGGTGACCTTGGTCGTTAGTCAATTGTGTTGCCTTCGCGCGGAGAAATTCACGTAGAAATGCATTAAGGCTTTGATAATTCGCGAGGAAAGTCTTCAACCACAAGTTGATCCCTTCAAAGTATTGAAGGAGCCAATACATAACAAACGTTGAAATGCATTACCTCGCGTGGAAAAGCTTTAACCATATGTCGAGCACTTCCAAAGCAAGTATTGTAGGTGCCAGGTATATTTTTCCTTTTCGTGCCTATTAGCTAGACTCAGGACCCTCATTTTACAGTCACCCAGTAGAAACTATCCTCTGGCTAATTCAAAGCTCCTTCCTCACCATGGTGCTAAGGAAATTAGATGTTATTGCACTCGTAAAAATATTCCCAAATAATATTATTATATTAGCGTATTTTAGTAAACAAAGACTTCCTAATAAACAACCCAAGTTTTTAGTACTGATACGTATTTTATGAACATCTGACTTTATAAAGTTAATTAACCAGGATTATGCTGCCATAATAAAATTATTAATAAGCTGCTAAAATGGACTTCTCAGATTGTTGGGAAGTGTCATAAATATAACTAGTTGCTAATTAAGAGGTGATTCTGCAGCTGTCGGACACATATTATTGGCATAGGAAGGGCACGAGCTCAAATTCCGCTTAAGTTAAATCAAAGGATAAATTTATTAAATAAGTTCAGAGAAATTACGTTTTCAGATGATGTAACCGATATAATGCGACCCCCCTGTTATATGGGCCGTGCTGATACTGCCCGAAAGATTAGGGAAATAGATGCTAAAACGAATCGTTTCAAAAATTCATTTTTTCCGCAAAGTATACATGAAAGCAACCGTTTAGGAAAATAGAGTCAAGGTGCTTGCACCCCCTGCCACACGCCGAAAGGCGGCATGCAGGGTTCTTACATAGACATAAACATTGAACTAGGAAGCAACGTGGTAAATCTGAGAGAAGATGTGGAAAGAGATTACATTTCCAGATAAGCCAGCAACGGTTAGTGGGTTTCGGAGGGAATGCATGTGAGGCAACTGGCTCAAAAGAGATGCCTCTCAGGATGGATAAGATCAGCATCAAAGTAGAGGTGTTGATATTCACGGATTAGGTACATGAGGATGCCATGATCATTGGGCGAAGCACACTTTATCAAAAAGGAATTTGGATTCAAAAGGGAGATTGAAGATTGAATGGGATTCATCGGAGCCAGAGGAAATTGAGTTAAAAGTAGAAGAGAAAGCACTAATTGAACCAGGTGAAATTTATGTGGGAGGAAATCTAAATAAAGGAGAGATGCAAAAGATTCGGAGTGTGGTCAATAAATAATTAAGGAATGTGATCAATAAATAATAAATACAGTCATTAGCCAAAAACCTTGAGGAACTTGGGACTGTCAGTTTAACCAGTTTTGATACCGAGTTAAATGATCAAGAACCGGTGAATTTACGAACTTATTGGTTACCATATTCTCAATAAGGAGATATGCAAAGAGAAGTAGAGGAATTAATGAAGAGTATGCAAGTCCCATATTGTTAGTAAAGAAGGCCAACAGTGAAAATAGACTCTGTATTAACTACCAGGCATTGAACAAGAAAACCAGAAAGGTGAAGTTTCCAGCACCAGCAATTGAAGAATAGCTGGATAGGCTGGCTAGAAATAGATATATTATGACGTTAGATATGGCATTCAGTTATTACCAAATACCAATATCAGCTGAGTCAAGGCACTTCACAGCCTTCGTCATAACAGAGGCCTAAATGAATTTACCAAAATGCCTTTTGGTTTATTTAACTGGCAGAGTTTAATAGGATGATCAGCAAGGTAACCCGAATTTTAAGCCAAGAGATGTCTTAGTGTACATGGATGATGTGCCCATTCCTAGCAAAAGAATTGAAGAAGTGTTTGAGACACTGGAACAATTGCTGGAAGTTCCAAAGATAGTTACGTTAACCTTGAAAATTTCAAAGTGCAAGTTCTTTAAAGAAACAGTTGATTATTAAGATTTTTGATTACTAAAAATGGAATCAGACAAGATGAAAGGAAAATTTTAGCAGTGAAAGATTTTCAGAGACCAGAGAAAGTACATGACGAAGGCGATTTGCTGGACTGACCAGTTTCTTTAGAAGATTTGTACCAGGATTTGCCACAATAAGCAAACCGTTGACTGCATTAACAAAGAAGGAGTTAAGTGGATGGAAAGTCAACGTAAGGCATTCCCGGACTTGAAGGAAAAGTTTATAGAACATCCAGTGTTAGCGTTATTCGACATCAATGCTGAACATGAAGTTCATACCGATACCAGTAGACAGGGATTGGCAGGAATCTTATTACAGCATCATGAGAGAGAGGCATGGAGACCAGTTGTATATTTTTGTCAACAGACAACAGAAACTGAGAAGGCCTACTATAACTATGAGCTAGAAGCCTAAATAGTCATTGAGTCAAAAGATAGATTCAAAATTTACCATCTGAACCAAAATTTCACAGTAGTAACCATTTGCAATGCATTGAGAACAACAAAGAGCAAGGAGTTTCTACACTTAAAAAGTTACAGAAATCGCAGATATTGAATTCCCTGGGACCTCACAATGTTGATTTAATTCAACTGTAACTGATAAAATTAGGAATCTGAGAGAATTTGATGAAAATCAAATTGAATTAAATGTAAAAAATATCAATTTTGAATAATCTCTGGTCAAGGAAAGGTATATAAATTATAACAACAAACAGATTACTTACTTCTCTTAATGGTTGACAAAAGACATGTTTATTGCAGTTATCTTCAAATTCCTCCACTGTAACTTCATCTGCTTTCTTGTAATGAGGTAAAGTGAATAAATTAGAAAACAATTATTCATTTCACAGTAAAGCTTAATTATACAGTAAAATCACAACCATAACATAAAAATTAGTAATAATACTGTAATACCCAATTACCCAAGGTTTTTCTAAAGAAATGCCTTCTGTAAAATGTATTATGTATATGGAAATGTGTATTCCTTGCATCATGTTAAAAAATATTCAAAAAGGTGAAAAGTGAAAAAAATTCGCAATTCAATATTGGTTTTCCATTTCAAAGGAACTTTTTTAAAGAAAACCTTTATCTTCCATTTTCCTTGGCAGAAAACCATAAGAAATATGATGTATTAACACAATAAACGTTAAATTGATTTTTAGAAAGATGATTTCGCTTTAAGATCTTGCTAATAGATGAACTTATGAAACATGGATAAAATAAATTTCAATTAGCCTAGGTTGATATACTCAATAATAAAGTAATAAATATTCCATTTAATAACTCACAATTTCAATAGATTCTAAAACATGAAAATCAGTTTCTTTCAAATGCTGAACAGTTCCAGGTATTGGTTCCTTCAAGAAAAACAGAAATTATGTAACAAATAAAAAATGGAGTACTCAGTTTTATTATCAATTTACTTACCTTTATGTCAGTCTCTATGGGGTTTTCCATTTCAAACACATTTATTTCATCTTTAATTGTAGCCTACAGATAGAAAAGTTTTTTACAGTTAAGACTACTCATTGAAAAATTCAAGATCAGAGGTCTAAAGAAACATTATAAGAAGCAGTTGAGTAATATGGTTTCACCATTTTACTTGTGAAAATTTGAGATAAATCCATATCGGTATTCTCCATTAAGAGTCAATAACAATATTAAAACATGCATATAAAATTAAAGAGCAATTACATCTCAAACTAAATACTGATTATCCATAATTGACATTAAACTTACATCAGAATGAAGATTACTACCCTCAATTCCAACTTCAACAGCTCCATCCTTTAAAAAAAAATAAACACATTTTGATAGATCTTTAATACCTTTCATAAATTTACTTTGATAATTACAGCAGTTAAATACATACCATTTCATTGTCTTCAGACACTATTACTGAGCCATGGTTTGAAACTTCATTCATATGCTAAAAATATAACGAATAGCACTATTAATGACCAAAATACACCAAAGAAAATATCAGAAAATAAAAAAAGACATATTCACAAAACTCAACGAACTCAGGTACTTTTCAGATGGAAACTTACAGGTCTTGTTTGGCTCAAAAGTCTCACAATTTCAGCTTCAGCAGAACGGACGTTTTTTTTGCATGCGTCGAATTCTATCATTCTCCACATGCAAGGGGAGCAGATTTGAGACGGAAGACCATCATTCTCGAAGATCTACATCATCGAAAGATAATATTTTGGTGATAGATTAACACCAACAATAAAAACGAGCAATTTTAAAATAAGATATAATTTTCGAATTGCCAGTTCAATGCCAAACTAAATACAATACCTAAGTACAATAACTGAAGTCACACGCAAACACAGTCGTGTTAAGATAATACATAAAAGATGATTATTGCACGTAAGATATCAACGAGAATGCATACCCGAAAAATAACAGATAGATTTAGTTTGTGAATAGCATTGTCATAGAAACTAGAATACTAATTTCCAATCAACACACGTACCTTCATCTCGTATATAAAATTGAGAATCCGATATATAGGATCTCCAGATGCAGAACGTTGCGAGAATATGCTCGTGAGTGAAAAACCTTCCTTCAAACACAGTCGACAACAATAATCCAACCTTATTTCTCCCATGTTACTAAACTTCACTGTAAACGAAGCGCAAATACTCCTGGAATATAAACAAGAAGTATTATCTGCAATTATTTCAAGTATTTGGTACAAAACATCGCTAATGTACATTCAGGAGAAGCTAATAGCAAATCAAATAGCCAAATAACGGAATTTAAGCACTGCTTCTTTTAGTTATTAAAGTATAATGTATAATATTACTGTTATCACAGACGCTTGATTCTACTTTTGACTGATTTAAAGGTAAATTAATGATTTTTCTAATGTTATCTTCCCTAAACACGAAGTACGCGCGATAGCACGGAATAATAACGCACATAGCCGTCATTTATCTCAGAGGCAGAGCCACTTACAGAAACCTTCCGTACTAGTGATGAGCGGAACTGTGATATTCCAATCACTTCGGTACCTGTGACTGCTGCTCTCCAGTAGCGGTGATTCTTAACTGTGATTGTGATCACCGACGAGAATCATTCACAAATCAGCCGTTGCAAGTGATTTGTAGCGCTGCTGTTTCCGATTTGACGCTTGAAATGCCGTTTTCCTTAACAAGTCTGCTATTTTGTTCAATTCCGATGAATGAGATCTTAGCAAATGGAACGAATAAACTTAATTGATAAATGGAAGATCCGGCAAAACTTTTTTGTAGAATAGTCTAATTCTTAGTATATATTACGATAATTAAGTCAATTTGATATACGTAGTAATTGAATGGAAGTCATTAAAAATGGAATTGAAATTATTAAAATCCAGTAGGCAATTTTTTAAACAGACTTTAAACTCAAACTGCTCTAGGCTGTTCTTTTCTTAAAGGATGTCATATTCATCATAAATGATATTAAGAATCCAATTTTCTTCTTTGGGTAAAATAATAAGTTTGGGACACATATATGCTCCAGTTATGTGAATATATGATTAAAGTACTAAGCAATAATTAAACACAAGGATCAGGTCTTATATTGTACTGTCTTAATTTAGCCCCTTTGGATACAGTAAACCAAGACGACTAAGACACATATTCTCCAGAATGACCTAGTATTCTGAGTACCATGTAAAACAATCCTATATGAAGAAGATAATATTCTCTTCTTCACTTCACAAATCTCATTTTGAGTCTGAGATTCTGTTAGGCGTAGCCAAAGACAGTATCAGTGCCGATGGTCTAATTTTCAATCTCAACAAAAGACAAACAATTAATCAAAGCACTATTTGTGTCAACGGAAAATACGCGTATCTTCACTAAAATTAAATGAATTCCAAATGCAATATATCTTATACCTCTATGAATATCAGTCTCAATTATATTAGCATTAATTTTTATTCAATAATAACATAAAAAATTAAAAGTAACATTGAATTGAAACAAACAATAAATTAAACTACAAGCCGTAATTGTGTTTCTTTTATTGTTATCAACATTTAATTTTAAATTCCATTGGTATTGCAGGGAATTAAGGCAAATAACACGCAACCTAATGGCGTGTTTGTACACGCTCGCAGCTGACGTAATAGAACAAACTTCTAAAACATTATAAGCAATAATCATAGAGTTATAATCATTGACTAAAGATCCTTAAAATTGTGGTATTTTCTTTGTTTGTGGATTATTCCAGGATGGTTTGGTCGAGGAGTCAGACCGAAAGATTCATTTCCATTGTAAGTGAGCGAGTTTTGTATCTATTTACATATAAGAAACTGTTTCTATCCCGTTTTGTTTTAGGTAGCCAACTACCACACAATTAGCATTATATTCTATGAAAAATCTCCTTTGTTCAGCCCTTCCCTGCGTATTTTAGCTGAGATCCTTCCCTTTCATTCTAGCGAGAATCAGATTTCGCAGATCCGCCTTGTTGGATTTAAAAAACAGAATATTTTATTTTAGATTGTATCGTTTATGAGGGCTCTCGGAGATGAAGTGAAAAATCAAATATTGTCGACAATATTTTATTTTAGATTGTACCGTGTATGACGGGCATAAAAGAGTTTATGAGCAACATTTTCAAAGTTGGATTGGCTAATCTGCTAAAGCAAAAGAGAGAGAAGGAAATACAGTTTCTATCGTTCCTATCTCTCTCGCACATTGAGACAAGCAGAGCCATCTATTTCTCGCTCTGTATTTTAAAGCGGGGTTTAGCGACAGAAACGACAAAGTACCATTTTCAAACAAATGACAGGCTGTTTACCGTGTTTACCATTTGCTTGAACCTCGTTCCTTCTCGTTAGGAATCTATAAGGAAATAACGGTCGGAAGTAGATTTTGCTGGTTAAGTCATTCTCAAATCGTCATTTTGTGTTCTCGTCACCCTGACTATTTCATACTTTTCTCTATATCTTTGGTCTGGTGTAGCATTTGTTTCGTTGATAATAAGAACGGAGACATTCTTTTCTTATGGTTGTCAAGAATTAGAGGATTAATATATTTGCCTCCAATTAATCTCTAATTCTTTCCGAATATGGGAGAAATAGTTATAAATTGCTGTAGGCTTTGCCTGAAGGAGAACTATTCTCTCAACGATATCTTCTATAGCCAGTCTCCAAGTGGCGATCTGGTCTACAGTGCGTTGAATTTTGTATATGATTTGCAGGTTAGTTTGTTGTGATATATATTAGGTAACGTTGTTGTGTTACAAGTTTATGGTCCAAGAAACACTACTCGGCTTTGTTCATGCATGTGTTCCCTTTTATTTCATTAGAATCTTGAATTTTATATATGTTATATTTGTTTACTTACATCTCATCGTTATTACCCACGAAAGCAATATCGCCATTTCATGTTCATATTGAGATTCATTATTTACAACGAAAACATTTATCTTAAGTAGTCGTTTCATTTTAATTCTTATGCCAATTGCTTACATAAACGATTCTGCACGTTTTCTACTTGACAATTTAATTCCAATGAGTAAATAGACATCGCTGTTACGTGAGATTTTAGTTGATGAAGCATTATCATTTCTATTCAATAGATATGCCCCGGCGACGGCCTGCCGCACCGAATATGTTCTCCGTGTTTGTGGAAAATGCAGGAATTCTACACCTATAAAAAGAATGTCCATTTTGCTAAGGCTGAAATCGTGAAATTATTGAACGAGGTAAGTACTGTTTCAAATTCTATTGAAATTTGCTATTTTAGTTTTAATATGTATTCCCGTAGATCTCAAATACATTCCGATAATTTGTTGCACTTTAATTTACTTTTAGCTTTCCATGGGAGATTGTAGCAATAGAGAGAATGATGACAGGTCCATGGAATCTGATTTTGCGAATTCGGTATGTTTATTTAAACGTATATTATCAAGGAAAAGTTTAAGTTCAAATATATATAAGGGATAAATATGACATATGCTGTTTTCCTAAATGCTGTATATTCGGCACATGAGAAATAGAATCACAATACTTATAGATGCCTCAGTTGTTGTTTGAATTTTGTTGTGATATTATTTACTATTTTATAACTATTAAATTTATAGGAAATAAACTGGATTGATTTATATAACCCTGCTATTGGTGTTTAAATGGTTAATGAGCATTTCATAGTTACAGTAATTAAAATTTTATTGAGAACTTAGTAAAATTATAATTTTTTCTAGGTTCCAGCTTATGATGATATTGATATTGAAGAGTGGCAGATGCCAAAAGAGTTAAAAAGAGAGGTTATCGATATTGAGGTGAATAGAATATTTAATAACTTTTCGACATCAAATGTTATTTTCTGAATTTGATATATTCACATTGCTGTATATTTCCTTCAGGGACAAGGAATTGAACCAGATTTGCATATTGACGAGAACCTTATGAATATTGATAATGGGTTACGTTCCTCGAAAGTGGTGAGCATTGTATTTGTTGATAATTCTTTTAACTTTCACTGGAAAATTATATCATTAAAAAAATTCATTGAATGTTGCTTGAGGTTTGCCTTTGTTGCTGTACACATGAAAACCTTTTCTTCGTATTAATTTCATTTGATAAATCATTTAATCAAATTCAATTTAATTTAATTCATATTAGGTGTTACAAGGGCTGGACATAGCGGTGAAGCAAGAGGAGAGTCAGCAGATTAATGATGAAGTTGGTGCAATTCAGGTAATTACAATAATAGTTTAGTAATTATCATATATACTCTATTATTTATCAACTCTTTTCTGTGAAATATGTCAATTTCTCTGTGTCATACAATTAAGGGTTTCTGTGAGAAAAATAATATATTGGGGACACTTAAAACTGTATAGATATCACTGTTGATGTTTTGGAATGGAATCTTACAAATATTTATGGTTTTAAATCTTATAAAAATTTATATCTGTCAAATTTTAATTTAAGGAGATAGTCGAAATATAACTTGAAGCATTGAATGAGGAAGTATAGAAGGAATATCTGTTGAGGATTTTAGAAAAATAGTAATCAGTGCTCAGTATCAGCTTATATGGTTGTCTATGTTTCATTTTGTATGGGCTTCAATTGTTTTTTGAGAGTTAGGGATAGAATGCCTAATGTAAAGACCAGAATGGCTCTCGACTACTTACTCATCCAACAACAGAGAACCACTGCATACAAAAAATATTTTTGTATTGCTGTGGCAAAGCTATGGAATAGCATTCCTAATAATCTTAAATATTCTACTTTATTGTCTTTTTTTAAAACAAATGTTTTCATTATCTTTCTGCATTGGTGAGGGAAAAAATATGCCATTCATCCCATGGTGTTGTATAAAATGTCAATTATTTTTTATAATAAAAATAAATCTGTGGTTTCATTTAATTTATAATGAGCAGTCTTGTATTTGTATTTCTTTTCTTTGTGTTCTTAAGTAGACAAAGAATTCCACATTTTCTTTCTTTCTCGATATTTTCAATTCTCTTCTTCAGTTTCCTTCTTTTGAATTCCTAAGGACTTGTTTCATTCTTAATCAAAATTACTTTGACATGTTCTATATAGATAATAATTACTAATATTCTACTCTTCAGTCCACTGTGTCATCAGATTCAAGGAATCATTTCAGTTTGGATACTTCAGAAGAAACTGTTGGAAATTTATTTGATGGAGAGAGCATTTGCACTAAAGAAGATAACTCTTTTGTAATCAGCGATGCCAATGATGGGATAACTGAGGAAGTCTCAAAAGTTGAAGTTGTACCAGAAGGGGAAACAACATCTGTTGAGCTGTCAGAAAGTATTCTGAATGATACAGAATTAGAATTGTCTCATTTGAAAGCCCCTCTTTCTAAGAGAAAGAGTGTGTTTATTTGTGATTTTTGTGAAAAGAGTTTTGCTAAGAAACGCGATTTAGGCAACCATATTAGGATTCACAACAATGAAAGACCCTTTAGTTGTAATGTATGTAAAAAAACATTTAAGTGGGATTATGCGAGGTATGTACATGAGCTAAGACACCTTAGGGACAAAATGAGTTTTGGAAAGAGTAAAAAGGGAAGCAAGAAAAATCAGTACAGTTGTGATGTTTGCGCAAAGAATTTTATTACCAGGAATGTGTTACTTCAACATTCCAATTTGCACAGTGAGAAATATAAATGTATTGATATATATATATATATATATATATTGATATATATTAATTATAAATTTATGGTTACATGAAAACAGTATGATGAGGATGTAAGCAATGTAGTATAATTTTAAAATTGAGAAAAAATCCTACTCTTGGCTTCCTAAGAATCTGATTGCATAAAATTCAATCATTTTTACGTCTCATGAAAGAATATTATGTACCAGTTATCATTATCGTTATATTTGCTAACCTTCTTAAAATAAATTATTATAAAGAAGTTTAAGTTTAACGATAGGCTGAGGAAAGATGTTGCCATAAAACATCATCCAGGCATTTAAGTCACTTTAATAGAATATATTTATCCATATATTTTTATAAACAACTGTTGTTCAAAGAAATGTGTGTCCCCTTAAAAAGAATGAAAATTTTATTTTTAATGATATTTCCTTAGTAAGGTATGTTTCCTTGCAAACACTTCAATTAAATTTGTAAGAGAATAGATTGTATCTTGTATGATTGCTGTGTTACTTGAATATTCCTAAATTCTTACATTTATATTAAAATTTTTTTCGATATTTCATCATTCGCACCTATGATCAGAACAGGAACAGTCACACGTTGATTTCCATGCAATAGATTGATTTTCAGTCAAAGGTGTAAAATTAATTGAACTGATATTTATATCTGAGTACTAAACTTGAGGTAATAATATATTTTAAGAGGTATAATTTATGTATTAAACAACTTTTAATAAAAATCATTCACCTTTATTTATTTACATGCGTTCAGAGAGTACCTGAAAAGCTAGGTGTCAATTATTTCCGAAATTGAAATGCATTTCATAAAGTTTAAGGTGATATAGGTGTAAAATTCCATTTAAAGTTATAATAAGCAAAATTAGAGTAACTTACCAAAGGGGTGGTGCATTGTATGTGTTACAACATTTGTCACTTCACAGATTTACTCGCTTTTGAAGTCAGTTGAAGACTATAAAGGAGCTGTTAATGCCTTTACAGGTTATAGGAAAGTGAAATAATGGAGAAGACCCGGGCATGAGGTTCAAGGGACCACCCATGTAGAAACAGCACCTAAAAATGTCTGTATTGTACATAATACAACCTCACAATTGGCGGAGGGTTGAGGTTTCAGGTTAAGTGAGCAATGAGTAACCATTACATTTCACAAGGAAATTCCCCTAAGGGTGGTTCAAAATGACCACTATCTCCCTCACACACATCACCCCAATTGACAGTTTTCGTCGCAAAGCACATATTTTTACCCTAAAATATATTCGTTCAATCGAACTACAATTTTTTCGCCATTTTAACGTTTCTCGACAAAATTTGGAAAATTTGAGGTAAATATTCTCACAAAAGGTACTATTTGATTTAGGAAGAAAATTATAAATATAATTTGGGTGTTAGACTATTGCTGTGCATTACATTTCTATCAGAAAAAGATAAAACAACACACCTTACTGTCTAACATACTTCCGTAATATTTATGAATAATTTGCATATTTTGAGGAATTTTGGCGAACTGAGAAAACATCTTCTTAGATTCAAACTTAATAAATCTTTAATATTACTCAACAACCAAGCAATAGATAGACTTCTTTGCCATTAAATCACTTCAGAATTATAGCAAAACCATCAGAAAAACATGCAAAAATTTGATATATTTAATAAAAATTTAAAATTTTCACTAAAATTTGATGCTTCAGGACGTAATTCGATCAAAATAAAAATCTTTAAGGGTCATAGAAACTGCCAACCACAGACTTTGAGTACTAGCCATTCACCTTTTTGGTAACAAATTTTTTCAATCCACCGTAATGGTCATCCTCTCACCTGGGAAAAGAGATTTTCCAGGCTACCCTGGTTACATTGATCATGTACTCAAAAATATATTATTTTACATCCTGCAAAAGCAGGCGGAGGGAAGTAATGGACAAGCGGGTACCTTTTTGAAACGATTGGAGTGTTGTCTTTTCAGAATGTTAATTTTTCATTGTGATTTTAGATTTCGGTCTCAGTTGTCTTAAATACTAGTCTCAACTAGTCCTAAATTAAAGTAATTAAATAAATTACGTTTTTTTAATAAATCCAATACATTGAAGCATAGATAAACATATTTACACTGAAAACATGCATTTTGAACAATCTCACGTGAGATTAGAGGAGGAGGGCGAGCCAATTCTCACAATATCTCACTAGGGGGGAGGGAGGGCTCAATCGCAGAAATCACTGCACGTAATTAATGGATGCCCCCTAACCAATGTGTTCCTTTACATACATTTTATTTATATCATTTTCTATAACTGCACAATTTATAACTAACGATAGAGACAACTTTAAAAATGAGTTACATTTAGGAATATGACAGCCCTTCCTTTTCAGCCTATTAATAATATAATGCTTGCAAAACCCTAGAGCTTTGGATGCTGCTAATGAAGCCCTCATAAATATGAACTTTATATCAATTTGTCTATCGTCCTCAAAACTTGGAACACTAAGAATCCTCTCCTTTCCCCATTTGCATCTGTATTTGGGACATTCATTTTGGTGTAAAATCACCAGACGGGGATGCATACCTTTTTTGGTGCACTCTACTTTAAACCATCAAGCAATTGTGCCCCATGGCATATCAAGATAAGTTGCTCCGGCGAACTCAGTGTACCAGTGATTACTTTTTAAATATTTTCTTCAAATCAGATGATTTCTGTAAATTTATAATTTTAGCCATTATATAATAGTTTAAGGTTTAAAAAATTTATTGTTTCCAATTTTTTTAAATAGATTTTTAATGATAAACTGAATTAATCACGCTTTAATGTTTTTAAACGCGTGAAACCTTCAAGGAAATAACTTATGCATAAAGTTGTGCACAAACCATCTCAGATCACATTTATTTATTATTAGACAGAAATGGTCTTATTATCACAAAGGATACTCCTTTTTGCAGTAAAAATAATCAGTTGAATCTGGGCACAGGGTGTGCCAGCGCGACATGAGCTTCAAAAGAGTTTCTTTGTTGCCGTAAATTGAACCCAAATTATGCAAATCTGAGGTGGTACATAGAGGACATTTTTGTAGGAAAACTAGAGGGACACAGAATAATTACAAGGAAAGATAAAAAAGTAACAAATGAAAATTTATACACTGGCACACTCAGTGAGCCAGTGCAAGTGCTCAAGGGTTAAGGGCACTTAATTCCAATAACAGCATAATAATATTTATAATAATAACAACAAATTTATTATGTTTTAGGAAACTCCTAAAAATTCGGAAAAAAATTCCACAAATATTATCTGCTCACACAAGATAATAACACTAATTATAAACATAAGGTAAAAATATAAAATATAGACTGCTGATATAAAAATGATACAAATAAGAAATAAGTCAGTTTTATGCTTTTAGAGTCATTCTGTGGTAACACTAAGGTGAGGGGGCGTCCAATAATTACGTGAGGCGTTTAGGGGAACCAGGGCATTAAGCCTAATCTCACTCACTCTTGCGTGGGGGAGAGGGTAGGTTCTCGCAAAGGTTACGTGATTTTTTATCCCCAAGAAACAGTGAAGAATTATGAAATAACTGGGTTAAATTGAGTCCCCATGGACTGAATTAAAAAGAATATTCTTTCAGCAATTTTAAATGTTCTCATTTAAGTATTTCATTGTTCGATTTTTTCATTGTGATTTTATACTACAATCTCAGTAATCTTAAATACTCCTTAACTAGTCCTTAATAAAAATAATTCATAAATTACTTTTTTTAATAAATCCAATACAATGAAGCATAGATAAACATATTAACCCTTAAAGCAGGCATTTCGAACAATATCACATGAGATTAGAGGCTTATCCTGGCATAAATTTTGGGGGGGGAACTTCCGGGAAGGGCCGTAGCTAGTGGGGGGGTGAGTCAAGGGTTTCATCCCCTACAAATTTTGGGAAACAATCTTAAGCAAACATCCCCAAAATGATAATATTATAAATTATAATAAGGGATGTTATTTTTCATTGAGATCAGGGGTAGAGTCTGACCCCCCTCCGACTGAATACCTAAAAATTACTACAAAACAAAATCCATGACAAAAATATTTATGACGGTTAACTGGCTATAAACTAAAACTTACCTTGCTAAATTAACTGTAATTGCCAGTTTACAGAAAAAAAGAGAAGGTCGTAGCTGAACCCTACACGTACTCTCAGCTTTCTGATGCAACACTAAAATGAACTTTAGCATCGGTTGTTCGAGGGAGGAGTAGACAAAGCAGAACTTTGAGTGCAAAGTAGTCGCCAGTTTCAAACTTTGTCAGTTTCTTCCTTACAACTAGGCTTTACAATGTTGTCTCAAGGTCGGCATTGCACTGCATGTGACTGAATGGTGGCTACTACCGAATCCAGTGTGACGTCTGATTTTGTGCCCGCTACTTGTGTGAACTCCTCCATTTTAAACAATGGTCAGCTATGAGTGGCGTGACTCAGAAGCTGCGCTGAGTGGCCTTGTGTAAAGGGACACCAAGAGCATGTGGCAACATTGACAACCATCACGTGTCATCTATAGACGACACTCGGTTTAAGAGTATTAAATTATTGGCCTTGGAAAATATATTCTCTTTTGTTTGGGGGGGAAATTTCCCCCTTTTCCCCTGGATCTGCCACTGGGGGAGGGGGTCGAGCCAAATCTCACAATATCTCACTAGGGGGGAGAGAGGGGTTAAAAAAATACCAAAAATCACCTCATGTATTTAATGGACACCCATTAATCAAAACATATTTCCTTAAAAGGTTGTGCAGAAGTGGAATTTTTAAACGCAGGCTGTTCCAGAAATTAGAAGCAGTAATTAAAATGGATTTTAGGTTTGTATTAGTCAGAGGTATTGGGCAAAGAAGATAGTTAGGGACAGAGTATTTACAAGAAAAAGAATATTTGTAAGTAAACATGTCATGGATATTCTGTAGTTGAAGATCATGAAAAACAGTTAACATAAATGAACCAAGCATGTATTTTCTCCTGGTATCTGGTCTTAACCACTTCAACTGACGGTAATAATTTTGAGATAGGAACATCTTTCCGAAGGTTAAAAATGAATCAGATAAAGTTATTGAGAAAACAGAGTAATTAAAGATATAGCTCGGCTGTTAGATCATCATACACTAGACTACAGCAATGAGCTGAACAGTAATTGCATCAGGCCCTAGAAGTGGCTCCAACGCAATACCAATATTTCTTGCTTCGATATTTGATAGACTTCTTTCAATACACCTTCTCCCACATCTTAGTGTCAATTCCCTTTGCCCAAAATATTTTTCAGTGAGTGCGCCGTAACTAGTCGTGCAATACTGTAAGTTTATAAGGCCAAATAGAAAAAACTTAGAGGGTATGCGTTTGAAAAAAATGACTTTGATTATTTTGGTACACCCTGCTAGACATATCATGCAAAAGTTATCATAGAATGCTACACATTCAATACAATGAATATGAACACATTACAGTAGTAAGTACTACAACAGCTCCTCTGAATTTATTACATCATTTCCAAATATGTCAATGAAGTGAATCTGACCACGACATAAGAGATGTTCATCGAACGATTTTGTTATGTGTACTCTTACACAAAATAACACAAGATCACTGTTTCCCAGAGTACTCAAATACACTAAACTAATACAGATACATTGGATCTAGCTCATAATGGAAAATTGAAGTAAATGGCTGGCATGGGTTAGAAGAACCACAAATGTGAGCAATGGTAACTGTGGAAGTTTATCTACCTGCATATTTGGATATAAGATTTCTAAGCAAATACACCATAAAATATTCATTCATATAGATAGAATACTACTTCACAGCCTAAACCACAAGCGTCATTGACTTGAAATTTTAACGACATATTAGCCATAAAGTGTTAGCGCCAGAAAAATTGCAATTTTGAACCTAAGTGTCATTGGTTTGATTCCAGAGGGCCTCAAAGTCCCAATTATTCCCCTCCAAAAGCATTGCTTTGAATTTTGGGAATTTAAAAAAATACTTCTTGGATAGTTAGAGAATTTAAACTCTAGGAGCCTATATATATGGTCATGATCTATTAAAAACATAAATGACTTTCTCGGAATCAATCCTGGGTTCGATGCTAGGACAATGCAAAAATCGGCCATTTATAATATATTGAGGTAGTACTTCATTATATATTTTTAATCTCTTATCAAAATGATAGGAAGTTCATGCTTTGCTAGAAGATGTATGGTAAGAACTGGCTTTAGAAAAAAATTTTCATAAGACCGTATATTCTTGGGTTTGATGCCAGAGCACAATAACATTTCTCTCATAAGGAATATAAGAGAAAAGTAGAACGTCAATTAAGGCAGTTGCAGCCAATATTTCTGCTTGAATTTTCACACATAGTTAGAGATAGTAACCTTCTGTTGTGCTGCATAAAAAGTATTGCAAGAAAGACCACGGTTAGAAGCCAGGTGGTAAATATATCCCCAGTTTAAAATACATTTTTGTAGTTTTCATTATTTATTTTGATGCGCTTATCGAAATGATAGGAAGCTCTTGCTTAGATAGGAGATGTATATTAATATTTGGTTTAAGAAAAAAAATATACAAGACCATGCTGTTCCTGGGTTCGATGCCAGAGCACATTACAAATGTTCACATAAGAAATAAGTGTTAAGTAGGATGTCGTTTGAGGCAGTTGCAACCAATTTTTCTGCATGAATTTTCACACATAGTTGGAGATGGTGATCTACTGTTGTGCTGCATAGTAAGTTCACCAGGAAGACCCAGGTTCGATGCCAGAAGTTTAATTTGCAGCTAGTTTCAATGATATTTTCAATCCTTTTTTTCCTTTGAAAACCATCCCGATATGAAATTAGTGTTGCTTATCTACTTGCAGTATGCAAGCTACATCTTATTTGTACTTATATACAAGTAAAATTTATTATATATATTTATTTATTGCTTGCATACTGCAAGCATATTGATAACACTAATTTAATCAGCATCGTATTGAGAGGGTACTCAAAAGAAAAAAAAAGTATTGAAAACATTCTTAAAATTTACAGCAATTTATCTGTACGGCATCGAACCAGGGTCTTCCTGGTCATACTTACTATGAAGCACAACAGAAGATCATCATCTCTAACTATGTGGGAAAATTCAAGCAGAAATATTGACAACTTGGAAACTTGACATGTGGATTGAGATCATAAATATATTTTAAAATCAAATTTTAGCAATTCGCTGATGATCCTTGGTTCGATCCCAGAGGGCCATTTAGAATCCTTAATGCATTTCTTATGGAGATAACGGAAACAAATTTTAGGTACTCTCGGGCATGATATCGACTTCATACTTTGTATGAAAAAAAAAATCAAATCCTTAAAAGTCATTCTGTGTTCACAGCTGCCAATATGTCCTGGGTTTGACACCGCAGTAACTTATCTGATATTTAAGAATTATTTTGAGCCCCTTCCCCATAATATTAAAACTTGAAATTTGGCATATACGTAGAGATTATAGATATATTTCAAAAACATAGTTTAGATTTTCAAGATCATCCTTGGTTCAAATCCAGAGAGCCATTTACATTCCTGAAAAGTAGGACATTGATTTAGGCAGTTGCAGCCAATATTTCTGCTTGAATTTTAGCACATAGTTAGAGATGGTGATCTTCTTTTGTGCTGCATAGCAAGTTAACCAGGATTATCCGGGCTCGATAATAAGACAATACAATTTTCCAGACAAGATTGTGGGCCAGACAATAAAATTGCAGCAAATGTTTAGAATATTTTCAATCCTATTTTTTTTCTTCTGAGGACCCTATCTATAGGATGCCGACATGAAATTAGTGTTATCGATCTGCTTGTAGACTTTTACTCATAATAGATAAACCTACTCACTCACTCACTGGGGATCAAAATTCTAACCATGTTCCAAAAGGATAACTGATTTGAAATTTTTATGACGCATTGGCCATAACGTGTAACAGCCAGAAAAACTATTATTATTAACATCAGTGTCATATGTTTGACTCCAGTAGACCCCAAATTCCTGAAGTTTCCTGTGAAGAATCATTGCTAAGATATTCGAAAATTTTTTTGAGGCACTTCTCTGCAAAATAGAGAGTTTAAATTTAAGGGATGGCTAGAATCTGTGAATATCCAGTTAGAACCATAAAGACATTGTAGAGGATTATGCTTGGTTTGAAGCTACGTATGGGCAAATATTCATCCATTTAAAAAGCATTGCGGCGATTTTTAAGAGTTTTTAAAATCACTTCCTGATAAGATCGTTTCTTGAAACTCAGCATGTAGTTAGATATCATAAATTTATTTTATATACACTGTTTACCAATTTGCTGATGGTCCTTGGTTCAATCCCAGACAGCCATTTTCATTCCTTATTGTATTTCATATTGGGATAATGGAGTCTTATTACAGGACCTTCCCGGTATGATATTGAATCTTAAAATTTAAGAAATTGGCTTGAAATTGAAAGTAAATTCGAGTTGTGATATATAAGTTTTAAATAATTTCATATTATTATTATTAAATAAGCTCATCCTGAACAATAAGGAGATCCCAATATTAACTCTGTTATTAATATCAATGTTTGCATAAAAATCTGAGGGAATGAATGAAAGAATAGACTATTTTTACAATTCATCATAACATGCTCCACCAAGTTAGATCTTATGTGGTAGGTGAATGTTGTGAAATTTGTAAAAATAGTTTATTCTTCTATTCATTTGCTCAGATGCTAAGGAAATTTCCAAACACAGTATATTAAAATGCAATTGGTAAATTCATTCCAAGATTTATTGCAAGAACTAGCTACTAAGATGCTACATGCCCAAAATGCATCTGTTTGGTTTATATTGAACTTTAAAAAGTTTGACCATATTTCCAACCCATTCAAGAAAACTTCTTGGATTTTACCCAAACATCGTCAAAGAATTCCTGTTCTAATGTCAGCTTTCAGCGTCTTCAGGAGTACACTAACTGCTGAATGTCTGTTTTCTGATTTCTCAAGAGAATCGAAATCTGTCCACAATTGCAATACTAGAGGGAAAAAATCTATGATCAAATTATCAAATAAAACCACTTTTAAACCAATAAAATAATGTACTTCAACCTCCAATTTGGTATGTTATTACCCATCCATGTTAAAGCCACTTAAAGTTGATTTAAATAGATGATTTTAATAAGAATAACAAATCCTTCCTAACCCTCAACTTGTCAAAATATAAAAATGGATTTTTTTTATGCAAACTTTAGTACTTCACATTACTACTGTTGAATAAATTCCATATAGTGCCATTACTGCTATTATCGAGTTAATTACTTTGATTCCTGCACATTTAAATTATACAGGGAGTTAAATTTGACATAATTTAGCGAATAATGCCAGTCATGGATTTTTTGCAAAATTCTTCATGTTCAAAACGATGCTGAATCCATTGTCCAAGCACATGTTTTAAGCTTGCACTTCCTCCTTCATAAAATTTGTGCAATTTACGAGTAGATGGCATTTTATGTGTGGGTGCCAACTAACAAATCCTAAGCTTCGAGCCAAAGTATCACAGGTTCAACCTCCCATAAGAATCGGCTCACGGATATTACCATGGCTTTCTTTTAAATTTTCAACATTCAACTGTGTTCTTCCCAAACACACAAACATATATGTGTATGAGTCCCTTTACTTCTTGGTAGACATGATGGAAAAGGCAAAGACTGTCCTCACCGAAGGAAATTTTATTGCACTATTCCTGAGATCTGCTCCGATAGCTATGAATTGTGGTAATACTGGAACTTCAAAATTAGAGAGCAATTTATTGCCAGTTTCCTTATTTTTTACTCCCGATGCAGTAAATTAAATTGCATTAAATGTTACAAACTTTCCTTAAATATTTACTTTTCACCAATATTTGAATTATATAAAAAAAAGATTTTCAACACCATGCACAGCACAAAAACTCGCTAAGTTACAGTAAAATTTGTTGTGTAAACAATTTTCGGAAAAACACACTTGCTCAACTTAAAAAAATTCTCTTTCCTCTTTACTAGCCAGTTTTTTTCCCCACCAGCTGTCAGAATGAGCCCATTAGAAGGCAGGATTGGACGTTTAATTTGATTTTTTTCGCCCACTATTAACCCTTAACCAGTGACGTGCAATTTTTGTCACACTACCAGTGACGTGCGGTCTGGGAGACCGCAATTTTTTAAATATCTTTAAAGTTACTAAATGACACATTTAACAAAGTTTAAAAGCCTTAATAAACTAATCAGTTATTCAATAATTTGAATTCAAATTTAATTTTATGTTAATATGAACAAAATTTCAATTACTAATCATTTTACGAAGATAGTCAAAAATTTGAATGAAAAAAACATATCCTATCAAAATAATGTCGCATATTAAAAATCAGGTGCCTATTTTTGTAGCAAAGCCTTTAATGTATTTTTGGGATGATAATTGATAAAACGTTCTTGAAAAATATTTCATTTATTGTGTTTTTCATGGATTCTGCAAACGTTCGATATTACATTTTTCGTGAAAAATGTACTACCCCTCCATAGAAGCACAGCTCTTGCAAATATTTTTTGTGCATTATAAAAAAACTGGTTGTCTACATTTGGACCAACAGAAGGAGGTTTTTCGTTTTTTTCATGGAGGGCAAAGTCGGCAAGTCTTCCGCTTCTCTAGTTTATCTTCGAAATTTTAAGGATTTCAACTGTTAGGTTCAGAATTCGGCCTATATTGGCTCTTAATTGTGTGGGAATCTTGCTGTTTGACATTATCCTCTTTAATTGTGGCCTTACTAACTCCGCTGCAATGCATTTAATAAAATCGTACCTATTCAGATACTTCTTGTCTTTTAGAGACTGCTGGAACACAAAAGAATTCACCAATGAAATGTCTAAAATCCTAAGAAACACTGCCATTGGCCATCTCCTTGTTCTTCGACTGGATGAGTAGCTGTTGCACATTTTATGTAGTGTATCTACTCCACCCTTGGTTGAATTATAGAAAGCTATAATTTCAGGTTTCATTGTCACGTCATCAGTGCTCTCTGTGGTGCATTGACGACACCAACCAAAGAGTCCTGTTTCTCTTTGGCACATGAGGAACTAGAGTCATGTTGCCGTATATCCATACAACAAGGACCCTTTTGTGCCTTCTTTTGAAGGCCCGAACTCATTGGATATTTCCCTTTGATTTTTTCTTATCGTCCCGACATAGGTCAGTCCTTTCACCCTCAGCTTCTAAACCAGTTCAATTGAAGTGAACCAATTATCAGCTGTAATATTTCGATTGGAATGAAATATTGGCTCAGTGAGACGCAGAACTGATTGCGTAGGTTTCGAAGTCTTTTTGTCTTCCTCTGACAGACCTTTTCCGTAGGTACTTTTTCCAGCGTACAAACAGGCATTATACAAATAGCTATTCGATGTATCCGTCAAACACATCATATTGAGGCCATACTTAGCTGGCTTACTCAGGATGTACATTTTAAATCGGCACCGACCCCTGAAGGCAATTAACATTTCGTCAATACAAGTTGTTGTGCCCAGTGAATAGCAACAATGAGAATTTTTTACGAAATGATTTAACAAATCAGAAATTGGTGCAACTGGGTCACTTTCGTACCGGACGATTCGGTCTTCATGGTTATCAAACCGAAGACATAAAAGGAGAACAGCAAATCGTTGTCCATACATTACTAAACGAAAAATTTCCTTTCCCATGGCATCTGCAGCAAAAGTACTACTAATATCTTCATCGTTAGATTTAAATATTGCCGAATATATTAATAACCCAAGTAAAGCTCTTAATTCAACATAATCTAAATCTTGGATTTCTGGCCTACTCTGGTATACTTTTCTCATAACTTCTGAAGTTTGACATTTGTCCAACACAAAATCAAATTTATTATATCGTCGTCAAAAACAAGCGACCAAAAATGGAGAGGTTGCAGTTCCCTATCTAGAGGTATAACAAATTACTTCAAACCTGGTTTTTCCGCGATAATGTTATGCAGACGAGTGTTAACGTTTCTCTTTGGCTCTTTAGAACTATTTTCCCAGGCAATTGGTTTTCCTGCCGCCATATTTGGAAATTATTTTACAACAAAGATATATTTTTGAAAGAAACGCACTTACTGAAAAAATATAGCTCACATGATTCGTCTTTCAAAAGATCCGTGTATGCGATCCGTGTAGCAAGATGATTACTTGGCAACGAATAGAGTGAAACTAAAGAAAGCAGTTTGGGGAAAATTCGAGAAATACGTTTTCTTTCACATCTGGTCATGTACTGCTCGAACATTCGCCTTGGGTTTTCCCCAGGATCACTCCACCCTTTCCATTGGGGGTCCATATTCCGCTGACAATATGCTTCACTTAAGGTCATTCATCCAGGGCTAGGCACAAATGAGTAGTGGCAACAAAGAGAAATTCTCGCAGGATTTCGTTATTCTGAGTTTGCCGCCATTTCGGTCGCATCCGTAGTAAGTGACATTCTAGTGTCAGAATCACAGCGAAATATAAAGACGAAAAATTCGGTTCCATACACATACGGTGTTTTAATGCAAGTAAGATTTAATATTTTTCTAAAAACACTTTTATTGTTGGAGTTGATATTATAAAATAACCAAAACAATCAGTATTCTTTAGGACGACCTCAACATTAGCCTACTATCATAAAATCCATATATTTTGCCTAATTTATGCTTTTCAAATAGTAATAACAAAGAAATGTGAAAATAATAAACAAATGTAATAAATAAAGATAATTTTGTAAGCCTCCATAGTAATATTCACCCATATTACGAATTGAGCTTTCCCGAATTAGTGACGTGCGGTCTCTCAGACCGCGCATGAAATTAAATCGCAACTTAATAGAAATACAAGTAAGATAAATGAAATTCGAAGAATTCTATATACTACGTAAAGGTATCTAAGAAGGTACCATAAATAACAGATTTATTAAAAATCAAATAATTTTTTTATTCACAATAAAAAAATCGCTGCGGTCTCTCAGACCGCACGTCACTGGTTAAGGGTTAAAACTATACCTGTTTATTACTAAGTAATTCCACTGGTAACTTCAGCCCCTCGGCATAATTTGAATATACAGGAAGCAAAGTAATTTAATTAATAATAACATTAATGGCTGTATACAGAATATATTCAGCTGTAACTATACAAAGTGCAAAGTTTGCACAAATGAAATCCACTTTTATATTTCTGGCCATCTTGTTTTGATTCCACTGTAAGGAGTTATGTATATTAGAATAAAATCTAACTAAAAAAAAAGAATGCTTGGAAGGGAACAACATGAAATGCAATCACGAAAATTTATGTTATTGGTAAAAGAGATAGAAGAACATAATTTCCTATTATCAAGTCGGCAGGGGTTACAATATCCCAATTACAATAATATTTATTAGGTAAGTCAATAAGGCCAAATAGAAAAAAATTAGTGAGTATGCGTATTTGATTTTGCTAAAACAATTTTTTCCCTTATATCTTGGGACACCCTAGTGTACATACATGTTTCTCTCCCTTCTTATTTTCATTAAAGTAAAAAGGAGGAGCATATGCATATACTTGTTGTCCGACATGTTCTCTCCACACTAGTATGCACTAAAATGATCATGTGGTGCCCAAACTGAGCCGTGGCGGGACAGGCTATGCTGCCAGGCTACCCAGTGTAATAGGCTTGGTATGATACAATGCCCTGGCATGACTTTGCACTGCCAAGGCTGCCGTCCTAGTCACAGGGAACTGCCACCAGTCGGCAGCCAGTTTGTGGCGACTCCACTGCCTGCTCTAATGTAATAGGCTCCATAACAATCGACACGCAAAGTCACCGGTGGCTCAGATTGCGGCCTAATGTAATACAGGCCTTATATTGACAAAACTAGTGTGAAAAATCTGCAAACATCAGCTCTAAGTATATCTGCTCATCCCAAATGGTCTTTTTTTCATTATACAAATAATAAAATTGGTGGTAAGAACACAAAACCTAACTAACTATTCATTTTAATATGTCTGCTCTAGAACAGCACCAATAAACAACTTAACAATGCAAAATTCTAACAATTCAACCAAATTAAACACCTTTTACAAATGAGGGCATGAAGTAGACAGTTACTTTACTCTCTTTATTGCACTAACCTTAACCCATGTGATCTTCATAGTATATGGTTATCACCGAGTTCAAAGAAATCAATTAACTTTTAGGCACTTAAACTATCCTATTAATGGAGTTTCACTCACTGAGTCAAGATATTGATCACAAATTGGAAAAATCTAGATGTTGCAAGTGCTGGACAGGAAACGAAACCTTGTGGGGGTTTGAAAAGAAAACGAATGACATCATTAATTTTGAAATATATACATTATAGAGTCATTTATGATGCTATAAACACAACTATTAATAAACATGTTAAGTACTACAATATACTAACCAGCTGAATATCCTTCCATCAGGTAACTGGATACCACACGACTTAAACGCTGATCAGCAATGCTAACGCAAATTTATGGGCATAATGATAATAAGAATTTCAAAATAACTTAGTAATAGCACAAAACTTTGCATGGATTTTCATGTTTCTATTTAATTACAAAGAATAAGAAAACAGACATTTTCATAGGTACGAAATTAATTGCATGTATTCTAGGTAAGCATAAGTTCATACCGGAATGCTTACGAAGATAATATAATAAAGACATTTATTTATATATATATATATATGGATACTAAACGTTAATGAAGATCATTTTACCTCTTAACGGTCAGGTTTGCACTATTCCTTCCGAAAATCATCGTACTATAGCTGCCGTGGATGCCCAACACAAGAGGCATTTTTAAGTTATCGATAACATAAAAGATAACACTGTAAAATAAACACTTGTGCGAATGACAACACAATAATACTTTGTAAATATTATAACAACATAAGTATGCATACGCTATTTAGAAAGGAAACAGATACTCACCCGAATTATTCGCGTAGCCATGCAAGAATTGATACATTAAGGTTAATAACTAATATAATGCCCAAATACCGCTTTACAACGTAGTCATGTATTTTGGTGATAAAATACATATCCTTAAATTCTGAAAATAGTATAGTTTTAACAGAAACTTAGCGTTTTCACGATTTTTACATATATACACAATCGGGTTCTACGAAATCTTTAAGGTCCCAATACATATTATCAAAATCCATTTACCTACCGTTACTTTATCCAAGATAATGCAAAGAATGTGATAGGATGATGATCACATGCAAAAATTTTAGTCAGATATCATGCAATTAAGGTTCATCTTCGCAAGAATATGATTTAGATACAACATTTAACGCAGGCGAAGACATGCAATTTGCGAGCAGTTAAATTCTCAAATCACGCGCAACAGCTTTCGCCCCATGGTAGCAACTGTAACGATGTCATCATTTAATTTAGCAAACCTTTTATTCCTTTTAGAGATAATGGATTTGGTTTAACGACATCTCAAACTCAATGGATCATTTTCTATTGATTTGACTCTCTTCTAGATACTCCTGAAATAACATATTTTATTTACTTAATCATAAAATAGCAGAAGGATCTAGTTGAAAAAAACTATTACTAAACTATTATTAAAAAACTATTAAAGAGTTTATGAGCAACATTATCATAATTGGATTGGCTAACCTACTAGAGCAAAAGAGAGAGAAAAAAATACATTTCCTATATATCTTGCACACTGAGACAAGCAGATCCATCTATTTTTCCCTTTGTAATTTAAAGGGGGTTTTAGCGGCAGAAACGGCGAAGTACTAATTTCAAACTAATGACAGGGTTTTTACTATTTGCTTGAACCTCGTTCCTTCTCCTAAGAATCTATAACGAATTAACGGTCGGAAGTAGATTTTGTAGGTGAAGTCACCCTCAAATTGTCATTTTGTTCTCGTCACCCTATTTCATACTTTTCTCTATATCTTTGGTCTGGTGTAGTATTTGTTTCGTTGATAATAAGAACGGAGACATTGTATTACCATTGTTCGCAAGAATTAGAGGACTAATATATTTGCATCCAATTAATCTCTAATTCTTTCCGGATATGGGAGAAATAGTTATAAACTGCTGTAGGCTTTGCCTGAAGGAAAACTATTCTCTCAATGATATCTTCTCTAGCCAGTCTCCAAGTGGCGATCTGGTCTATAGTGCTTTGAACTTTGTTTACGATTTGCAGGTTAGTTTGTTGTGATATCTATTAGGTAACGTTGTTGTGTTACAAGATTATGGTCCAAGAAAAACTACTCGGCTTTGTTCATGCATGATTGCCTTTTAATTTCATTACAGTCTTTAATTTTATGTACGATAGATTTGTTTACTTTTATCTCATCGTTATTACCCACGAAAGAATATCGCCATTTCATGTTCATATTCAGAATCATTATTTACCATGAAACAATGCATTTTAAGTAGACGTTTCATTTTAATTCTTGTGCCAATTGCTTACATAAACGATTTCTGCACGTTTTCTACTTTGCAATTTAATTCCAATGAGTAAATAGACATCGCTGTTACGTGTGATTTTCTTTAGTTGATGAAGCATTATCATTTCTATTCAATAGATATGCCCCGACGACGGCCTGCCACCCCGAATATGTTCTCCGTGTTTGTGGAAAGTGCAGGAATTCTACACCTATAAAAAGAATGTCCATTTTGCTAAGGCAGAAATCGTGAAATTATTGAACGAGGTGTGCACTGTTTCAAATACTATTGAAATTCGCTACTTTAGTTGTGATATGTATTCCCGTAGATCTAAAGTACATTCCGATAATGCGTCGTACTTTAATTTACTTTTAGCTTTCTATGGGAGATTGTTGCAATAGAGAGAATGATGACAGGTCCATGGAATCGGATTCTGGACATTCGGTAAGTTTATGGAAACGTATATTATCAAGGAAAAGTTTTGAAGTTCAAATCGATGTAAGGGATAATTATGACATTGCTGTATTCATTAATGCTGTATATTCATCGCATGTGGAATAGAATTACAATACTTACAGATGCCTCAGTTGTTGTTTGACTTTCGTTGTGTTATTATTTACTATTTTATAACTTTTAAATTTATAGGAAATAAACCAGTTTGATTTATATATTACGCTGCTATAGGTGTTTAAATGGTTAATGAGCATTTCACAGTTACAGTAATTATAATTTTATTGAGAACTATGTGGAAATTTTAATATTTTTTCTAGGTTCCAACTGAAGAAGAAATTGATATTGAAGAGTGGCAGATGCCCAAAGAGTTAAAAAGAGAGGCAATCGATATTGAAGTGAGTAAAATATTTTATAGCTATATGAGATAAAGTTTTATTTTCTGAATTTGATATATTAAAATTACTTTATGTTTCCTTCAGGGACAAGGAATGGAACCAGATTTGCATATTGACGAGAACATTATGAATATTGATAATGGGTCAGGTTCGTCAAAAGTGGTGAGCATTGCATTTGTTGATAATTCTTTTGACTTTCACTGGAAAATTATATCATATCAAAAATTAATTGGATGTTGTTTGAGGTTTGACTCTGTTGGTGTACAAAGCGTGATGACCTTTTCTTCGTGGTAATTTCTTTTGATAAATCATTTAATCAACTACAATTTGATTAAATTCAAAATAGATTTTACAAAGGATGGACACAGAGGTGAAGCAAGAGGAGAGTGACCCCTTTAATGATGAAGTTGCTGCAATTCAGGTAATGACAATAATGGTTTAGTAATTATCATATATCTTCTATTATTTATCAACTCTTGTATGTAAAATATGTCAACTTTTCTGTCACATATGGTTTAGTGTTTCTGTGAGAAAAATACTGTACCGGGAAAACTTAAAATTGTATAGATTTTACTGTTGATTTTGGAGTAGCATCTTGCAAATACTAACGATAATAAATGATATAATAAAATATTTCTGTCAAGTTTTAATTCAAGAATGTAATCAAAATATAACTTGAAGAATTCAATTAGGAAGTATGGAAGGAATATCTTTTGAGCTTTTTAAAGAAAATAGTAATCAGATTACAGTATCAATTTATATGCTTGTCTATGTTTCATTGTTTATGAGTTTCATTTATGCTTTGAGAGTTAAGGATTAAAAGTCTAATATAACTAACTGAATGGCTCTCGACTACTTACTCATCCCAGAACACAGAACCACAGCATACCAAAAATATTTTTGTTTTGCTCTGGCAAAGCTTTCGAATAGCATTCTTAATAATATTAAATATTCTTATTCATTGTCTGTTTTTAAAATCAAATTATTTCATTATTTTTTTGAATTAGAAAGGTAATAATATGCTATTCACGCCATAGTGTTATATTAGATGTCTTTTATATTTTATAATAAAAATGTATCCCTGGTTTAATTTAATTTATAATGAGCTGTTTTATATTTGTATTTCATTTCTTTATGTTCTTAAGTGCACAAAAAAGTCCACATTTTTTTCTTTCTTGATATTTTCATTTCTCTTCTTCAGTCTCCTTATTTTGAATGCCTAACGACTTGTTTCATTCTTAATCAAAATTACTTTGACATGTTTCATATTGATACTAATTACAAATATTCTTCATTTCAGTCTAATGTGTCATCAGATTCAAAGAATCTTTTAAGTTTGGATGCTTCAGAAGAAACTGTTCGAAATTCCCTTGAGGGAGAGAGAATTTGCACTACAGAAGATAACTCTTTTGTAATCAGAGAGGCCAATGAAGGAGTGACTGAGGAAGTATCAAGAGGTGAAGTTGTAATAGAAGAGGAAACAACATCTGCTCAGCTGACAGAATGTATTCTGAATTATACAGAATTAGAACTGTTTCATTTAAAAGCCCCTCGTTCTAAAAGGAAGAGTGGGTTTATTTGTGATATTTGCAAAAAGTGTTTTAAAAGGAAGGATAGTTTGGGCAACCATGTAAGAGTTCACAATGATGAAAGACCTTTTAGTTGTAATGTATGTAAAAAAACATTTAAGCAGGATTCTACGAGGTATGTACATGAGCTTAGACACGTAAGGGACAAAATGAGTTTTGGAAAGAGTAAAAATGGAAGCAAGGAAAGTCAGTACAGTTGTGATGTTTGCGCAAAGAATTTTAGTACTAGAAACGTGTTACTTCAACATTCCAATTTGCATAGTGATAAATATAAATGTATCTTTTGTGGGAAATGTTGTAAGAGTAATGCTGATCTTAGGAAACACGTAAGAATTCATACCAAGGAGAAGCCGTTTGTATGCAAAGTGTGCTCTAAATGTTTTACTGAAAAGGGTGATCTCAACAGACATATGCTTGTTCACTCTTCAGAGAGATCATTTTCATGTGATACTTGTGATAAGAGATTCAAGAGTAAGCGAGAGAAGACAGTGCATGAATTGTATCATTTGAGAAAAGAATAAAATCCTATTACTGCCTATGTTTGTCCCTTTTCTAATTTTTCCTAAAAGATAATAAGTATCTTAATGTCATCATTTTTGGTTTGAAGAGAACAGTTTGATGAGGATGTTTGTTATGTATTATAAATTTAAAGTTGTGAAAAAATTCCTGCTTCCTAAGAATCTGATTGTATAAAATTCAATCAATTTTAAGTGATATAATAGAATATTATGTACTACTTTTAGCAATTGTTAAATTTGATCACCTTATTAACATAAATTATTATAAAGAAGATTATATTTAATGATAGGTTGAGGTAGGCTATTGACATAAAACATCATCCAGACATGTGTCCAAGTCACTTTATTAGAATGTATTGAACCAACAACTGTTGTTCAAAGAAATATATCTCAACTTAAAAAAAATAAAAATTTAATTTTCAATCATATTTCATTAGCCAAGTAGGTTTCCTTGCAAAGCAGTTCTCTTAAATTTTTCAGAGAAAAGATTTTCTTTTGTATGATTGTTTTGATACTTGAATATTCCTAAATTCTTAAATTCAGATTACAATTTCTTTTTGACCTCTCATCATTTGCGCCTATGATCATAACACGAACTGTCACACGTTGTATTCCATAAAATAGATTAATTTTCAGCCAAAAGTATAAATAAATTACCCAAACCCAAAAAAACCGTCTGTGTTGTATAGAATACAACTACACAACTGACAGAGGGTTGAGGTTTCAGGTGAAGTGAGCAATGAGTCAAAATTACATTCCATCTCATAAGGAGGTTCCCCTAAGGGTGGTTTCAGAACTTTGAGGTAAATATTCTCACAAAAGGTAGTATTTGATTTATGAAGAAAGTTAAATCTATAATTTCGGAGGTACACTATTGCTGCGTATTACATTTCCTTCAGAAGAAAAGACAAAACGACAGACCTTACTGCCTAACAAACATCCATAAGATTTATGAATTATTTACATATTTTGATGAATTTTGGAAAATTGAGAAAAGATTTTCTTAAATTCAAACTTACAAAATCTTTAAAATAACACAATAACATAACATTATATATACTTCTTTGTGATTAAATCACTTCAGAAAAATTGTGAAACCATCAGAAAAACATGCAGAAATTTGATATTTTTCATAAAAATTTAAAATTTTGATTAAAATTCACAGCCTCAGGACATAATTCGATTGAGTTAAAATTCTTTAAGGGTTATAAAGACTGCCAACTACAGACTTTGAGCATTAGCCATTGACTGATTTGGAAAAATAATCTTTCAATCCACTCTAAAGGTCATGCAATCATCCTCTCACGTGGGAAAAGAGATTTTTTTAGGCTACCCTGGTTACATTGATCATGTACTCAAAAATATATTATTTAACATCCTGCAGAAGCAGGCAGAGGGAAGTAATGGACAAGAGGGTACCTTGTCGAAACGCTTGAAGTGTTGTCTTTTCGAGTGTTAATTCTTTCATTGTGATTTTTGACTACGATCTCAGTAGTCCCAAATACTAGTCTCAACTAGTCCTAAATAAAAGTAATTAAATAAACTATATATTTTTGTTAATAAATCCAATTAAATGAAGCTTAGATTAACATATTTATGCCCTAAACAGGCATTTTGAACAATCTCACTTGAGATTAGAGGAGGGGGTCTAGCCAAATCTCACAATATCTCACTCGGGGGGAGGGAGGGGTTAATTACAATAATCACCTCACATAATTTATGGATGCCCCCAAACCAACGTGCTCTTTTACATAAATTTTATTTATATCATTTAATATTACTGCACAATTTACATCTTACGATAGAGAAAAATTTAAAAATTAGGAATTCGATAATCTTTCCTTTTCAGCCTATTAAAATTATATTGCTTCCAAAATACTAGGGCTGTGCTAATGAAGCCCTCATCAAAATCAACTTTATATCAATTTTCTATTTTCCTCAAAACTTGGAACACAAAAGAATCCTCTCCTTCTCCCATTTGCATCTGTATTTGGGACATACATTTTGGTGTTAAATCACCAGACGGGGATGCATAATTTTTTCGTGCGTTCTACAATAAACTGTTGAACACTTGCGCCCCGTAGCATATCACCATAAGTTGCACCAGTGCACTCAGTGCACCAGTGATAACTTTTTAAATATTTTCTTCATATCAGATGATTTGCATAAATTTATAATTCCATTACACAATAGTTTAAGCCTTGAAAATCGATTGAAGGCATTTATTTTTGAATAGATTTTTAATCATAAACTGTATAAATCAAGCTTTCACATTTTTAAGCCTTTGAAACCATCAAGGAAATAACTTATGTATAAAGTTGTGCACAAACCTGCATAGTTAACATTCATTTATTATTGCACAGAAATGGTCTTATTATCCCAAAAAAATAACATCTCTTTGCAGTAAAATATACAAATGAACCTGGGCATTGGGTGCACCAGTGCGACATGAGCTTCAAAAGAGTTTCTTCGTTGCCATAAATTGAACCCAATTTATGTGAAACTCGGGTGGTACATAGAGAACATTATTGTAGGAAGACGTGATGGTCACAGAACGATTACAAGGAAATATAAAAAAGTAACAAATGAAAATGTATACACTGCACACTCAGTGCTCGAGGGTTAAGGGCACTTAATTGGAATAACAGAATAATAATAGAAACAAGTTCATTATGCTCTGGGAAAGTCTCATAAAATCAGGAAAAAAAATATAAAAATATTATCTGCTCACAGAAGATAATAACAAGAATTATAAACATAAGGTAAAAATACAAAATATAGACTACTGATATAAAAATGATACAAATAAAAAATAAGCCAGTATTATGATTTTAGAGTCATTCTATGGTAACAATAAGGGAATCAAACAATTTTTCCTTAAAAGATTGTGCAAAAGTGGAATTCTTAAACGCAGGTTTTTTCAGAAATTTGATGCAGTAATTAAGATAAATTTTAGGTTGGTATTAGTCTGAGGGTTTGGACATAAAAGATAGTTAGGTATGGAGCAATTTAAAAGAAACAGAATATTTGTAAGTAAACATGTAATGGAAATACTGTGGTTAAAGATCGTGAAAAACTTTAAATAAAAATGAAGCATGCATATATTTTCTCCTGGTATTTGGTCTTAACCACTTCAACTGACAGCAGTAATTTGGAGATACGAGCATCTTTCCGAAGGTTAAAAATGAATCGGATAAAGTTATTAAGAAGATGGAGTGATTGAAGATATAGCTTGGTTGTTAGATCATCATACACTAGACTACAGCATACATCATCAGTAATGGCATCAGGCCCTAGAAATCACTCCAATGCAATACCAATATTTCTTGCTTTGGTATTTAATGAATTTCTTTCAATTCACCTTCTCCCATGTCTTACAAGGAGACTACACAGTGTCGGCGCCGATTTTTTTGATAAAAATCGGTCAGTTGATAGATCTCGAGTTGAGAATAAATAATTACCCCACATGTAGGCGTTTATGAATGATAGTTTCCCTGAAAATAGACTTTGAAAATTCAGCTAAGGTTACATTTTCATTATAAACTTAAAGATAACCTCAAATATTAGTGTGGAGTTTGGTGTTGCGGTACTGTGTTCCATCGCAATATTTTGGCCCGGGTTCGATCCCGACATTGAAAAAATATTTTTTTCATTTTTTCTCTGCTAATTTTCATCCTTATATTCATCCATCTCTCTTTTTTTCTATTTGTGACTTTCTTACGCTTTTTCCAAAATTTTGGGAATTTTTATGTAAGCTATTTTTCTCCCCTGCGAGGCTCTCGTTTCATCAATTACGTGCAAATACTTCAGTCCTATGCTTGTGGGCACTAAATTCATAACGGATGAAATTTGAAAAATTACAATACAAGCAAGAAAACGTGCCGAAGACATTTTCACATCCGGTAAATTCTACTGTCTAACGGTAGTTTGCAGGCAAATTTTATGCGATGCGATTCAGAGGTAAAGACAGATTGAGCACAGAATCCTCTTAAGTTGGTTGGGTTGAAAGTCCAACCAACTACTCCCAACCGACAAGTTACAGAATATGGTTACTGTACTGCAGCCACATGGTCAATTACGAGTTCACTCTCCTCTTCCTTCAGCAACTATTCTTTGTAATGACTAATTTGAGAAACATTTTGCTTTAATTAAAAGAGATTTACAGGAAGAAAAGTTATCACACCATGTAGAATGCAAAAGTAAAATCTCAGATTATATGTGATGCGTTCTCTTCAGATTTCAATTTCCAGTCAAAGTAATCATAATAATTTCAACAACTCAAATTTGCCTTAATATAATACGTAACATGTTGTGACGAAACTACAGTGAAAAATCTGCAGACAAGAGTTCTATGTATATCTGCTCATCCCCAATGGTCTTTATTTCCTCATACAAGTAATACAATTTTCTACTCCACACCTTTCATTATAAAGTTGGGAAATTCTGAAAGGGATGTTAATGATATTGTTGTCGTCTATTTAAAACCCGTTAATTACTCCTCTTAAAACATTGAAGAATTCGAATGGATGAACATAACAACTTACGTGTTGAGAACACAAAATCTAACTATCTATTTATTTAAACATGTCTGCTCTAATACAGCACCAATAAACAACTCAACAATGCTAATTTCTAACAATTCAACAAAAATAAACAACTTTAACAAATGAAGCCTTGAATTATACAGTTACTTCACTCTCTTCATTGCACTAACCTTAACCCATGTGATCTTCATAATGGTCAATATAATCACCGAATTCCAAGCAATAAATTAACTTTTAAGCACTTCAAGTACCCCATTAATGGAGTTTCACTCACTGAGTCCAAGATATTGTTCACAAATTGGAAAAATCTAGATGTTGCAAGTGCTGGATATGAAATGAAACTTTGTGGGGGTTTGAAAGAAAACGAATGACTTCATTAATTTAAAAATATATACATTTTACAGTAATTTATAATGAAATAAACATATCTTTTTATAAACTTGTCAATTGCTACAATATACTAACCAGCTGAATATCCAGTCATCAGTTAACTGGATACGACTTAATCAATCATCAGCAATGCTGACCCAAATTTATGGGCCAAATGATAATAAGAATTTCAAAAGAACTTTGGGTAATTTTCTAGTTTCACGGTGTTTATCTTTTAATTTTTTTCACACTAGAAATACCCAGTCCCAGGGCTAGTTTCTCCCAGAAATATCACTAACATCTTCTTCTTTTGTCAAAAGAAATTAATACAAAGAAAAGGTTTTCACGCTATATACACCAACAAAGTCAAACCTCAAGCAACATTCAATGAAATATTTCTATGATTTATTTGCAATGTAAGGCAAAAGAATGATCAACAAATGCAATGCTCACCACTTTCGACGAACCAGACCCATTATCAATATTCATAATGTTCTTGACATTATGCAAATCTAGTTCAATTCCTTGTCTCTAAAGGAAACATATAGTAAGGTGAATATATTAAATTCAGAAAGTAACATTTGACTGTCAAAAAGCTATTAAATATTTTATTCACCTCAGTATCGATTGCCTCTCTTTTTAACTCTTTGAGCATCTGCAAATATTCAATCTCGATGTCTTCATTAGTTTGAACCTAGAAAAAAATTTAAATTTCAACTAAGTTCTAAATTAAATTTTAATTACTGTAACTTTGAAATGGTCACTAACCATTTAAACACCAATAGCAGCGTAATATATAAATCAAACTAGTTTATATCCTATAAATGTAAGAGTTATAAAATTGTAGGTAAGTTTCTAGTTTCACAATGTTTACGCACTAGAAAATAACCTTAAAATCTTTTTATTGGAATTGATCATAAAATCAATAAACTTTTTGTATAATAATTTTTCAAATAAACATACCATTTTGTAGAATCATACGCCATAGAGGTGTCATAATTTTCTTCATCGCTACCATTGTAAGAGTCCTAAGAATAATGTACGATAGGACAAAAATTGGAATGTGCACTTAAAGGTATCAGGCAATGGTAAAATTTCCGATATTTTGGGCTGTAGGCCATCGTCATGGGGTATCTAATTATTAGAAATGAAGGTAAAATTTCACTTTGGTGTTGTTTGGGAGAAATTGAATAACTGAATACGGGGTATTTTTAGTAACAAAAAAAAAATAAAACCCAAACACCACGAAAGTGAAATTTTACCATTATTTCAAATGATCTTAGAAACAGCACAAAACATTGCATGGATTTTCATGGTTCTATTTCATTACAAACAATAAGAGATCAGACATTTTTGTAGCTACGAAATTAATTGCATGTATTCTAGATACAGCATAAGTTCATACCGGAATGCTTACGAAGATAATATAATAAAGACATTTTTATAAATGGATACTAAACGTTAATGAAGATTATTTTACCTCTTAACGGTCAGGTTTGCACTATATTCTTTCCGAAAATCAACATACTACAGCAGTCTTGGATGCCCAACACTAGATGCATTTTTAAGTTATCGACTACCTAAAACATAACATTGTAAAGTAAACACTTGTGCAAATGACAACACCATAATACTTTGTGAATATTATAACTACATAAATATGTGTACGTTATTAAGAAAGAAAACAGATGCTCACCCAAATTATTCGCGTAGCCATGTAAGAATTGATACGTATACTTTAATAACTAATATAATGCCCAGATACCGCCTTGCAACGTAGTCACATATTTAAGTGATAAGATACATATCCTTATACTGTGACAATAGTAAAGTATTAACAGAAAATTCCCGTTTTCACCATGTTTACATCTATACACAATCGGGTTTTGCGAAATCTTGACGGTCCCAATACATAGCAAGATATTATCAAAATCCAATTACCTACCTTTACTTTATCCAAGATAATGCAAAAAATGTGACAGCATAATGTTCAAATACAAAACATTTAGTCAGATATCATGCAATTAAGCGTCATCTTCGCAAAAAAAGGATTCAGATATAACGTTTAACGCAGGCCTCGACATGCAATTTTCGCAGTTAATTTCTAATATCACGCACAACACTTTTCACCACATTCACCATTTAATTTAGCAAACTTTTTATTCCTTTTAGAGGTAGTTGATTTGGTTTTACGACATCTCGCATTCAATGGATCATTTTCTATTGATTTGACTGTCTTATAGATACTCTTGACATAACATATTTTATTTACTTCATCATATAATAGCAGAAGGATCTAGTTGTAAAATAAATATTATTTCTTTTATATATTTAATTTTTCTTGTTTTTGGCCTAGTATTCTTATAATATTAAATACAAATTTAAGCTTATTTCCTCCATTTGCAATTTTTAGTGAGATATTAGTCACTAAAAGAGTTAATGACCAAAATGTTCAAAACCGTATTGGCTATATAGCTGGAGCAAAAGAGAGAGAAAGAAAATGAAGTACCTATCTCTCTTGCGCACTGAGACAAGAAGTGCCATCTATATTTCTCAGTGTATTTTAAAGTGTGTGTGTTTAGCGGCAGAAACGGCAAAGCCTCCGATGTTAAGGCATAATTAAAATAAATGAAATCTGAAATACGTTTATCTATAGCGACAGTAACCTTGATCGCTCTCAAATCTTATAGAATTTATAAGTTTTTTAGCATATAAACTGTAATCCTTTCAGAAGATGAATGCGATTACTTCAGATCTTTGTAGGCTTTGCTTGAAGGAAAGTTTCATACTGCATAATATCTACTCCAGCCATACTACATCAGGGGATCTGGTGTATCGTGTTTTAAATTACGTTTATGAGGTAAAATTGTCGCAGAGGACTGGTTGGGAGAAATTCTGTATCTCCATTAATAATAGCTAAACATCAACAAAGTTAATATCATTTTAAAGATAAAGGATGGCGGCATATATGTATGTATTTAAAACCCTCCTAAGACCCTTCATTTCCGAGATATTTTGTTTCAAAAATGACCTTTTTTCGTCATTTTTTGACTCATTTCGCGCCATTTTTGATGTTTTCTCGGTTCCCCGGTAGGGTAATTTTGACTTATTTCAACTCTAACACACTCATATCCCATTACCTACTCGCTTACGGGCCTCCTTGAGTGAAAAGGGGTGCTGGGTGGGTGTAATATTCGACTGATTTACCTGTTTTTTCCCAATTTCCTACTCGGTTAGGGGCCTCCTTGAGTGAAAAGGGGTGCTGGGTGGGTGTAATAATCAACTGATTTACCTGTTTTTTGACAATTCATGACTCATTTACGGGTATTTTTGAGTGAAAATTTTACGTAAAAACGAATAATATCCATAATTATTGCACATTACTGTTCCTTCAATTGCTAAAAACAGGCATATTTTACTTAAAATTTAACTTGTATTCCCTGAAAAAATCATCGAAATATGGCTATTTTTAATAAAAAAAATATTTTTTTTCAAAACGGTCTTCATCGACAAATCTACCCCGTCCGATTTATAACCAAACGGTTCTTTTAAGTACTAACAATTGTATCAATACGAAGATTGCTGCTAATCTATTAACATACTTCAATCCTGCGATTCTTTTCGCTGTTGTACTTGTTCTTCTCTTCGTTTAGAATAATTAGCAATTTCGGCAATAATTTTACCATTTCTTCAATATAATATGTATATATCATACGATAAAAATTTATTTATCTCTTAAAAGACCTTGGAAGCCAACTTTGCTTGCAGACCAACTATAGCTTGCGATCCGAACGTGAGGGTGACTTTCTTTTTCTTAACATAAAGCAACATTAACGCCAAAAACAATGTCTTCCGTTAAAAACTTAAATTAATTAGTTTTTGGGTTAAAGCATAGTTTTTACAATTTATTTTTGATAAATTATGGGTAAAGTGGATTATTTATACCTCATTACTACGATGTAAATGAAGGAATACCGCCCACCCAACTCAACCCATCCACTTCAACTACAACGTTTGTTTACGTGCATACTGTTAATGATTAACATAATCCCTGATTATTTACTGTATTTTCTGGATAATATACCTCATTTTTTGGCTTCATTTAATCTTTTCAGGTTATTATTTCATCAGTTTCTTTAAAAGTTAGCGCCCGTATGAGAGCTAATATTCGAGATTTTTTTCTACTTCCAAGAGTTGAAACTTGTCGATCACCGCGACATATGGCGTCCAAACGCCGTAACTAACACTTCAAACATGGCCTACGGAGGCCATTCCAGTACCTCGGTCACTATAAACGACATATCTCAGTAATTACACGAGATACTTTGTTGTTTACAACTTGCGTAATAAGCCGCAATATTTCAAGTGTCTTCCCTGAAAAAATCATCGAAATAGGGCAATTCTTAATATTAAAAAAAAAAATTTTCCAAACAGTCCTCTTCGACAATTTTACCCCAAAACTCCATCTTTGGCTTTTTTCTGCAGCAGGGAGACGAAGCGTGTAGTCAACAATCCGTGAGATTTTTCAAACCTACTCTGCTGGTTGTCAGCCTTTTTCTCCAACAAAAGTTTATGAAGGCGTACGCAATATCGATGCTCGAATGTTTGCCCTTGGGCCTAATTTCAAATTAAAATCTATTAGGCCAAAGAGAACAAAAAGCAATCATCAAATCAAAAGGCATTGATATCAAACGTAATAATTACTGTATTTATTTTCAGGTATCGAGTTAAGGAATTCCGTCATCCCACTAGTTACAAGTATGTCCGATAAATTCACTAGAAATTGTTTTTGAAGTATGTTAACCATCTTGTAATTTTACAATTTTAAGGCTACCAAATCACATAATTAATAATTATCGAAAAAAATTATAATCTCAGAAATTTGCATTTTGGTTTCATCGAAAGAAAGCATACGTATGCTTAGTTTACGTTGTACCTTATCTTCTGATACCCCTCTCGATTTCATAGAACCATTGATTTTTATTTAATTGGGGAAAGAATTGGACTGTACAAATTAGCTGATTAGTTTGAATACTTTTTAAAAGATAATGAACATTAACAATGCCATATTTAGTATTTAACGCCGTTGAATTTAATCTACTTCAATATTCCCCGTAGAGAATCAACGGGCGCTTCAGCTAGTTAGGATATAAACACTTATTCCACATTTAACTGAGATATATTCTTAACTAAATAATTAAAAAATATCAATGAACTGAAAACTATTTACAGACGTTTACGATGTATTATTTTCAAGGAAAAGTTCATAACTCGTCAAACATTATTAGCCCTTGAAAGTTTACAGAAAACTTCGATTCGTGCTAGCCGCCTTACAAGGTTCTTTCAAGCTTATGTGCGTCTAAAAGCAATGTAAGCGAACAACAAGCCCATTGGGTGAAATACCTAAGTAATATTAATCTTCTTATTTTATTACCGTTTTGATAAAAATTCTAAGTAAATATTTCTTATTTCGACAAACTGAAATCTATATAATTGCACTTTTGACAGCAGCCGGAAATACATTTTCATTGGATGAGTCGCCGGCATCGCAAGCCCAGTATCGTATTGTGTCTTCCTCTCAAGAGCATGTCGTGTCTGGCGTCTGGATCTAATATCTGTGTTCTGGTGTAATATTTCTGATACAATAAGATTTGTATCTGTGATAAGCACGGATATTGTTTATTATAATTCAAAACTTAGAGAGTCATATATTGGCTTCCACTATATTTTATCCTTCCCGAAGATGGGCGAAGTTGTTATTAATTCCTTCTGTAGGCTATGCCTGAGAGAGACTTTTTCTCTCAGAAATATTTTCTCCAGCCAGTCTCCTTCAGGTGAACTGATTTACCAAGTGTTGAACTACGTGTATGCTCTAGAGGTTAGTTTGCTGTGATGTCTTTTAGGCTTACGTTGTGGTTAAGTTTATACTCTAACAACGACCACTTGAAATGTTAATGTTTTGATTCCTATTTAATCCAGAAGAGATAATCGTTTTTTTTTGTAAGACGTATTTGACGTGTAGAATGCAATGACTTCGAGGTAGAAGTTTGATCCAAAATGTGGTGCCGGTTGTTTGCTAGAACGAATTTGGGAATTATGTTTGCTTAGTGCTTGAATTCTAGCGGGATGATAGATGTCGCTGAAACGTGTGATTGCCTTTATTGGATTAATAATTATATTTAATATTTGTTAGATTTGCCCTGACGACGGTCTGCCACCTCTAATATGTGCACCGTGCACTTGGAAAATGCACGAATTCAACAGCTACAAGATGAATGTTCATTTTGCAAAGGAAGAGATTGAAAAATTGTTGAACGAGATAAGGCCTGTGAGTACTCTCTCAATTAATGTTGAAGTGAACTGGTGTGAATTTCATTTAAATATATATTCCAGTACATTTAATTTACATCCGAAAAATTGCCTTACCTTTAATTACTTTCAGGATTCTGTGGAAGATTGTGGCAATAGCGAGAATGGTGACACACCATTGGCATCCGATTCTAATCCTCCGGTGAGTTTACGGAAATGTATATTATATATAAATTTGATAAACATACTACCATTGGTATTTAAATGTTTAATAGGTATTTGACAATTATGTTTATTCATGTTTGATTCAGAAAAATATATGTAAATTTTAATATTTTTCCAGGTTAATATCAAAGAGGAGATAGATATAGAAGAATGGCAGATGCCAGAGGATTTGAAAAGACCAATGGATACTGAAGTGAGTTTAATAATTATTAGATTTTTTGTTTCAATTGAGATTTTTTGTTTTCCCGATTATGATACATTGACATTACTGTTCTTTTATTTAGGGAGATGCCTCTGAATCATTACTGCATTCAGACGGAAACATCATGAATATTCAGCAAGAGTCAGCTTCATCAGAAGTGGTGAGCATTGAATTTATTCATTAATCATAAGTATTATGCTTACTTTGACTGGAAGTTAAAATCAGAATTATGATCAAATTATGTTGTTAGGGATTTTAAGTCTGTATTGTACATTTTGTGATAACTTTTCTTATATTATTCTGAATTAATGAAAGCAACTTTTATCCAATTTAGATAACACAAGGGATAAACTTAGAGCTGAAGCAAGAGGAGCTAATTATTAACCAAGAGGAAGCAATTCAGGTAATTATCCTCCTCGGTATTGTAATTATGTTCTAATATATATCTTCTCTTAAATGTCCATTTTTCAGACTTAGCTATATATTTCTTTGGGTTGCAAATAGGGTTTGTGTAGTAAAGTAATTGTAACAGGGAAACCTCATGACGTATAACTATATCACAGTTGATATGTTTACGAGTAATGTATGCTATCAAAAATATCTATAACACATTTCTTATCAATACTGATTACTATTTTCTTCATTTCAGACCCCTGGGTCTTCGGATTCAACGAATATGTTGAGTTTGGAGGCTTCAGAAGAAGCTGTTGGGAGTCCGTTTGAGGGAGAGAGCATTTGCTTTACTCAAAGTATCTCCGTTGAGATCAGAGACACCAATAAGGGGATAAATGAGGAAGATCTAAGGGATGATATTTTACCAGAAGAGGAATCACCATCTTCTGAGATGTCAAAGAGCATTCTGCATGTTAGGAAATCAGGAAGGTCTACCTTAAAAGCCCCTTTTTCTAAGAGTGGGTTTATTTGTGATATTTGTAAAAAACGTTTTAAAAAAAGGCAGAATTTGGGTCACCATGTATGGGTCCATTATGATGAAAGACCATTTAACTGTAGTAAATGTGATAAAACATTTAAGTTCGACGATGCAAAGCATCGACACGAGCTCAGGCATCTTAGAGACGAAATTAATTCTGGAAAAAGTAAAAAGGGAACCGAAAAAAAGCCGTATTCTTGTGTCTTATGTGTAAATAAATTTAGTTCTCAAAAAGGGCTAAGGAGACATTCTAATATGCATAGTGGTAAATTTAAATGTAGCTCTTGTGGAAAATGTTTTGGGGAAAGTGCTGATCTTAGGAGACATTTAAGAACTCACACAAAAGAGAAGCCATTTGAATGTGAAGTATGCCTAAAATGTTTTAGTCTAAAGGGTGATCTGAATGAGCATTTGCTCATTCATTCTTCAGAGAGACCATATGTCTGTGATATTTGTGATAAGAGGTTCAAGAGAAAGCGAGATAAGACTGTACATGCATTACGTCATTTGAGAAAAAAATGATATTCTTATTGTTTATGTTTGTCCCTTTAGCATATTCATATGTTTCTTTACCGAAGACTGCTAATAAATATGGAGAAAAAAATGTTAATTTGTATTATTGTTTGCTGAATAAACCTAAATCCTTTACCTTGGAATCGATTTGTTTTTTTAATTTAATCAATATTTTATCAATAAACTGAATGTAACAAATTTGGTACTACACATTTCTTCGTAACATGCTTCCTTATTTGTGGTTTTACAAAGAGAAAATATTACCAATTCAAAGAAATACAAATTATTTAATTAATTACCCGATCGTAGAATTTTCTGAGCTTCACAAAGCACGACTTCTTATAGCTGTTCTCAATTAGAATACATAAAGTAGAAGTCCATCATAACGAGAACTGCATCTAACGATAGTTGCATTATAGCTAATGATCTCTTGGTAGTTGTCTGTCTCCATGCAGAAAGGACAGGGAATTACGTCAATTAATAAAAGTAGTCTGAAGTATTGATATAACGAGTGCAATATTTTTAGCTATTGCCCTTAAGTTTCGTAATAGTGTAAGAATCAATTTAGTATAAACAGTGAAGAACGCAGTAAAGATATATTGAACCATCAGCATTAAGATCGCTGCTGCAAAGAATTATTGTCCAGTTTAATAATATTAACTAAAAATGCAATGAAACAACAAAAGGGGTGAAATTAATCATAAGTAAGCTTCAGTGTCTGTCGGCGAGACCTACCTCGACGATGTTGCTGGTTGCACTTCCCACGAATCTACATCAGTGGTTCCCAACGGTGGCGCTGAGAAGTCTTATGGTGGTGTTCTGTGCCCAAGTCATATAGAAGGGCTGCTGAGGTCCAGCCGCCGTCCCCTTGAGCAGTTGGCGTATTTAATGGCCACTGAGGGCATTGCCAACATCTCTTTTTCGATTCTTCAACTTTTGACGCTACAGCCTTTTGGTACCAGGTGTCCGAAACATTCTGATAAATCCTTTCTCAGCTCTCGCAAAAGCTTGTGGCAGAAGGATGCGTCACGAGTGCGGTTGACCTAATCCGTGGAATACTGACGGAATGGAGGGGAGGGGAAAGCAAAGGGGCAGAAACGTTGTTTGCAGTGCAATTAATATTGCGTTTTAAATGGAAACACGGATATTGTAACTGAGGTTAATATTCTGCATAATGGTTATTTGGCAAAAGTATAATGAGTCTCAACCCGATTAAAAATCACATGTCTCCCCAAGAGATTGTTTCAAACATCTCTCTACTTTGGAATATAGATAGTAGTTCCAAGGATTTTTTCTGTTGATGACACAACCCTATCAAACACTTTTTAAAACTTTTATTGCATTTCTCCATCGGCCTCCTTCCATGTACACATAATGAGGTTGTAAATTAGTTTTCGTTCTTGGCTGTAAAGCGCGTTCAGATTCCCAATTTTGGATAGTTCGTAATTTTCAATTGAAAATTATAGGAAAAATGAAACTACGAATATGACAGAAAGAGAGGAAAATGTGGAAATGATTAAATGGAATAAAAACAAGTACAGGGCAATGAATTCAAAGTGGAAATAAGATGGTGGGGCAGTTCTAAAATGAACTGTTTAATAACCATGAGGATTAGAACCAGGCTTTAAGGCAACAAGGCGTAGGGATGGAGCGGACATTACATTGTACATGCTCTCTGCATTTTTTCGGGTGTCCTTCTGCATAGGATGGCTTGGTGACAAAAGTTTCGCAGACTATCCAGTCAGTATCTTCAGGTAGAAGGATAAACTTCGACCCTTAAAAATTCTACCTAATGTATGATGTAAATCATAGGTTGGACACCTATGATAATAATACATCTTGCACCTCATTTGAAATGGAAACTATGAGCAAACATTTATCGATATTATTGTTACTATATTCTTTTGATTATGAAAACCTTTAGAGCCATGGTTTAGTGCTTATTTGGAAGTGTGCGGCAATTTTGAATTGGGGATAAAAATTATAAACAAGCTTAAAAATTGATGATTAAACTTATAATTCAATTCCATTTAATATTGGCTCCTAATATTTTTGTTCTACAGGGAAAATCAGACGTAGGTGTCCCTTACCTATATGCAAACCCCACAATACTTGCCTCGCTTATTAGAGTCATATTCAAACCTACTTTTAAGCCAGAATAAATCCTAAAGATAAAATTCTTCCTGGGAGGTACTTATTATTGGTATTTCTTCTTTCCCCAAAAACAAAATTGTCTTCTATTGATCTAATTTTGATGAAGCGGCTCATAGATTGAAACACTTTGAATTTACTTGAATATGTCAGAAAAAATAGCTCAGTTGAAAGTATCAAGGAGCAATTCCTAACCTATAAAAGCTTGCAAGGCTGCGTTTCCGCATGCAATGATTACAGGTGCCAGTCAATCCTTGGGTTCGTAAAAGTAGAAAGTTCAAAATTTTGGCACTGGAAGACTTTCCTCACTCTGTTTTCCCTCACATCTTTCAACTTATTGTCCTAATTAATAAGTTGATTACTGTGTGTATAATCAAGCACTGAGGACATCACTTTGTGAAACTCCATCACAGGAATAATAACTATGGACAATAAGGAATAATTTCCAAAAACATCAGAGGAAATTAAAAATGGATCCTCACTATGTACACAGAAATTATAGATTTAAGGATGCCAAGTTCAAGTTATCTGCTCCTTCAAATTGGGGTACTTTAAGTAGAAATAAAGAAACATGTTTATGCAAAAATAAAAAGGTTTATTAGAATAATCTTACAACATTTGCAAAAAATATGAAGTGGCCAACTTATGACTTATGATACTAAAAATGTTTCAAACAAAAGTTGTAGTTGAGTATACTGTCCATAACTTTTATATTTGATTGTATATACATACATTAAATTCTGATAGAGATATTTAATATTCAGAATTTTTAATGAAATAAAAATTAAGTGAAACATTTACAAACATAACTAGAATATTGTCATAATTTTTTCATAGTCTATTGATATCCCACCATGACTGATGTTTCAAGTTATCCTAGAAATATTGTGAGAGTACTTTCAAAGCAAACAACAAAATGATTTTATGTTAACGCTTTTTCTGCATAAACAGCTTCGAGATATTTGCATTTAAATTCAGTGAAAGTTATGGAAGCTAAAATGGACCAATGCTAAAAACAGACTTACGTTCACTGAATCTTCCATAATATTCTCTCAAATTCAATCAATCATCAACACTTTATGTAAAGAGGCTGTTTAGAATCAAGATTAATTAGGGGAAGCATACTTTATACTTCATATAAATCAAGATATTGTAACTTAGATCCCTATTTCGTCATTTGTGGACTTGACACACCTCACACTACACATGCAACCTTCGCTGATCAATGAACATAATCTTCTTAAAATAGTAAAAAGCTATTTTGTGTTCGTTCCTCATCATATATGGATATATATTTGTATCTATGTGACCTTGATTATAGCGTTATAAATAAACAAATAAAATAAAAAGCATTGCTCAGGGTATGTGCTCGGTATTTGACTTTTTTCACCTTCAGTTTTGAGTTTTTACGGATATTTTAACCAGAAGTAAGAACGGGGATCAAGGTTTGATACCGCAAATGATTTTGGCACTTAGTGAAACTACCTTTTATTTCGAAGAGACATCAGCTTCCAGTAATATTGGCTATTGCGATAACTATTACTAAGTCACAAGGGCAGACCTTTGCTAATGTAGGTGTGTATTTACCACATTAGGTTTCTTCTCAGTTATATGTGGCAGTTTCAAGAGTACAAAATTAAAATTTATTTAAAAATCAAAGTAAATACACAGTGTTGGCTGTTAAGAGATACATAAACATTTATAAGAAACATCATGTTAAAAGAATTGTTAAATTAAACACAAATTTAATCTAAAGAAACAATATTAATGTTTGTTGTCCATTTATATAAAATAAATTAATTCTCATAAGTCATAATAATGTGTTTTTTATATTTTTTCTGATTTAAGCTATCTAAACATGATTATCATATAATAAACAAACAAATTAATTTACAATATTTTACTATTGCAAATTTATTTGTGAGAGGTTTCACAAATAATTAACTAATAACATAAATAACAACTAATAAGAAACAATTAACATATAAATAGAAATGAGACAGTAAAATATATGGATTAATTTATCCCCAAAGAAAATAAAAAATTATTTTGATCACATTTTTGGTCGAAGCAAAGAGATATTTGGGGAAAATGAGTCAAAAATTAACTTTAACCAGTGCATTTCATTGATAGTAACTACCACAGGGAGAGTCTATTGTCAGCAGAGTGAAGCCAATTATAACGCAACCCGCAGAGCACTGGTGGGAACTTTTCTCCGGCTCCCCTCTAACTAGATGTATTTTTGGGGTTTTATTTTCCTCTCATACAGGACTCAGGAGCTTGTCTATCCTATGACATGGACTCAGATAGTTTAAATGAACCTTTCACACAACGATCATGTTCGATTTTTTTCTCAAAGTCCTCTTGATTCCTTTCATTATGGAAAATAAAACATACCTGCAATGTAAACTTCTTGGATGCCGGTGTCGGCTGCTAGAGCGATATAAAGAACGAATCATCTGCCAACCTCCTGCAAACTCTATGTAAACCTCATTGATTATTATAATTTTATTTTTATGTATATTCTAATACATTAATTCATCAATACCAAGTACGGCATAAACATTCCTTAATAATCGTTTACCGCAATGAAATAAAGCTACCCTATATGCAATAAAGCTCAATGCAGTAAAAGTTGTCAAAATGACGAATATGAGAACTTGTATACCATGCAAGACCTGCAGGTGCAGCCGAGAGCAACATAAAATGTTCATTAAAACACAGTGGATTAATACTGACGTTCGTTCTGATTCATAGAATTCAGATAATGAATGAAATAATAAAATTAAGGAAGTTGCATATATTCTAGTTTGGAACATTTTGTGGTGGCAGCTGTTCTGATGAGCAGCAATTGACAATGCTGTATTCATAAACAAGTCCCTGCTCATTTACATGTAAAACCTTTAGAAATGCGAAAATAACAAAATTGCTTCATGTAACACATTGCTCAAATTACATTTTCTGTTCCAAAACGTTCGACTTATTCGATCAAACCTTGATAAATCTGTATCAAAACCGCAAAATCAGGAATAAACAATGTATTGGTATAGGGAGATACAAAAAGTTCAACCGAGCATGGCTAAATGTGCAATTTGCCCTTTTTTGGCTTCTCTTTCGGGCGCTATAGATAGCAATACTACCCCTGTGAGGCTGCCTGATTGAGGGTACATAATGAAGGTAAAATAACTGCAGGTTATGACAATAAAACAAATACTTTATTGCAAGAAAGAAGAGTGATGAGGAAGCCATACTTTTATCTAAATTTCCCCAGCTTCTGATGAATTTCTGAAATATGATTTGTAATTGTAACTGATTACAAAGTTGACAGATTAATTATAATTGAGCCTAGTTACATTTTATCAGTACTATCCTCAACACTGGTGTTTACACGTGCCAACACTGGACTTTGTTTTGGGTCTAAATTCGTTTCAAATACGCTCGTGCTTAAAAATTGTTTCTCCAACACCTCCCAAACCAAATTACGAATGGGTCTCTAGGGGGGTGCAACTGCCCCCCCCTGGCGACTCCCTTGTACTAGTGTCAACTAGTCCTTCATAAAAATTATTAAATAAATTACGTTTTTTTTTAAATAAATCCAATACAATGAAGCATAGATGAACATATTTACACTGAAAACTGGCATTCTGAGCAATCTCACGTGAGATTAAAGGAGGGGGTTGAGCCAAATCTCACGATTGAGGGGGAGGGAGGGGTCAATCGCAAAAATCACCGCACATAATTATTGGATGCCCCCTAACCAACATGTTCTTTCTCATACATTTTATTTGTATCATTTTATATTACTGCACAATTTACAACTAACCATAGAGTAAAGTTTAAAAATTAGCTAGAATTAGGAATTCGATAGTCTTTCCTTTTCATCTTATTAAAAATATATTGCTTGCAAAACACTAGGGCTTTGGACGCTGCTAATGAAGCTTTTGTTGCTTTCATTCTGTGGTAGCGATAAGGGAATCAAACAATTTTTCCTCAAAAGATTGTGCGGAAGTGGAATTTGTAAAGGCAGTTTGTTCCAGAAATTAGATGCAGTAATTAAGATGAATATTAGGTAGGTATAAAACCAAGGGATTGGACATAAAAGATAGTTAAAAACAGAGCGTTTTAAAGAAACAGAATATTGGTAAGTAAACATGTCATGGATATAATGTGGTTCGAGATCATGGAAAACAGTTAACAAAAATGAAGCAATCATATATTTTCTACTGGTATTTTGTCTCAACCACTTCAACTGACAGCAGTAATTTGCAGATACGAGCATCTTTCTGAAGGTTAAAAATGAATCGGATAAAGTTATTAAGAAGATGGAGTAATTGAAGATATAGCTTGGCTGTTTGATCATCATACACTAGACTACAGCATACATCATCAGTAATCATCTTGCCCTAGAAATCACTCCAATGCAATACCAATATTTCTTGCCTTGGTATTTAACGGATTTCTTTCAATTCACCTTCTCCCATGTCTTATTGTCAAACTCCTTTGCCCCAAATATATTTTAAGCGAGTGGGCCTTCACTAGTGCCACAATGCCCAGCTTCATACGCAGGCTGTTGAGTGACCAAAGCGTACCTTCTGCCAGAATGATGAAGAAGCTTGCCCAATTGTCCTGTTTGCAGTGTTCTCACAAACTATCGATACTCAAATATTAACGGGAATGAACTGAAATTAAGGAAAGTTATAATTTATGTCTTCTTGATTTGGGTGGAAAATTAGAACTGAACGAATATTTTTGTTCATTTCCTAAGAAAATTTCGACTATCTTTGACCTAACCACCAATTTAAAAGACGAAGTACAACAAAAGATAATCTTTCTCAATAAGCATTGGCCTGAGGAAGGAGTTTTCAATCAAAAGTTAATATTTTGAAAAAATTGTTAATTAGAAAATTATACTTTCATTCGAGTTCGTACGTAATAGCAAAATATATTATATCCAACTTAAGATTATTTAATAAAAATTATTGCAATTGGATTATGGTAACCCGTGACGACTTGATGCCTGAGAATTTTGAGAAATGAAAATTAATGCTGACAAGGGGAACACCAGGTAATTGGATATTTAATACCGGATTTGCACAAATCTATTAGGGAATATTTCTTGCTCAGGAACAGTGGATACGAGACTGTCCATTTAACCCAATGGGCTTTTTTAATAAAAATATGGCAACTGAATAAAGGAGTCAGGCAACACTGCCATACACCTATATAGCTGTAGAAGTAAAATGATGCTTGCATACTGCAAGCAGATCGACAACACTAATTTCCAGTCGGCATCATATCGGGACAGTCCTCAACAAAAGAAACGAGTGAAAATATTCTTAAAATTTGCTGCAATTTAATCGTCTGGGTTCAAACCCGGTTCTTCTTGGTAAACTTACTATGCAGCACAAATGAAGATCATCATCTCTGACTAGGTGTTGAAATTTAAGCAGAAATATATAAATGTATATAAAAATATTTTAAATTAACTTTTAATTATCTATTTAAAATAATTTTATATAATAATATTTAATATTAATTATTTATTTAATACTAAATTACAGTTCTTTTATAATTATTAATATTTAAATATTAAAATATATTAACAGTCTAAAAAATATTAAACCAGTTGGTTGTTTAGTTCCAGACTTCCTTACAGAATGCGATTCAGAGGTAAAGACAGTGATTGAGCAGAGAATCCTCTTAAGTTGGTTGGGTTGAAACTCAAACCAACTGCTCCCAACCGACAAGTTACAGAATATGGTTACTGTACTGCAGCCACATGGTCAATTACCAGTTCACTCTCCTCTTCCATCAGATTCTACGCTTTGTAATGACTAATTTGAGAAACATTTTGCATTAATTAAAAGAGATTTACAGGAAGAAAAGTTATCACACCATGTAGAATGCAAAAGTAAAATCTCAGATTATATGTGATGCGTTCTCTTAAGATTTCAATTTCCAGTCAAAGTAATCATAATAATTTCAACAACTCAAATTTGCCTTAATATACTACGTAACTTATTGTGACGAAACTACAGTGAAAAATCTGCAGACAGCTGCTCTAAGTACATCTGCTCATCCCCAATGGTCTTTATTTCCTCATACAAGTAATACAATTTTCTACTCCACACCCTTCATTATAAAGTTGGAAAATTCTGAAAGGGATGTTAATGATATTGTTGTCATCTATTTAAAACCTGTTAATTACTACTCTTAAGACATTGAAGAATTCGAATGGATAAACATAACAACTTACATGTTGAGAACACAAAACCTAACTAACTATTCATTTCAACATGTCTGCTCTAATGCAGCACCAATAAACAACTCAACAATGAAAATGTCTAAAAATTCAACAAAAATAAACAACTTTAACAAATGAAGCCATGAATTATACAGTTACTACACTCTCTTCATTGCACTAACCTTAACCTATGTGATCTTCATAATAGTCAATATGGTAATCACCGACTTAGAAGCAATCTATAAATTTTTAGTCACTTCAAATACCCTATTAATGTAGTTTCACTCACTGAGTCCAAGATATTGTTCACAAATTGGAAAAATATAGATGTTGCAAGTGCTAGACAGGAAACGAAACCTTATGACCGTTTGAAAGAAAACGAATGACCTCATTAACTTAGAAATATATACAAAGTACAGTAATTTATAATGAAATAAACATAACAATTAATAAACTTGTTAATTGCTACAATATACTAACCAGCTGAATATCCTGTCATCAGTTAACTGGATACGACTTAATCAATCATCAGCAATGCTGACCCAAATATATGGGCCAAATGATAATAAGAATTTCAAAAGAACTTTGGGTAATTTTCTAGTTTCACGGTGTTTATCTTTTAATTTTTTTCACACTAGAAATACCCAGTCCCAGGCCTAGTTTCTCCCAGAAATGTCACTAACATCTTCTTCTTTTGTCAAAAGAAATTAATACAAAGAAAAGGTTTTCACGCTATATACACCAACAAAGTCAAACCTCAAGCAACATTCAATGAAATATTTATATGATTTTATTTGCAATGTAAGGCAAAAGAATGATCAACAAATGCAATGCTCACCACTTTCGACGAACCTGACCCATTATCTATATTCATAATGTTCTTGACATTATGTAAATCTAGTTCAATTCCTTGTCTCTAAAGGAAACATATAGTAAGGTGAATATATTTAATTCATAAAGTAACATTTGACTGTCAAAAAGCTATAAAATATTTTATTCACCTCAATAACGATTGCATCTCTTTTTAACTTTTTGAGCATCTGCAACTCATCAATCTCGATGTCTTCATCAGTTTGAACCTGGAAAAAAATTAAAATTTCTACTAAGTTCTCAATTAAATTTTAATTACTGTAACTTTGAAATGGTCAATAACCATTTAAACACCTATAGCAGTGTAATATATAAATCAAACTATTTTATATCCTATAAATGTAAAAGTTATAAAATTGTAGGTAAGTTTCTAGTTTCACAATGTTTACGCACTAGAAAATAACCTTAAAATCTTTTTATTGGAATTGATCATAATATTAGTAAACTTTTTGTATAATAATTTTTCAAATAAACATACCGTTTTGTAGAATCAGACGCCATAGAGGTGTCAAAATTTTCTTCATCGTTACCATTGTTAGAGTCCTAAAACTAATGTACGATAAGACAAAAATTGGAATGTGCACTTAAAGGTATCGGGCAATGGTAAAATTTCCGATATTTTGGGCTGTAGGCCATCGTCGTGGGGTATCTAATTATTAGAAATGAAAATGATAGTCAAGTAAAACCAAAGAAGCGTAGCACCGAGTTTTGCAACATCAATCAACTCGATCTGTAAGTAAACAACGATATTAAAAGTCGACCCTATAAACAATCAGGACAACAACTTAGAAGAAAGTTATACTTCAAGGCATTGCTTTTGCGAGACATAATGCTTGAGTATAAGTAAGCTAAGGAGTAATATCCAAAACACTAAAGTATCTCATTTATGGTAAGGGTTCTAAAGATTGCTGCTAAACGTAGAGCACAACTTATAGGAATAATAAATCAAAACTATAAGCAAACACAACAAACCTACCTTTAGATCATTAACAAAGTTCAGCACTATGTAAAGTAGATCGCCAGAAGGAGAATTACTGGAGAAGATATTACTGAGTGTAAAACTTTCCTTCAGGCAAAGTCTACAGAAGTTATCCAATCTTCTTTCACCCATCTCCGGAAAGTTTTACAGATGAAGCGAAAGGAAGGTATTCTAGAAACTTACCAAAAGGAAATGTATGAACCATACAATATATATGAGCAATGAAAAGAATTTACCAACGCTTTGTTATTATAGAGGTAAATCTTACAATCTCACGAAAACAACAAACAAGTAACGTCCGCTCAGAAAGACCAAGAAATGGCGGATGGGCGAACAGCTCATCCAACGAGCAAGTAGTTCAAGGTTCTGTCACGAGTAATGTCAGTAATATCATGTGGTGTGCAGATTATCTTATTACTAATTATTAACTGAGAGCTTTTTCATTTTACTATATAAATGAAAAGATGTAGAATACCTTGAAGTTAACTTTAAGTTCAAATCTGTTCATGGAGAATGTCACCTTTAGCGGATAATCTTGTATGTGCTTAAGTTTGGTTTTGAAATGTTGTAGGATATCGTAGGTATTAGTTTTAACGTAGTCTTTTCTATATCATTTATTATAAGGTTTGAATCCGTGAAATTTAGTTGCAGTGCTACAAACTTTCATGTTTCAAGATTAAATAATGACTAATGTTAATACTGCAAGTGATTCGAAAATTACGGGAATGTTATTTCTAAAACTTACTAATATATCTCTGCTTCGGTAAAATGGGTGTTCTTCTTGTAAGCAGGGTATACCTGAATTTTCCCTTAGCAAGTGGCACATCTCTTGGATGGATATTGATTAGCAGGGGTTCTTTAAACATAGAGAGAGGTTAAGTTTATCACAAACCGAAATCATAATAAGAATAGAACGAAGCTGAGAAATCTGAAAGATATAGCAACTGAATAGCTACCTTTTTTGTTCGTTTCTTAATATATTTGATTGGTCTATCTAGTATGCATAAATTCTAGGAATATAATCGGGACATATTCTTTAGTCCGTGAAAACCAATCCACGGTAACATATCTACTGTTGATGCGGCCATACCAAGAACTAGAAGTTCATTGGTCCCCCTACCGTTAATCATCTCATCTATACTCGTAGTGCTTATATAGGTACCGGTGATAGAACGAAGACAGTAACCTTGATTGCCCTTAAATCTTATACAATACATAGGTTTTGAAGCGTTTAAACTGTAATCCTTTCCGAAAATGAGCGACATAACTTCAGATCTTTGTAGGCTTTGCTTGAAGGAAAGTTTCACACTACATGATATCTACTCCAGCCATACTACATCAGGGGAACTGATTTACCGTGTTATGAATTACGTTTATGACTTAGAAGTAGGTTCATTGTGACTTTTTTATCTTTACTGTATACTTGTTACATATCGATGCTCCGCATTAAAACTTGTAGGCAGTGTTAATTGTTATTGATTATAAGGATATGGATATAACGTAGGCGAGGATATGGCATTTTATGAATGATAAATACGTTAGGTATTATTTGATCGTTTTGCTTCGCGGAAACAATGCAGTTAATCAATTTCCATCCAAGAACTGATTCGATTTAAAAATGTATTTGCTTTTATTAATGTTTTTATAGAATATTAATATTATTTATAGTGGTTTGGTTATTTTATATCGCTAAGTTCGCTGTTCCGTTTGTTGGTATTTGTGTAGTGATGCATTATACTTTCTGTCCTTTAGATAACCCCCGACGACGGTCTCTTAACTCAAATATGTGCTCCGTGTATGTGGAAGATGTTGGAATTCGAAGGGTACAAGAGAAATGTCCATTATGCGAGAGTAGAAATTGTAAAATTGTTGAGCAAATTATCACACGTAAGTACGGTAATAGCATCAATTGAAAGAGTGTTTATGTTTTGCTGTTCTTCCTAACGTGCATTGATATAATTGTTTAACTATATCTTATGTTTAGGCTTCCACCGGAGTTTGTGACAGCCGTGAGATTGATGAAAGGCCTGTTGAATTAGATACTGCACAAGAGGTATGTTTATTGCTTCCAATGTTATCGAGGCATTAAATTGATATTAAGATTGTAATAAAAGGTACGAAGAGAAAGTAATTACATTTGTTGTTGACCTTATTTCCGAGTATATGGTATTGTTGATATGAAACCTGAAATTGAAAGATTACTCAATTGTAGGATTTTAATTTGTAGAACATTCGATTAATTGAAGGAATAGAGTTAACTAATGAGATTAGTGTACTAGCATATCATGTTATTTACTGTAACTCTGTAATCACACTATGGTAACAAGTAAACAACTACAAGACAATGATCCTTCAAAGGTCACGCCTTCTAGCAGACATCACTAGCAACACAGTTTTGATATGTATTCCTGCACATCTCAAGTACATTCCGATAATTTGTCGTACTTTTATTTAATTTTAGTTTTCTATGGAAGATTTTAGCAATAGAGAGAATCATGACATGTCCATGGAATCGGATTCTGCAGATTCGGTAAGTTTATCGAAACGTATAATATCAAGGAAATGTTTTGAAGTTCAAATAAATATAAGGAATAAATATGACATTCCCTGTATTCCTAAATGCTGTATATTCGGCCCATTTGGAATAGAATTACAATACTTATATATGCCTCTGTTGTTTTTTAACTTATATGTTATTATTTACAATTTTATAAATTTTATATTTATAGATAATTAACTAGTTTGATATATATTAAGCTGCTATCTGTGTTTAAATTGTTAATATGCATTCCACAGTTATAGTAATTAAAATTTTATCGAGAACTATGTGGAAATTTGAATTTTTACTAGGTTCCAGCTAATGATGATATTGATATTGAAGAGTGGCAGATGCCCAAAGAGTTAAAAAGAGAGGCAATCGATACTGAGGTTAGTAAAATATTTATCAGCTTTTCGACAATCAAATGTTATTTTCTGAATTTCATATATTCACATTGCTGTATATTTACTTCAGGGACAAGGAATTGAACCAGATTTGCATCATTTTGATAACATTATGAATATTGATAATGGGTCAGGTTCGTCAAAAGTGGTGAGCATTGCATTTGTTCATAATTCTTTTAACTTTCACTGGAAAATAATATAAAATAAAATATTCATTAGTTGTTGCTTGAGGTTTGACTTTGTGGGTGTACATTGCGTGAAAACCCTTTCTTCTTATTAATTTCTTTTGATAAATCATTTAATCAAATACAATTTAATTTAATTCAAAATAGGTATTACAAGGGCTGTACATAGAGGTGAAGCAAGAGGAGAGTGATCTGATTAGTGATGAAGTTGGTGCAATTCAGGTAATTACAATAATGGTTTAGTGATTATCATTTATCTTCTATTATTTATCAACTCTTGTTTGTGAAATATCTCCATTTCTCTGTATCATATAGTTAAGAGTTTCTGTAATAGAAATAATGTACTGGGGAAACTAAAAACTGTATAGATTTCACTCTTGAATTTTTGGAATAGAATCTTAAAGATATTTACGATTTCAAATGAATAAACAAAATATACCTGTCAAATTTTAATTTAAGGAGGTAGTCGAAATATAACTTGAAGAATTGAATGAAGAAGTATGGAAGGAATATCTTTTGAGCATTTGACAGAAAATAGTAATCAGATTACAGCATCAGCTTATATAGTTCCATATGTTTCATCCTATATGAGTTTCATTCATGCTTTGAGAGCTAGGGATAGAAAGTCTAATGTAACAACCAGAATGGCTCTCGACTACTTACTCATCCCACAACACACAACAACTGCATACCAAAAATCTTTTTGTATTGCTGTGGCAAAACTATGTAATAGCATCCTAATAATATTAAATATTCTAATTCATTGTCTGTTTTTAAAAAAAATTATTTTATTATTTTTTGCATTAGAAAGGTAATAATATGCATTTCACACCATGTTCTTATATTCAATGTCTATTATTCTTATAACAAAAAAGTATCTATGGTTTAATTTATTTATAATGATCTGTTTTGTATTTGTATTTCTTTTCTTTATGTTCTGAAGTGGGCAAAGAAGTCCACGTTTTCTTTCTTTCTCGATATTTTCAATTCTCTTCTTCAGTCTCCTTCTTTTTAATTCCTAAGGACTTGTTTCATTCTTATTTATAATTACTTTGACAGGTTTCATATTGATACTTATTACTAATATTTTTATTTTCAGTCTACTGTCTCATCAGAATCAAGGAATCATTTAAATTTGGAAGCCTCAGAAGAAATTGTTGGAAATTCCTTTGTGGGAAAGAGTATTTGCACTGCAGGAGATAACTCTTTTGTAACCAGAGAGGCCAATGAAGGGATAACTGAGGAAGACTCAAGAGATGAAGTTGTTCCAGAAGAGGAAGCAACATCTGTTGAGCTCTCAGAAATTATTCTGAATGATGCAGAATTAGAACTTTCTCATTTAAAAGCACGTCTTTCTAAGAGGAAGAGTGACTTTATTTGTGATATTTGCAAAAAACGTTTTACTAGGAAATGGGATGTGGGCAACCATGTTAGGGTTCACAATGATGATAGACCTTTTAGTTGTAATGTATGTAAAAAAACATTTAAGTGGGATTATTCGAGGTATGTACATGAGCTAAAACACCTTAGGGACAAAATGAGTTTTAGAAAGAGTAAAAAGGGAAGCAAGAAAAATCAGTACAGTTGTAGTGTTTGTGCAAAGAATTTTAGTACCAGAATAGTGTTACGTGATCATTCCAATTCGCATAGTGATAAATATAAATTTAACTTTTGTGGGAAATGTTTTAGGTGTAATGCTCATCTTAGCAGACATACAAGAATTCATACCAAGGAGAAGCCGTTTAAATGTGAAGTGTGCTCTAAATGTTTTACTCAAAAGAGTGATCTCATGAGACATTTGCTAATTCACTCTTCGGAGAGATCATTTTCATGTGATTCATGTGATAAGAGATTCAAGACTAAACAAGATAAGGAAGTGCATGAATTGTATCATTTGAGAAATAAATAAAATCCTTATACTTGCTATGTTTGTCCCTTTTCTAATTTTTCCTTATAGATAATAAGTATTTTTATGACATAATTTTTGGTTTGAAGAGAACAGTTTGATGAGGATGTTTGCAATGTAATGTAATTTTAAAGTTGTGAAAAAAATTCTGCTTCCTAAGAATCTGATTGCATAAAATTCAATTTTACTTCTAATAAAAGAATATTATGTAACAGTTTTAGCAATTGTTAAATTTGCTCACCTACTTAATATAAATTATAATATAAAAGGTTATGTTTAACGATAAGCTGAAGAAGGATATTGAGGCAAAACATCCTCTAGACAGGCATCCATGCCACTTTATTAGGATGTAATTATCCACATCTTTTTATAAACAACTGTTGTTCAAAGAAATATATCTCCAATTTTCAAAAAATGAAAATTTTATTTTGAATATTATTTCCTTAGTCAGGTATTTTTCCTTGCAAAACAGCTCTGATAAATTTGCAAGAGATAGTATTTTATTTTCTATGATTGTTATGTTACTTGAATATTCCTAAATTCTTAAATTCACTTTAAAATTTATTTTTGACCTTTCATCATTTGCACCTATGATCATACACTGAACACAAATGGGAATTCTTTAGAAAGGAATTTAGGACCCATCACTTTCCTGAACTCTATCCCTGAAAATTAACATCGCATCAAAACTCTATTGTTTAACATCTCCTGAATTCATTTTAACATGCATAGAACTTGAGTTTTTTTTTCTTTATTGCAAGGGCCAAGTACTGTAACTAGGATACAAAATTTTGGCACTAGACGACATTCGTCTTGCCTACTTCCTATATTATTTTTATACTGGTATCTGCAGCTATGTAATTTTTTCCCATAATACAGTGCAATATTGTAAATTTATGGAGTTCTTATGTACCCAGTCATATTCAGTTATGCTGTTGAGGTTGCTTGTGCCGTATTAAGTACACAATCCTACTGCATTAGATGTTTGTGAACAGTTTATCTCGCTCTTTACGATGGGAAGTGTCCAATTTCTGAAAGATATTAAAATTTCCTCTTTTTCAATTGAAGAAATATATGCAATAAAAGAAGTAGGGAGGCTTATTCCTTTGCTGAACGTATCTTAGAGTCAGAGTAACAGAGGTATGCAATACTGCCGAGTTATTAAGCCACAAGTAAATGAGAGAAACAGTTGGATTTGCGGCCGTGACTCTTCCAGTAGGCTATACTGTTTCGCTTGCTTTCTCTTTGCAAAGTACAAGAATGCAACGTGGATAAATATAGGTGTGCTCGATTTAAGGCATTTATTTAGAAAATTAAAAAGTATGAGGAATCTATTGGACAATAGAATGCCAGTTTTTGGTAAAATCGTGATCAGAAATACTTCAACCATGAACGAAACGATATAAAGCTGAACATGGAGTGAGAAATTGTGACATATCCGGAACTTGAACCCAGGTCTCCCACTTTCTGGGCTGGTTTTCTAACCACTAAACTACCTAACACCTGCCCGTAAAGTGGTATACCTGGATTTCAGTCACAATTTTTCTCTCCTTTTTTGACTTTGGGCTTAAAGCCCTGTTAGATATATATATATAATATTGCGAGTAAAATGTAGCTTCCATACTGCAAGCAGATCGACAACACTATTTTCATATTGGCACCATATCGGGACGGTCCTCAAAAGAAAAAAAGGATTGAAAATATTCTTAAAATTCACTGCAATTTAATCGTCTGGCATCAAACACGGGTCTTCCTGGTGAACTTACTATGCAGCACAACAGAAGATCACCATCTCTAACTATGTGTAAAAAATTCAAGCAGAAATATTAGCTGCAACTGCCTCAAACGATGTCCTACTTTTCACAAATATTCCTTATGAGAGAAAATTCAATGTGCTATGGTATTGTACCCAGGAACAGTGTGGCAGTATCTAATTTTTTTTTCTTCAACCAAGTCTTAATATAAATCTTTTAATAAAGCAAGACTTTCATATTATGTATTTTAAATGACACCTTTTTGCATTGTCCTAGCATCGAACCCAGCATATTCTCCGTAAAAGTCATTTATGTTTTCAATAGTTCATGACCATATATATGCGCTCCTTGAGTTTTGATTTATTTATTTATTTATTTACAAATTGTACGGGCAGTCAACCCTTTTACATAAAGATTTGGTACATTGAAGAGCACATTAATACAGTAAAAACGACAAAAATGAAAACATTAAATAGATAATACAAAAACAAGAAATTTAAATATAAAGACATAAGTCCTTTTTCGTAAAAAATATAAAGACATTAAATATATAAATCATTAAAATAAAAAATAAAAACAAGAAATTTAAATATAAAAACATAAGTCCTTTCACATAAGTATAGACAGAAGTCCATATACATAGAAATAAAAACATCAGCAATTAATCATCTGGAACACATCTTGATTAGAGTTTGCTAAGCGCATCATATGATGTATAGGATTATGGTACATGTAATTTGTTCTTGCATATGGTATACTGAATGGGTTTGGTCTATGTTGGTTATATTCAGGGTTATCAAATGTAATCATGCTGCGTAAGAAATGAGAGTCAATTCTATTGTTGATTAGTTTCTTAAGAAATTTTAAGTTTAAAATCTGCCTTCTCTCTTCTAAGTGGGTTATGTTGTATGTAATTCTAATGTAATCATAGGGTATATCTAAATATGAATAACCTAACTTGAATCCTATTATTCTTATTACTTTATTCTGTAATTTCTCCAGTCTATTTATGTACACAGCATAATATGGAGACCATACCGTTACACAATATTCCAAGATGGGACGAATCAATGTTTTATATAGTATGGCAATTATTTTAAAACTACTTTAAGTGGTCTAAGCTTGCCTTGAGATCGTCTACCAAGTCGTACAACCTTGCATTCGCTGACTTCGTAGTTCATCCCCACATCGGCCAAGATATCAGCAAGTTGTTTTACATCATGCTCCAGGTCTTCATTACTAGTAGAGGAAGCACTCTCTGGAACATTATGTAACAAGACATTTCTCAAACGCTTGTATCTTTCCATAGATTCCGCTACTGCCACTTCGATGACTTCCTCATGATTAGTGCATGACGATCGATCAACACGAAGTTCTTCAATTTGTAGTTTCAGCTCATTAATTATATCTACCAGCTTATCCACCTTATTCTTATTTGAGTTTACACATAAATCACAGTGGAACAATAATCGTCTATTTGCAATTTTAGTTGAATCACATCATTTCGGGTTAGTCCGCCACATGTTGCATGAAGCGGCAACAGACAATTGTCGCACTTAATTTCCTTCTCAGGCGCAATTAAATCTTTACAAATTATGCACTGATTAACGAAAGGCATTATGTGAGCAATAATTAATCTATATTTAACAACCAATGTTGCAAAATCGTGTAAATAAAGAAAAAACGGAGTGCTCACAATACCGCGTGTATACCGTACCAAAACCGGAAGTATCCCAATGATTCTTAACCTATACAGGAAGTATTTTTTGGAAATTCCCGAAAATCAAAGCAATGCATTTAAACGGGGAAAATCGGGACTTTGGGGCCTTCTGGAATCGAGCCCATGACACCAAGGTTCAAAGTCGGCTTTTTTCTGGAGGTTACACGTTATGGCCAATACGTCGTAAAATTTTCAAGTCAGTGAGACTTGTGGATCATTGTTAGAATTTTGGTCCCCTATGAATGTGTATATATATAGATATGAATAGATATATGCATCGGTATATCCGGAGAAACGTCTACATATTACAATGTATATGAGTAATGATAAGAATTAATCGACGCTTGGTTATCATTGAGGTTTATCTTACAATCTCACTAAAACAACAAACAGGTAACCTCCGCTCAGAGAGACCAAGAAAAGGCAGATGGATGAACCGCTCATCCAATGAGCAAGTAGTTCCAGGTTCTGTCACGAGTAGTATCATGTGCAGATTACCTAATTACTAATTATTAACTGAGAGCTTTTTCATGTAACTATATAAATAAAAAGATGTAAAATACCTTGAAGTTAAATTTTAATTCAAATCTGTTTATGGAGAATGACAACTTTTGCGGATAATCTTGGATATGTTTACGTTTGGTTTTGAAATATTGTAAGATATCGTAGGTATTAGTTTTAACGTAGTCTTTGCATAACATTTATTGTAAGGTTTGAATCCGTTAAAGTTAATCGCAGTGCTACAAACTCTCATGATTCAAGATTAAATAATTACTAATATAAATACTGCAAGTGATTCGAAAATTACGGGAATGCTATTTGAAAAAATTACTCATATGGCAGAATGGGTGTTTTTCTTGTAAGCAACGTATTCCTGTATTTTCCTAAAGCAAGGGGCACATCTCTTGGATGGATATTAATTAGCAGGGGATGTTTAAACATAGATAGGGGTTCAGTTTAACGCAAACCGAAATCATAAGAATAATATTACTTAGCTTAGAAATCTGAAGGTTATAGCAACTGAATAGTTACATTTCTTTCTTAGTTTCATATTATATTTGATTGGTCTCCTTATTATACCTAAATTCTTAGAATATTGGTACAGGTCCTTTAGTACGTGAAAACCAATCGAAAGTAACGTATCTACCGTTGATGCGGCGATACAAAGAACTAGAGGTTCATTGATCCCCTTACCGTTAATCATCTCATATCTAGTTATATGTCGTTGTGATGTTATACCTACCGGTGATAGAACGAAGACAGTAACATTGATTGCTCTCAAATCATAATACAATTCACAGATTTTGAAGCATTTAAACTGTAATCCTTTCCGAAGATGAGTGACATAACTTTAAATCTTTGTAGGCTTTGCTTGAAGGAAAGTTTCACACTACATGATATCTACTCCAGCCTTACTTCATCAGGGGATCTGGTTTACCGCGTATTGAATTACGTTTATGATTTAAAAGTAGGTTCATTGTGACTTTTTTATGTTTACTGTATAGTTGTTACATATCGATGCTCCGCATTTAAACTACTAGATAGTGTTAATTGTTATTGATTATAAGGATATGTACATATCATAGGCGAGAATATGGCATTTTATGAATGATAAATACGTTAGGTATTATTTGATCGTTTTGCTTCGCGGAAATAATGCAGTTCCTTTATTTCCATCAAAGAACTGATTCGATTTAAAAATATTTTTGCTTTAATTAATGTTTTTATAGAATATTAATAGTATTCATAGTGGTTTGGTTATTTTATGTCGCTAAGTTCGCTGTTCCGTTTGTTGGTATTTGTGTGGTGATGCATTATCCTTTCTTTCCTTTAGATCATTCCCGACGACGGTCTTTTAACTCAAATATGTGCTCCGTGCATGTGGAAGATGTTGGAATTCGAAGGGTACAAGAGGAATGTTCATTTTGCGAGAGTAGAAATTGTTAAATTGTTGAGCAAATTAACACACGTAAGTACGGTAATAGCATGAATTGAAAGAGTTTTTATGTTTTGCTGTTTTTCCTAACGTGCATTGATATAATTGTTTAACTTTATCTTACGTTTAGGCTTCCACCGAAGGTTGTGACAGCCGTGAGTTTGATGAAAGGCCTATTGTACTTGATTCTGCACAAGAGGTATGTTTATTAATTCCAATGTTAACAAGGCATTAAATTGATATTAAGATCGTAATAAAAGATACGAAGAGAAGGTATTTACCTTTGGTGTTGACCTTATTGCTGAGTATATGGCGTTGTTGATAGGAAACCTGAAATTGAAAGGTGACTCAATTGTAGGATTTTAATTTGTAGTACATTTGATTAATTGAAAGAATAGAGTTAACTACTGAGACTAGTGTACTATAATATCATGTTATTTACTGTAACTCTGTAATCACACATATCGAGTACACAATTACAAGACAATGATCCTTCAAATGTAACCCCTTCTAGCAGACATCATAGCAGTTTTGATATGTATTCCCGCGCTTCTCAAGTACATTCCGATAATTTGTTGTACTTTAATTTACTTTTAGCTTTCTATGGGAGATTGTTGCAATAGAGAGAACGATGACAGCTCCATAGAATCGGATTCTGCACATTCGGTAAGTTTATGGAATCGTATATTATCAAGGAAAAGTTGTGAAGTTCGAATTGATATAAGTGATAAATACGAGATTCCTGTATTCATAAATGCTGTATATTCGGCACATGTGGAATAGAATTACAATATTTATAGATGCCTCAGTAGATGTTTGACTTTTGTTGTGTTATTATTAACAATTTTATAAATTTTAAATTTATAGGTAATAAACTAGTTTGAAATATATATATATATATATATCTATTATATATAGACGCTTCTCCGGATATACCTATATACACACTCACTCATTCCAGGAAAAAGCCGACTTTGAACCTCGGTTTCATGGGTTCGATTCCAGAAGGCCCCAAAGTCACGATTTTCCCCATAAGAATACATGGCGGGGATTTTCAAAAATTTTTTTGAGGCACTTCCCGGAAAGTTAGAGAACTGAAATTCAAGGGACTGCTAGAAACCGTGCATATCTTACGAAAATCAAAAAAACATCTTCGAATATTGTCCATGGTTCGATGCTAGGTCGGTGCAAAAATCGGCCGTTTAAAATGCACTGCGGCGATTTTTAAGATTTTTTTTGGATCCTTTCCCGATAACATGGATACTTGAAACTCAGCACGTGGATAGATATCATGAATATATTTCATAATAAAATTTAACATTTTCGCTGAGGGTCCTTGGTTCGATCCCAGACAGAGATTTCTACTTCACAATGCATTTCTTACGGAGATAACGGAAATAAATTTAGGTACTTCCCGACATGCTAAATACTTCAAACTTTGCATGAAACGAGAACAAGTTTTTACAAATCAAACTGTGCATTCTCAACTTACAATATGTCTTGGGTTCGACACCAGGTGTCTCTGCAATCTAAAGTTGATCCGATTTTTATGAATTATTTTGAAACCTTTCCCAATAAGATAGAAATTTAAAATTCGGCATGTAGATAGACGTCATAAATAACTTTCAGAAACATCTTTTAGATTTCCAGGATCGTCCTTGGTTCGAATCCAGAGAGCCATTTACATTCGTGAAAATTAAAACGTCTTTTGAGGCAGTTGTAGCCAATATTTCTGCTTGAATTTTCACAAATAGTTACAGATGGTGATCTTCTATTGTGCAGCATAGTAAGTTCACCAGTAAGACCCGGGTTCGATGCTAGACGATGAAATTTCAGCGAATTTTTTAGAAAAATTTCAATCCTTTTTTTTTCTTTTGAGAACCGTCCCGTAATGATGCCGATATGAAATTAGTATTGCCGATCTGCTTGCAGTATGCAAGCTACATTTTACTCGTATATATATATATATATATATATATATATATATATATAACACTGCTATTGATGCTTAAATAGTTAATGAGCATTTCACAGTTACAGTTATTAAAATTTTATTGAGAACTATGTGGAAATTTTAATTTAGGTTCCAGCTAATGAAGAAATTGATATTGAAGAGTGGCAGATGCCAAAAGAGTTTAAAAGAGAGGAAATCAATACTGAGGTGAATAAAATATTAAAAGGCTCTTTGAGTATTAAATGTTATTTTCTGAATTTAAAGTATTCACAATACTATATGTTTCCTTCAGGGACAAGCAATTGAATCAGATTCTCATATTGACGAGAACATTATGAATATTATTATATTATGAATATATTGATATTGGGTTACATTCCTCTAAAGTGGTGAGCATTGCATTTGTTGATAATTCTTTTAACTTTCACTGGAAAATAATATGATATAAAAAATTCAATGGATATTGCTTGAGTTTTGACTTTGTTTATGTACATAGAGTGAAAACCCTTTCTTCGTATTAATTTCTTTTGATAAATCATTTAATCAACTTCAATTTAATTTAATTCAAAATAGGTATTACAAAGGCTGGACATAGATGTGAAGCAAGAGGAGAGTGATCTGATTAATGATGAAGTTGGTGCAATTCAGGTAATTACAATAATAGTTTAGTAATTATCATATATATTCTATTATTTATCAACTGTTGTTTGTGAAATATGTTCTCTTTGTCATATAGTTAAGGGTTTCTGTGAGAAAAATACAGTTCTAGGGAAAATTAAAACTGTATAGATATAAATGTTGTGTTTTGAATGGAATCTTATGAATATTTACGATTACTAAATGCTATAACAATATATTTCTGTCAAATTTTATTAAAAGGAAGTAGTCAAAATATAACTTGAAGAATTGAATGAGGAAGTATTTAAGGAATATCTTTTGCGCTTTTGACAAAAAATAGTAATCAGTTCTCAGTATCAGCTGATACGGTTGTCTATGTTTCATTGTATATGGGCTCTTGTTATACTTTGAGAGTTTTAACTCTATTAAATATATGTATATGGTTCATTTTTAACTTTGAAATTATGATCATATTACTTCTTACTTTGCCAATCTTGCATGGCTAAAGGTAAAAACTAGAAGAAAATATATGCTTGGATCATATTTGTATCGTCTTTATGGATATAAAAAAACAGATTATATCAGTTTTTAGGGATAAAAAGTCTAATATAACAACCAGACTGCCTCTCGACCACTAACTCATCCCACAACACAGAACCACTGTATACCAAACATCTATTTTTATTGCTGTGACAAAGCTATGGAATAGCATCCTAATAATATTAAATATTCTACTTCAATGTTTTTAAAAACAAACTATTTCATTATCTTTTTGCATTAGAAACAGAATTATATGCCATTCATGCCATGGCGTTACATAAAATGTCTATTATTTTTTATAATATAAATGTATCCACAGTTTAATTTAATTTATAATGAGCTTTCTTGCATTTGTATTTCTTTTCTTCGTGTTCTTAAGTAGACAAAGAAGTCCACATATTCTTTCTTTCTCGATATTTTCAATTCTCTTCTTCAGTCTCCTTCTTTTGCATTCCTAAGGACTTGTTTCATTCTTAATCAGAATTACTTTGACATGTTTCATATTGATACTAATTACTTATATTCTTCATTTCAGTCGACTGTGTCATCAGATTCGAAGAATCATTTAAGTTTGGATGCTTCAGAAGAAACAGTTGTAAATTTATTCGAGGGAGAGAGAATTTGCACTACAGAAGATAACTCTTTTGTAATCAGAGACGCCAATGAAAGGATAACTGAGGAAGACTTAAGAGATGAAGTTGTACCAGAAGAGGAAGCAATATCTGTTGAGCTGACAGAATCTATTCTTAAAGATACAGAATCAGATTTGTCTCATTTAAAAGCATCTCTTTCTAAGAGGAAGAGTGGGTTTATTTGTGATATTTGCAATAAGCGTTTTGACTCAAAACAGAATTTGGGCAACCATGTAAGTGTTCACAATGATGAAAGACCTTTTAGTTGTAGTGTATGTAAAAAATCATTTAAGCAGGATACTGGGAGGTATGTACATGAGCTAAGACACCTTAGGGACAAAATGACTTTTGGAAGGAATAATAAGGGAAGCAAGAAAAATCAGTACAGTTGTGGTGTTTGCGCAAAGAATTTTAGTGCCAGAAAGGTGTTACGTCAACATTCAAATTTGCATAGTGAGAAATATAAATGTACCTCTTGTGGGAAATGTTTTATTAGTAATGCTAATCTTAGGAAACACATAAGAATTCAAACCAAGGAGAAGCCGTTTGAATGCAAAGTGTGCTGTAAATGTTTTACTGAAAAGGGTAATCTGAATAAGCATTTGCTTATGCACTCGTCAGAGAGATCATTTTCATGTGATTCTTGTGATATGAGATTCAAGACTAAAAAAGGGAAGGCAGAACATGAACTGTATCATTTGAGAAATAAATAAAATCCTTATACTGTGTATGTTTGTCCTTTCCCTAATTTTTCCTGATAGATAATAAGTATCTTTGTGACACAATTTTTGGTTTGAAGAGAACATTTTGATGAGGATTTTTTTAATGTAGTATAAATTTAAAGTAAAGAAAAAAATCATACTATTGGCTTCCTAAGAATCTGATTGCATACAATTCAATCAATTTTACTTTTATAATATATTTCTATGTACCAGTTATTGCAATTGTTAAATTTGCACAACTGAACCAAAAATTTCTTCTCGGCTTGGAAAATTGTTAGGGCAACAACTAATGGCTTCATTACCAGGGTAAGATAATCTTTTCAGCTAGCTTAGCCTGGAGACTGATCAAATACATCTGTAGTTATTCTTGAAAAGAAGTTCCTACTGCGTTCAGTCCTCACAGGAAATTCATTTATACCTCTAGCGCAGCACAAATATTTCAAAAATACTTGTAGCAGAGTCAACCACTCCTTTCCTTCGCCCCTTCCCTCCCATGAGAAGAAAAGTTTGGTTTCAGGGTGAACAATGTAGTTAGAACTGCCTCTTGATGCAATCAATGCGCGAGGAATTCAAATGTTCACCTTCAATTACTCGAAATACCTCTGAAGTAGATTACAAGTATAAATTCCTTTTTTTGTGTACCATTTGAAGTAAAAGTTACTAAAAATGTAATCATTGCAAGTACTCCGAATACTTTTACTTCGTTACATCCCATCTTTTGATTTAAGCAAGTGATTTTAATAACAATAAGGAAAAGAAATCCTTCCTAACCCTCAACATGGATAAGCATAGCATCTTTCTCCTCCATCGTTATATTCTCTCTCTCTTTTCTCGAGGCTCACTCGAAATGTCGTGTCTGTTGGACAATTTGCTGCCTTAAGTGGTAACTTTTTATTGTAAGGGACTGTACTTTACGAAATACAGTTGTTAGAATTACAATTGGGGTCTGAGCCCATTGTAGGAATTTGCATCTCAATGTTTATGATTAGATTTTTTTTAATGATCCCTGTATCACCAATAAATTTAAGTTCAAGTTCCAAATCATTCCCTCATTTCGTGATTGCACAATAAATGCATTAAAAGAGCATTGCTTACATAAGTTTACTAAATTAACCTTTCGACTAGCCACGGAACCTCTTGCGGAAAAGGAAACCCAAATTAATTATTGTTCTCTTCATCGTTAAATCTTTGATATTGTTTAGTTTATGGACCACAATTTACTTACATAAATTCTGCAACTATATATATATATAAGAGTAAAATGTAGCTTGCATACTGCAAGCAGATTGCCAACACTGATTTCATATGGGCATCATATCGGGACGGTCCTAAAAAGAAAAAAAAAGATTGAAAATATTCTTAAAGTTCACTGCAATTTAATCGTCTGGCATCGAACCCGGGTCTTTCTGGTGATACGTCCTATGCAGTACAACAGAAAATCACCACCTCTAACTATGTGTCAAAACTTAAGCAGAAATATTGGCTGCAACTGCTTCATACGACGTCCTACTTTTTACATGTATTCCTTATGTGAGAATTTGTAATGTGCTCTGGCATCGAACCCAGGAACAGCATTTCGTATCTAAATGTGTTTCTTAAGCTGAGTCTTAATATACATCTTCTAGCAAAGTAAGAACTTCATATCATTTCAATATATACTTCAAAATAAATAATGAAAACTAACTCAATGCATTATAAATGGGGGATATATTTACCATCTGCCTTCGAACCCAGGGCTTTCTAGTAATTTTTTCTATGCAGCACTAAAGAAGATCACATCCTTTAACCATGTGTGAAAATTCAAGCAAAAATATTAGGTGCAACTGCCTCAAATGACCTCCTACTTTTCCCTTATATTCCTTATGAGAGAAACTTTTATGTTCTCTGGCATTGAATCTAGGAACAGTAAGGTCTTATTTAATTTTTTTTTCAAAAACCTATGCTTAATAGACATCTTCCAGATAAGCGAGAACTTCCTATCATTTCGATAAGTGCATGAAAAAAATAATGAAAATCTACCTCAATGTATTTCAAATGTCCGATTCTTGCATCGTCCTAGCATCGAACCAAGGATATTCTCCGTGGATTCATTTATGTTTTCGATAGATCATGACCATATCTATAGGCTCCTTGAGTTTGGATTCTTTACCTATCCGGAAAGTGTTTTTTAAAAATTCCCGAAAATCAAAGCAATGCATCTAAACGGGAAAAATCGTGACTTTGGGGCCTTCTGGAATCGAACCCATGACTCCGAGGTTCAAAGTCGGCTTTTTTCTGGAGGTTACACGTTATGGCCAATACGTAGTAAAATTTTCAATTCAGTGGCACTTGTGGAACATGGTCAGAATTTAGATCCCTTATGAATGTGTATATATATATATATATATATATATATATATATATATATATATATATATATATATATATACGAGTAAAATGTTGCTTGCATACTGCAAGCAGATCGACAACTCTATTTTCATGTCGGCATCATATCGGGACGGCCATCAAAAGAAAAAATGGATTGAAATTTTCTTAAAATTCACTGAAATTCCATCGTCTGGCGTCGAACCCGGGTCTTTACTGTTGAAGTTACTATGCAGCACAATAGAACATCGCCATCTCTAACTATGTGTGAAAATTCAAGCTGAAATATGGGCTACAACTGCCTCAAAAGACGTTCTCATTTTCACGAATTTATATGGCTCTCTGGATTCGAACCAAGGACGATCTTGGAAATCTAAAAAATGTTTCTGAAAGTTATTTACGATCTCTATCTACATGCCGAATTTCAAGTTTCTATATTGTTGGAAAAGGGTTCAAAATAATTATTGAAGATCGGATCAGTTACTGATTTTAGAGACGCCTGGTGTCGAACCCAGGACACATTGACAGCTGGGAATGCACAGTTTGATTTGTATACACTTAATCTTTCTTAGTGCAAAGTTTGAAGTCTTTATCGTGCCGGGAAGTACCTATAATTTGTTTCCGTTATCTCCGTAAGAAATGCATTGAGGAATTTTAATTACCCTCTGGGATCGAACCAAGGACCATCAGCGAATGTGTAAAATTTGATCCTGAAATTTATTATTGATCTCCAACTCCATGCCGAATTTCAAGTTTCCATGCCATCGGGAAAGGGTCCAAAAAAAATCTTAAAAATCGCTACAATGCAATTTAAACGGCGGATTTTTGCCCCGACCTAGCATCGAACCCAGGATATTTTCCGTAAAACTCATTTATGTTTTGGATAGATCATGACCATATATATAGGCTCCTTGAGTTTTGATTCGCTACCTATCCGGAAAGTATTTTTTTTTAATTCCCGAAAATAAAAGCAATGCATTTAAACGGGAAAAATCGGGACTTTGAGGCCCTCTGGAATCGAACCCAAGACATTGAGGTTCAAAATCGCAATTTTTCTGGAGGTTATACGTTATGGCCAATATGTCGTAAAAATTTCAAACCATTGACGCAAGTGGTTTAGCCTGTGACTTTGTATCCTCTCTATATATCTATTATATATAGATGCTTCTCCGGATTCATTCATATATATATACGAATAAAATGTAGCTTGCATACTGCAAGCAGATCGGCAATACTAATTTCATATCGGCATCATATCGGGACGGTCCTCAAAAGAAAAAAAAAAGGATTGAAATTTTTCTTAAAATTCGCTGAAATTTCATCGTCTGGCATCGAACCCGTGTCTTTACTGTGAATTTACTATGCAGCACAATAGAACATCACCATCTCTAACTTTGTGTGAAAATTCAAGCAGAAATATTGCCTGCAACTGCCTCAAAAGACGTTCTAATTTTCACGAATGTAAATGGCTCTCTGGATTCGAACCAAGGACAATCTTGGAAATCTTAAACATACTTCTGAAAGTTATTTATGAACTCTATCTATATGCCGAATTTCATGTTTCTATATTATTGGGAAAGCTTTCAAAATAATTACTAAAAATCGGATCAACTTCTGATTTCAGAAACACCTGGTGTCGAACTCAGGACATATTGTAAGCTGTGAATGCAGGGTTTGATTTGTAAAGACATGCTTTTGTATCCTGCAAAGTTTGAAGTCGATAGCATAACGGGAAGTACCTAAATTTTGTTTCCGTTATCTCCGTAAGAAAGGCATTGAGGAATATAAATGTCCCTCTGGGATCGAACCAAGGACCATAAGCAAATATGTAAAATTTGATTATGAGATATATTTATGATATCTAACCTCATGTTGAATTTCAAGTTTCTATGCCATCGGGAAGGGGTCCAAAAAAAATCTTCAAAATCGCCGCAATGCATTTTAAACGGCCGATTTTTGCCCCGGCCTAGCATCGAACCAAGGACAATAATCGATGATGTCTTTCTGATTTTCGTTGGCTATTCATGGCATCTAGCGATCCCTCAAGTTTCAACTCTCTGCTTCTCCGGGAAGTGCCTCAAAAAATTTTCGAAAATCCCTGCCATGTATTCTTACGGACAAAATCGCGACTTTGGGGCCTTCTGGAATCGAACCCATGACACTGAGGTTCAAAGTCGGCTTTTTCCCGGAGGTCAAACGTTATGGCCAATATGTCGTAAAAATTTCAACTCAATCTCTCTTGTGGTTTAGGCTGTGAGTTTGTATCCTCTCTATTTATATATATATATCTATTATATATAGATGCTTCTCCGGATTCATTCATATATATACCTATATAGATAGATAGGATACAAATTCACAGCCTAAACTACAAGCGTCATTGATCTGAAATTTTTATGACATATTGGCCATAACGTGAAACCCCCAGGAAAAAAGAGACTTTGATCCTCAGTGTCATAGGTTCGATTCCAGAGGGCCCCAAAGTCCCGATTTTTCCCGTTTGAATGCATTGCCGTGATTTTCGGGAATTAAAAAAAAATACTTTCCGGATAGGTAGAGATGTAAAACTCAAGGTGCCTATATTTATGGTCTTGGACTTTCGAAAACATCAATGACTTTTACAAAAGTTATCCTGGGTTCGATGCTAGGACGATGCAAAGATCTGCCCTTTAAAATACATGGGAGCCGTTTTTCATTATTTTTTAAGATGCATTTATCGAAATGATAGGATGTTCGTGCTTGGCTGGAAGATGTATGGTACGAATAAGTTTTAGAAAAAAATTTTCATAAGACCGTACTGTTCCTGGGTTCGAAGCCAGAGCACAATAACGTTTCTCTCATAAGGAATATAAAGGAAAAGTAGGACGTCATTTGAGGCAGTTGTAACCAATATTTCTGCTTGAATTTGCATACGCGGTTAGAGATGGTGTTTTTCTTTTGTGATGCATAGAAAGTATTGCCTGAAAGACCCGGGTTCGATGCCGGGTAGTAAAAATATCACCCATATATAATACTATGGGGTATCTTTTCATAATTTTTTTATGCATTTATCGATATGTAAGGGAGCTCTTGCTTAGATGGAAGATGTATATTAACACTTTGTTTAAGAAAAAAAATAGATAAGACCATGCTGTTCCTGGGTTCGATGCCAGAGCACATTATAATTTCTCAAATAAGGAGTGTATGTGAATAGTAGGACGTCGTTTGAGGTAGTTGCACCTAATAGTTTTGCTTGAATTTTCACACATAGTTTGATATGGTAATTTTATATTTTGCTGCATAGTAAGTACACCAGGAAGACCGGGGTTCGCTGCCAGGTGATTAAATTGCAGCGAATTCTACGAATATTTTGAATTTTTTTTTTCTTTTGATGTCCGTCCCGATATGATGCCGATATGAAATTAGTGTTGTCGATCTGCTTGCAGTATGCAAGCTACATTTTACTCGTATATATATATATATGGATACATGAATGAATCCGGAGAAGCATCTATATATAATAGATATATATATATATATATGAATAGATATATGTATAGGTATATCCGGAACACGTCTACATATTACAATATATATATATGAGTAATGATAAGAATTTATCAACGCTTGGTTATCATTGAGGTACATATTTCAATCTCACGAAAACAACAAGCAAGTAACGTCCGCTCAGAAAGACCAAGAAATGGAAGATGGCCGAACATCTCATCCAATGAGCAAGTAGTTCCAGGTGCTGTCAGGAGTAGTATCATGTAGTGTGCAGATAACCTAATTTATAATTATTAACTGAGAGCTTTTTTAGGTAACAATATAAATAAAAAGTTGTAGAATACCTTAAAGTTAAATTTTAATTCAAATCTGTTCATGGAGAATGTCACCTTTAGCGAATAATCTTGTATGTGTTTGTTTGGTTTTGAAATATTGTAAGATATTGTAGGTTTTAGTTTTAACTTAGTCTTTTCTATATTATAAATTATAAGGTTTGAATCCGTGATATTTAGTCGCAGTGCTACAAACTTTCATGTTTCAAAATTAAAGAATGATTAATATTAATACTGCAAGTGATTCGAAAATTACGGGAATGCTATTTGTAGAATTTACTCATATATCTCTGCTTCGGTAAAATGGGTGTTCTTCTTGTAAGCAACGTATTCCTGTATTTTACTAAAGCAAGGGGCACTTTTCTTGGATGGATAATGATTAACAGGAGATGTTTAATCATAGAGAGAGGTTCAGTTTATCGCAAACCGAAAGCATAAGAAGAATATTACGTAGCTGATAAATCTAAAGATATAGGAACTGAATAGTTATATTTATTTCTTAGTTTCTTAATATATTTGATTGGTCTCCTTATTATACCTAAATTCTTAGAATATTGGTACAGGTTCTTTAGTCTGTGAAAACCAATCCAATACAACCTATCTACTGTTGATGCGGCAATACAGAGAACTAGAGGTTCATTGATCCCCTTACAGTGAATCATCTCATATCAAGTTACACGCGTTGTGTTTATATACATACCGGTAATAGAACGAAGTACCATTGTACCATTGTAACCATTGTAATTGTACCATTTAAACTGTAATCCTTTTCGGAGATGAGTGAAATAACTTCAGTTCTGTGTAGGCTTTGCTTGAAGGTAAGTTTCACACTACATGATATCTACTCCAGCCATACTATATCAAGGGATTTGTTTCTGTCACTGTCACTGCTTGTCTCAGTGTGCAAGAGAGAGATAGGAACTCAATTTTCTTTGTCTCTCTTTTGCTCCAGCAGTATAGCCAATCAGAATTTGAAAATTTTGGTCATAAACTCTTTTAGTGACTAATAACTCACTTAAAAATAGAAATGGAAGAATTTAGCTTAAATTTGTATTTAATATTATAAGAAACAAGAAAAATTAAATATAAAATAGAAATAATTTTTTTTAAACTGGGTTTTTTCATGAAGTAAATAAAATATGTTATGACAAGAGTTTCTATAAGAGAGTAAAATCAATATAAAGTGATCAATTGAGTGCGAGATGTCGTAAAACCAAAAATCTTCTCTGTAAAAGATATAAATATTTTGCAACATTTCGTGTTTACATTATTGCATTGGCTACCATGTGGCGATCATGGGCTATAATGGGCTACCTTCAACGTTGTATTTGTATTTTTTTTTAGCCAAGATGATGCTTCTTTACTCTATAATTGACTAAATGTTTTGCATGTGATCATCACGCTGACACATTCATTGGCAACCATGGGGCTAAAGGTGTTGTGCGTGATTTGAGAATTAACTATATGAAAATTGCCTGTCAAGGCTTGCATTTAACGTTATATCTGAATCCTTATTTTGCGAAGATGAGGCTTAATTGCTTGATATCTGACTAAATGTTTTGCATTTAAACATTGTGCTGTCACATTTTAGTAAAATTTAAATTTTACCCACATTTTTTGCATTTTCTTGGATAAAGTAATGGTAGGTAAATTTATTTTGATAATATCTTGCTATGTATTGGGACCGTTAAGATTTCGTAAAACCCAATTGTGTATAGATGTTAATATGGTGAAAATGCGAAGTTTCTGTTAATATGTTACTATTGTCACAGTATAAGGATATGTATTTGGTAAATTTCTAGTTTTACCATTTATTTTATCACTAAAATACATGACTACGATTTAATGCGGTATTTGGGCATTATATTAGTTATTAACGTATGCGTATCAATTCTTACATAGCTTGTCGAATAATTTGGGTGAGCATCTGTCTTCTTTCTTTATAACGTATACATATTTATGTAGTTATAATATTCACAAGGTAATATGGTGTTGTCATTTACACAAGTGTTTATTTTACAATGTTAATTTGTAGGTGCTCGATAACTTAAAAATGCATCTTGCGTTGGGCATCCAGGACTGCTGTAGTATGATGATTTTTGGAAAGAAATAGTGCAAACCTGTCCGTTAAGAGGTAAAATCATCTTCATTAACGTTAAGTATCAATTTATATAAATATCTTTATTATATCATCTTCCTAAGCATTCGGGTATGAACTTATGCTGTACCTAGAATACAGGCAATTCATCTCGTAGCTATGTAAATGTCCGTTCTCTCAGTGTTTGTATAGAAATAGAACCATGAAAATCCATGCAAAGTTTTGTAGTGTTACTAAGTTCTTTTGAAATTCTTATTATCATTTGGACCTTATTATCTTTTGGACCATAACTGGATACCATCGTATGGTATGGTTTACTATATGTTTATTAAGGATAGCTCTTAGCAGATAGTTTGATTCTGCAACCAATTATTATGTTGCTGTTTCATCTTGCAGAACTTACTTCAGTAGATTTTAGTATTGTAGTATGGCATTAAATACATCAATTCATCATATCATTTAATAATACTTATTCAATTTATTTCACTGTAAAACCTATGCACCAAAAAGAAGTTTCATGTACCCTTAACCGATAACGCAATAGATGCGAATTTGCAGTCAATGCAAGGCGGGTTCTCCAATATAGTGTGAATTTCTGTATCAGTTTGGTATAGTTTATAACATGGCAGCGTAAGTATTGATGAAAAAGTATTGAAAAGAACGAGTTATGTAGTATTCAGCGAGTGGATCTCTTTACATGATGTAATTAGATCGTTTGGTCCCTTGCATCGTTAAGAAAACCTTTCATCGAGAATTTTTATTATGTTACTTGTTTTTATTTAATGGGCATAGTTTTAGTAATAGAATAATTGTGTATTTGAAATGCATTGTTGATTATGAATTTAGTCCCAACCGTTGGATTTCTAATACGATTAATATGTGTTCTTTTTATTTGCAATTGAAACTTCTCTTTGAGGTTTATTTCTCTTCCTTTATATAACTATATAGTTATATAAATATATTTCGTCTGAAAGCCTTGCAAATTATAAAAGATGCTATTTCCTCCTACTACAATGTAATTTGAATATATCTAAGTCGTAATTTCAAGATTTATAAACAATCCTATAACTTTTCCCCACAAATTTATTTGGAAACCTCACAGGGCATTTCATTTATTCCATTATGAAAGTTCTCTTTTTGTTCATTGAGTCATCCAGTTTCTTTTGGTATGATATTAAAGTTAAAATTTCTAAAACTTATTGGTTAGGGTATACACAAAAATAGGCAGCACATCTTCTTTGAGGGCTTGTTAGCATTGAATGACTTATAGTGTAATTCATTAATTGAAGTGACATATTCTAGTAATTTGATAAGTCATGGGTTTTTGTTTGCTATTTTAAATATAACGTATATCTAATGAATGACTGCAATAATAAATCAGTCAGGTAACTATTATTCTTAGAATTCAACCCATTTCAACTCTCTCTCTTCACACCTGCATGATTTTTGTTTACTAAAAATTCCGCCTTGGAATTCCACCTACTTTTTGTAGGCAGAAGAAATTTTACCTGCCTGCGGAATTTAATTCCGGCGGAAACCGGAATTATGGGTTAAAAAATCGTTCCAGCAATTTCACTCGGAGAAAGCACCATGATGACGTATAATTCCGAAGAAAACTGAATTCCATTCGGGTCTGAATTATTACAAAATTGACGCCCTGAAAAGGAAAGACAATTGAATTCCTAATTTGAGGGAATTTTTAAAATTTTCTCTATCGTTAGTTGTATATTGTCCAGTATTTTAAAATGATATAAATAAAATGTATGTAAAAGAACACGTTGGTTAGGGGGCATCAATTAATTATGTGTGGTGATTTTTGTGATTGACCCCCTCTCCCCTCCAGGGAGATATTGTGAGATTTGGCTAGACCTCCTCCTCTAATCTCAGTAGTGATTGTTCAAAATGCCTGTTTTCAGGGTAAATATTTTAATTTATGCTTAATTCTATTGGATTTATTAAAAAAAATTTTTTAAGTATTATGATTTAGGACTAGTTGAGACTACTATTTAAGACTACTGAGATTGTAGTCTAAATTCATAATGAAAATATTTACACTCCGAAAAGACAACACTTCAAGCATTTCAACAAGGTACCCTCTTGCCCATTACATCCCTCTGCCTGCTTTTGCAGGATGTAAAAAAATATATTGTTGAGTACATGATCGATGTAACCAGGGTAGCCTGGAAAATTTCTTTTCCCAAGGTGAAAGTATGATTGCATGACCATTAGGGTGGATTGAAAATTTTTTTTCCAAATTTGTCAATGGCAATTGCTCAAAGTCAGTGGTTGGCAGTCTTTATAACCCATAAATGATTTTAACTTGATCGAATTATGTCCTGAGGCTGCGAATTTTAATCAAAACTTCAAAATTTTTATTAAAATTATCAATTTTTTGCATGTTTATCTGATGGTTCCTCAATGTTTCTGAAGTGATTTAATGGCAACGAAGTATATTTAATGCTATTTTATTTTGTAATATTAAATATTTAGTGAATTTGAATCTATGAAAATATTTTCTGTTAGCCAAAATTTGACAAAATATACAAATTATTCATAGATCTAACAAATGTATGTTAGACATCATTTTGCTTTTTTTCTGATAGAAATGTTATTCGCAGTAATAGTGTAGCACCCAAAATATAGATATAATTTTCTTCATAAATCAAATAGTACCTTATGTGAGAATATTTACCTCAAAGTTTCCAAATTTTGGCATGAAACATTAAAATTGCAAAAAAATTCTAGTTCAAGTCAAACGAATATATTTTAGGATAAAGATATGTGCTTTGTGACGAAAACTGTCAATAGGGGTGACGTGTGTGTAGGAGAAACAGGTCTTTTTGAACCACCCTTAGGGGAACTTCCTTGTGAGATGGAATGTAATGGTGACTCGTTGCTCACTTCACCTGAAACCTCAACCCTCCATCAGTAGTTATGTTGTATTCCGTACAGTACAGATGATTGTTTGGGTCCCGTTTCTATCTAGGTGGTCCCTTAAACCTCATGCCCAGGTCTATTCCTTTATTTCACTTACCTTTAACTTGTAAATGATTCAATGGCTCCTTTTTAGTCTTAAACCGACAGGAAAAGTGAGTAAATCTGTCAAGTGAAGACTGTTGTAACAAATAGAATGCGCATCCACTTGGGTAATGCATTTCAATTTTGGAAATAATAGACACCTAGCGTGAGGTACTCTCTGAATGCATGTAAATGAATAAATGTGAATATTTTTACTAAAAGTTGTTTACTTCATTAATTATTCCTCCTAAATTATATTATTACCTAAATTTAAGTACTTAGAAATATTCATAATTTCCATTTATTTTACACTCTTGGCTGAAAATCAATCTATTGTATGGAATAAAACGCACGACTGTTTTTGTTATGAAAATTGGAGTGACTGAAGAATGGTTAAAGAAAGATTTAAAGGTAAATAAAAGAATTTAGCAATATTCAACCAACACAAACAATCATAGAAAATAATATCTTTCCTCATAAAACTTTATTGGAACTGTTTTGCAAGGAAACATACCTGACTAAGGAAATATCATTTAATATAAAATTTTCCTTTTTATAGTCAAGATATGAACAATAGTTAATGATAAAAATTAATGGATTAATACATTCTATTAAAGTAAATTGGATGCCTGTTTGGATGATGTCTTACATTAATATCCTTCTTCAGCTTATCGTTAAACATAACTTTCCTCATATTGATTTATATTAAGGAGGTGAGCAAATTTAACAATTGCAGTAACTGGTACATTATATTCAGTTATTAGGAGTAAAATTGATTGATTTTTATGCAATCAGATTCTTAGGAAGCCAAGAGTAGGATTTTTTTCTCAACTTTAAATTTATTCTACATTTTAAACATCCTAATCAAAATGTTCTCTTCAAACCAAAAATTATGTCATTAAGATACTTATTATCTATCAGGAAAAATTAGAAAAGGGACAAACATAGCCAGTATAAGGATTTTATTTTATTCTGAAATGATACAATTCATGCTCTGTCTTCTCTCGCTTACTCTTGAATCTCTTATCACATGTATCACATGAAAATGATCTCTCTGATGAGTGAATAAGCAAATGTCTCTTGAGATAACTAGTTTGATTAAAACATTTAGAATACACTTTGCATTTAAATGGCATCTCCTTGGTATGAATTCTTATGTGTCTGCTGAGATCAGCATTACCCCTAAAACATTTCCCACAAAAGATACATTTATATTTATCACTATGCCAATTGGAATGTTGATATTACATGTTTCTGGTACTAAAATTCTTTGCGCAAACACCACAAATGTACTCTTTTTTCTTGCTTCTCTTTCTACTGTTTCCAAAACTCGTTTTGTCCCTAAGGTGTCTTAGCTCATGTACATACCTCACAGTATCACACTTAAAAATTTTTTTACATACATTACAACTAAAAGGTCTTTCATCATAATGAACCCATACATGGTTCCCTAAATCACGTTTCTGTGCAAAACTCTTCACAAATCACAAATAAACCCACTCTTCCTCTTAGCAAGAGGGGCTTTTAAATGGGACAGTTGTAATTCTGTATCATTAAGAATGCTTTCTGTCAGCTCAACAGTTGTTATTCCCAACATCATCCTCATTTATCCCTTTATTGGCGTCTCTGATTACAAAAGAGTTATCTTCTGTAGTGCAAATACTCTCTCCCTCAAAGGAATTTTCAACAGTTTCTTCTGAAGCATCCAAACTTAAATGATTCCTTAATTCTGATGACACATTAGACTGAAATGAAGAATATTAGTAATTAGTATCAATTATGAAACATGTCAAAGTAATTTTGATTAAGAATGAAACAAGTCCTTAGAAATTCCACAAGGAGGAAATTGAAGAAGAGAATTGAAAATATCAAAAAGAAAGAATATGTGGACTTCTTTGTGCACTTAAGAACACAAAGAAAAGAAATACAAATATAACACAGCTCATTATAAATTAAATTAAACCAAGGATAAATTTTTATTATAAAAAAATGATAGACATTTTATATAGCACCACGGCCTGAATGGCATATTATTCCAATTCTAATGCAAAAAGATAATGAAAACATTTGTTATTAAGAAAGACAATGAATTAGAATATTTAATATTATTAGGAATGCTATTCCATAGCTTTGCCACTGCAATACAAAAAGATATTGGGTATGCAGTGGTTCTGTGACGTGGGATGAGTAAGTAGTCAAGAGCCATTCTATTCGTTACATTAGGTTTTCTATCCCTAACTCTCAAAGCATTATAGAAGCCCATATACAATGAAACATAGACAACCATATAAGCTGAAAATGAAATCTGATTAATATTTTTTGTCAAATGCTCAAAAGATATTACTTCCATACTTCTTCATTCAATTCTTCACGTTATATTTTGACTACTTCCTTAAATTAAAATTTGACAGATATATTTTGTTGCATTATTTATAATCATAATATTTGTAAGATTCTATTCCATTAATTTAACAGTGAAATCAATACAGTTTTATGTTTCACCGGGCCAGTATTTTGCTTACAGAAAACCTAAACTATATAACACAGAGAAATTGACATATTTTACAAACAAGAGTTGATAAATAATAGAAGATATATGATAATTACTAAAACATTATTGTAGTTACCTGAATTGCAGCAACTTCATCATTAATCTGCTCACTCTCCTCTTGCTTCTCCTCTATGTCCATCTCTTGTAATATCTAATTTGAATTAAAGTAAATTGAAGTTGATTAAATGATTTATCAAAAGAAATTAATACCAAAGAAAGGTTTTCATGCTATGTACACCAACAAAGTCAAACCTCAAGAAACATTCAATGAATTTTATATATGATCTTAAATTTCCAGTGAAAGTAAAAAAAATTATCAACAAATGCAATGCTCACCGCTTTTGACGAACCAGACCCATTATCAATATTCTTAATTTTCTCCTCTTTATGCAAATCTGCTTCAATTACTTCTCCCAAAAGGAAACTTATAGTAATTTGAATATATTAAATTCAGAATATAACATTTGATTGTCAAGTAGCTATTAAATATTCTATTCACCTCAGTATCGATTGCCTCCCTTTTAACCTCTGTTGGCATATGCCACTCTTCAATATCGATTTCTTCATTAGCTGGAACCTAGAAAAAAATTGAAAATTTCCACTAAGTTCTTGATAAAATTTAAATAACTGTAACTCTGAATTGCTCATTAACCATTTAAACACTAATGGCAGCGTAATATATATATCAAACTAGTTTATTTCCTATAAATTTAAAAGTAAAAGTTGTAAATAATAACATAACAAAAGTTAAACAACAACTGAGGCATCTAAAAGTATTGGAATTCTATTCCACTTGTGCCGATTAAAGAGCATTTAGGAATACAGTGAATGTAATATGTATCCCTTATATCGATTTCCGTTTATAATATTATATGTTTCTATATAATTACCAAATCTGCAGAATCCGATTATAATGACATGTCATGATTCTCTCTATTGCTAAAATCTCGCAGAGAAAGCTCAAAGTAAATTGAAGTACGACAAATTGTCAGAATGTACTGGAGATGTGAGGGAATACATATCAAAGCCTTGTTGTTAGTGATGTCTGCCAGAAGGCGTGACCTTCTAAGGATCATTGTCTTGTACTTGCTACCATAGTGTGATTACAGAGTTACAGTAAATAACATGATATAATAGTACACTAGTCTCATTAGTTAATTCTATTCTTTCAATTAATCAAATGTACAACAAATTTAAATCATACAATTGAGTCACCTTTCAATTTCAGGTTTCCTATCAACAATGCCATATACTCAGCAATAAGGTCAACACCAAATGTAATTACCTCCTCTTCGTACCTTTTATTACGATCTTAATATCAATTTAATGCCATGATAATATTGGAAGCTATAAACATACCTCTTGTGCAGAATCTAATTAAATAGGCCTTTCATCACTCTCACGGTTGTCACAACCTCCGGTGGAAGCCTAAACGTTAGATATAGTTAAACAATTATATCAATGTACGTTAGGAAGACAAGTAAAACATAAAAATTCTTTTAATTGATGCTATTATTGTACGTGTCTTAATTTACTCAACAATTTTACAGTTTCTACTATCGCAAAATGTACATTTCTTTTGTACCCTTCGAATTCCAACATCTTCCACATACACGGAGCACATATTTGAGTTAAAAGACCGTCGTCGGGGGTTACCTAATGGACGGAAAGGATAATGCATCACCACACAAATACCAACAAACGGAAAATCGAACTTAGCGATACAAAATAACCAAACCACAATGAATAATATTAATATTCTATAAAAACATTAATAAAAGCAAATAAATTTTTAAATCGAATCAGTTCTTAGATGGAAATGAAGCAACTGCATTGTTTCCGCGAAGCAAAAGGATCAAATAATACCTAACGTATTAATCATTCATAAAATGCCATATTCTCACCTATGATATGTACAAATCCTTATAATCAATAACAATTAACACTGCCTAGAAGTTTTAATGCGAAGAATCGATATGTTACAAGTATACAGTAAACATAAAAAAGTCACAATAAACTTACTTCTAAATCATAAACGTAATTCAATACGCGGTAAACCAGATCCCCTGATGTAGTACGGCTGGAGTAGATATCATGTAGCGTGAAACTTTCCTTCAAGCAAAGCCTACAAAGATCTGAAGTTATGTCGCTCATCTTCGGAAAGGATTACAGTATAAAGGCTACAAAACCTATGTGTTGTATAAGATTTAAGAGCAATTAAGGTTACTGTCTTCGTTCTATCACCGGTACGTATATCAACACAACGAATAGAACTAGATATGAGATGATTAACGGTAAGGGGATCACTGAACCTCTAGTTCTCTGTATTGCCGCATCAACAGTAGATACGTTGCTTTGGATTGGTTTTGACGGACTAAAGAACCTGTACCAATATTCTAAGAATTTAGGTATAATAAGGAAACCAATCAAGTATATTAAGAAACTAAGAAAGAATTGTAAATATTCAGTTGCTATATCTTTCAGATTTCTCAGCTAAATAATATTCTTCTTATGATTTCGGTTTGCGATAAACTGAACCTCTCTCTATGTTTAAGAATCCCCTGCTAATTAATATCCATCCAAGAGATGTGCCCCTTGCTTTAGGAAAATAAAGGAATACGTTGCTTACAAGAAGAACACTCATATCAAGAATGATATGGAAAAGACTACGTTAAAACTAATACCTACTATATCTTACAATATTTCAAAACCAAACATAAACACATCCAAGATTATCCGCTAAAGATGACATTCTCCATGAACAGATTTGAACTAAAATTTAACTTCAAGGTATTCTACATCTTTTTATTTATATAGTTACATGAAAAAGCTCTCAGTTAATAATTAGTAATTAGATAATCTGCACACCACAAGATACTACTGGTGACAGAACCTGGAACTACTTGCTCATTGGATGAGCGGTTCGCCCATCTGCTATTTCTTGGTCTCTCTGAGCGGACGTTACTTGTTTGTTGTTTTCGTGAGATTAAAAGATTTACCTCAACTATAACCAAGCGCCGATAAATTCTTATCATTACTCATAAATATTGTAATATGTAGACGTTTCTCCGTATATAACTATACATATATCTATTCATATATATATGTACACATTCTTAGGGGATCAAAATTCTAATCATGTTCCACAAATACCACTTGACTTAACATGAAAATTTTACGACGTATTGGCCATAACGTGTTACCTCCAGAAAGAAAAGCTTTGAACCTCAGTGTCATGGGTTCGATTCCAGAGGGCCCCAAAGTCCCGATTTTTCCCGTTTAAATGCATTGCTTTGATTTTCGGTAATTTTTAAAAAATACTTCCCGGATAGGTAGAGAATTGAAACTCAAGGAGCCTTTGTATATGGTCATGATCTACCGACAACATAAATGAGTTTTGCGGAAAAAATCCTGGTTTCGATGCTAGGTCAAGGCAAAAATCGGCAGTTTAAAATGCATTGAGGCGATTTTTAAGATTTTTTTTGGACCCTTTCCCGATGGCATGGAAACTTGAAACTCGGCAAAGAGTCGGAGATCAATAACAGATTTCAGAATCAAATTTTACATATTCACTGATGGTACTTGGTTCGATCCCAAGGGCCATAAAAATTCCTCAATGAATTCATAACGGAGATAACGGAAACAAATTATAGGTACTTCCCGGCACGATAAAGACTTCAAACCTTGCACTAAGAAAGATCAAGTCCATACAAATCAAACTATGCATTCACAGCTGTCAATGTGTCCTGGGTTCGACACCAGGTGTCTCTACAATCAGTAACTGATCCGATTTTCAATAATTATTTCGAACCCTTTCCCAACAGTATAGAAACTTGAAATTCGGCATGTACATAGAAATAATAGATAAATTTTAAAATCATGTTTTAGATTTCCAAGATCGTCCTTGGTTCGAATCCCGAGAGGCATTAACATTTGTGAAAATTAGAACGTTTTTTGAGGCAGTTATAGCCAATATTTCTGCTTGAATTTTCACACATAGTTAGAGATGTTGATCTTCTATTGTGTTTCATAGTAGGTTTACCAGTAAGACCCGGGTTCGATGCCAGACGATGAAATTTCAGCGAATTTTAAGAAAAAATTAAATCCTTTATTTTTCTTTTGAGGACCGTCCTGATATGATGCCGATATGAAATTAGTATTGCCGATCTGCTTGCAGTATGCAAGCTACATTTTACTCATAGCTATTTACAAATAAATCAAACCACATACCAATCAACTCAACTTTCTCTGCTATTAGCAAATGTTCTATAGTAGTCAGTATCGGCACACTTTAGCCGGAATACCATATTCTCTATTTTCCTCTTTAAGATGTTCTCAAAGAAGTCTGATAGAATTCTACATCTCCTCAACACCAGAAACTTAGAAATTGTGCAAAAGGTTTCCCGCAATACACCACTTGGGTTTAATATGCAGTGTACTATCATACAGAGGATGCAAAGAATTAACTAAAAGGTTATCCTGCTAAAACAAAAATTAAAGCTGCCTTATCTTTACAGAAAGTAATATAACTACTTTTAAAATGCTACAGATGATCTATCCTCTATGAAATAAAATCTTTGTCATAATGTTCTAGCACAGGTATTGACTTAACTTTCAAAACCACGTAAACTGCTCACCAAAATTAGGTCCAACTTAAAATAGATGCCAAAATAACACCAATGCTGCCTGATTTGGCAGAAGCACAATAAAGATCATGTAAATTTTATGATTTATGACCAAGCACAAGTCTTCGCATTCCTTTTAACAATGTTTTATACCTGGTATAAACTTCCATCTCAAACACAAATTATTAGGTCTTGTAATGCATTAGAACTGTGTAGTATAACAACATTTATTATCATTTCAAAAAAGTTTTAAAGTACCTTGACTGCAATTCTGACAAAAGGAGACAATTTTCTTATAAGTTATTTTCTGATATCAAGCCAATAATTATAATGTAAAAAGATACTTATTAACTATCTGCAACAACAATAAAAGGGACACATATAGTCATTAATAATTTTATTTTTTTCTCAAATGACATAATTTATGCTGAGTCTTTGTTCGCTTACTCTTGAATCTTTTATCACAAATATATGGTCTCTCTGAAGAATGAGCAAGCAAATGGTTATTCAGATTACACTTGAGACTAAAACATTTTGAGCACACTTCACATTGAAATGGTTTCTCTTTTGTATGGATTCTTGAGTGGATATTAAGGTTAGTATTATTGCCAAAACATTTTCCACAAAGGTTACATTTATATTTATCGCTATGCAAATTAGAATGTGTCACTAACACTTTTTTAGAACTAAAATTCTTAGTGCATATGTCACAAGAATACAGCAGTTTGTTGGCTCCCTTTTCACTCTCTGCAACACTCATTTTAGGTCTCAGGTGTCTAAGCTGATGATTGTATCGAACTGTTTCTTGCTTAAATGTTTTATCACATATATTACAGCTAAAGGGTCTTTCATTATAGTGAACCCTTACATGGTTACCCATATTGTATTTTGTTTTGAAACTTTTTTTGCAAATATCACAAATGAACTCACTCTTCCTCTTAGAAGAAGAGGCTGTTAATTTAGACAGTCCTGATTTTGAACCATTCAGAATGCTCTTTGAAATCTGAGTAGATAATGATTCTTTTACTGCTACAACATCACATCTTAACTCATTCTCAGGTATCCCCATATTGGTATCCGTGTTTTTGTCAAAGTTATCTTGAGAAGTGCAAATGGAGCTGCTCTCTCCCTCAAATGAATTGCCAACAGTTGCTTCTGAAGCTTCCAAACTTAAACAATTCTTTAAATCTGATGACCTAATATACTGCAATGAAGAAAAGAAGTAATCAGTATCAATATGAAACCAGTTAAAAAGAATACTGCTCCCTAAAATCAAACTAGTACTAGCATATAGGAATTGAAAAGAAAAACACTGATTAGGGAATTGAAAAAAAATTAGAAACTTAATGCATAATTGACTTCCACAATAAAATAAATCATTTGCAACCACATAAATTGAATCTGAGAACTGAATGTTATTTTTTTGCAAATCACTCAGATGATATTTCTTCAATACAGCTTCATTCAAGTCCATAGTTCTACTTTGACAAATCCTTTGAAATTAAAGTTTGACAGATATATATTTATGACATTTTGTTATCATAACTACCCTTAAGATTCCATTCCTTAGCATAAATATCTATGTAATCATATATCACTAAGATTCCAAGATACAATATTTTTACACATAAACCCTATGTGATACTGAAAACTCTAAGACATTCTCAGTGGAGTTGACATATTGCTCATCCAAGAGTCAGTAAATAAAAGAAGATATTTACTCTACCATAACAAGAATTATAATTACCTGAACTGCATCCCCTTTGTCATTAATTAGCTCACTCTCCTCTAACTTCAGCTGTATACCCATCCCTTGTGATTCCTAATAAGAAAAAATATTGCTCTTATTAAAAGAGATTAATAGGAAGGAAATACATTAAAAGTATTTATAACATGACAGCAGAATCTCAAACAACATATAGTGAGTTTTCTATAGATTTTAATTTCCTGTCAAAGTAAACATAATAAGTATGAATTACGAACAAATGCAATACTCACCACTTTTGATGAAACTGGAGCAGTATCAATGGAACACTCCTAAGGAAAAAAAACAATTTTATGGAATTATATCAAATTCAAATGAAAACATAAGAAGGCCAAAAAGGTACTATACATTATACTCACCCCAAAATCCATTGCCTCTCTCTTCAACTCCTCAGGCATCTGCCACTCCACTATCTCCATGTCTTCATTAATATGAAGCTAAAAATAATTCATCTCTTTATATATTTCAACCAAATTTTAATTTATATAATTATTAACTTGAAAATAAAATAAATTATAGACAGGCATATAAATTGATACTGAGAGCTGAATATTACTATTTATTCAATTCCTAATAACATATTCCTTCAAAACTTCTTATTTTAATTTTTCAAGTTCTATTATAAGTAATTCTTTAGTGTTAAAATTTGCCAGATGTACTTTTATAACATTTTGCAATAATTAACACTCCTTAGATTCAAATCCCCAATATCAATATCCATACAGTTATATGTCATAAAGTTTCCAGTTACATTTAATAGAAGTAATACACCAAACTTATAAAACACTCCATTATTTTACTTATGTACTGTTATTGCAAATTCATTGAAATGTTTGTATCAAATATTTTTTTTTCCTATGAGACATGGTTGGATTCTATATGAGAAATTTTTTATTCATCCAAATAATTTACATGAGAAAATCATATTTACCTGATTCTCATTCTCTTTGTCTACCATTATATCACTCTTGCCTTGCCTAGGCTCATTTCCTGGTAATATCTTATATGAAAGAGATTCGTTTTTATCAATTAATACTAATGCAATGCACTGAGATGTATTTCTTAGTTTCCCAACAATTTGATCAGCTGATTGTCCTTCTGAACTCACAATGGAAACAAAAGGTTTACTTGACCTTGATCTAAGCATATAGTTTTGCCTAATTCCGACAATGAACATGGATTAATCTATACCAACTTTAAATATGTTTATTTAAAACCATGATGAACCAATTAGCAAAAAAGTGATAAACCATACATTATCTACTGCCTAAGGCTTGCTATCCACCCAAATAGTTTTACTTCCTTTAGAGTTTGAACATGGAGTTCAAACGCATAATTAATTTAATCATATTTGAAAAACTTACGACATACATTTTTAAAAATAATTTTCAATACATCTCAGCAATGTTAAGAAAACTTTAGGATAAAATGATAAATTAATATTATAAAAAATATTACACCTATCATTAGCTTAATTATGTATTGAGATTGCTGCTTTTATAAAAAATACTTGGATTACATAATTGGTAACCTTTCAGAAAGGAGTATGATTTTTTAAGAGAAATTACTTAATGATGAGTAATTAATATGAAAAAAATTTCAATTACATGCTTTTCATCCACTTTATCACTTAAAAGTTCTCTTTCCTCTGGCCTTGGTTCTATTTCTTCCCTTGCTAACCCCTAATTTCCAGTTCCAGTTCTAGCAGAAAACATTCCAAGGGAATTCTCTTTTTTTATTCTTTATTTTATTTTCAGCGGAAGTAAATGTTAAAACAAAACTGATCCAAGGTAATGCTTAACATGTTGTTACCTCTATTTTTCTAAACTTTAAACAAAATTTATAATGTTGTATTTTAATACACATTTTGTATATACATTTATTTTACACATACACTGTATACTTAACATCTGTAAAGGGCTAGTATAGTCTCATTAAAACTCTATTCATTTATATTCTCTTAATCGACTGTACTACAAATTCAAAGCTTACAACTGGGTCATCTTTCAATTTTAGGTTTCATTTCTACAATGCATTATACTCGGCAATAAGGTCAGTGCCAAATGGAACTGCTTTATTTTCGTACCTTTTATAACGACCTAAATATCAATTTAATAACTTGATAAAATAAGTATCAATAAACATACCTCTTGAGTTGCATCTGATTCAATAGGCCTTTCATAAAACTCACAGCTGCCACTACCTCCGGTGGAAGCCTAAACGTAAGATATAGTTAAACAATTATATCAATGCATGTTAGGAAGAAGAGATAAACATAAAAATTCTTTAAATTGATGTAATTGTCATACTTACGTGTCTTAATTAGCTCAACGATTTTACAATATCGACACTCGCAAAATAAACATTTCTCTTGTACCCTTGGAACTCGAGCATCTTCCACATGCACAGAGCACATATTTGAGTTTAAAGACAGTTAATTATTAAAGTTGTATTATTATCTTTTGCATAATTACTCTGATTTCAATGTTATACTATCTATTGTGCGTGTATTTGTAAAAGTAATTCATTGCCTAGGGGAGGTATTTGGAGGTGTTTCCTTCCCCTCTTTGGGTGAATGCAATTGTTTGTAATTTAGTATTTCCCCCTATAGAGCTGCCACCAAGCCTGATGGCCTTATGACAGTGTAATTTTAATAAATAAATAAATACAGTTTGCAATCAATGTGTCTTATGGCTAGTTAGGACTCACCTTGAGTATGCATGTAGTATAGGACCCCGCCAAGAAATGTCATATTTGGGATTTTTAGATAAGTACAACAAATGGTGAAATGATTTGTAAATAATAGCTTCAATAAAAGAGAAAATGCTACTTAGATGATACAGGATGCAGGATAAGAATCACTAAAGGTGGAAGACAAATTCAGAGGATGAATTTACTAAATAAGTTAAAGGAAATAACAGTCTCATGTGATGTAACCCATTAAATGTTACCCCCTTTAAGAAGGGCTGTTCTGATACTGCAAGGAAGATTAAGGAAATAGATGGTAGAACAATTCGTTTCAAGAATTCAGTTTTTCAGCATATGATATGTGAAAGGGATTGATTAAGAAAATAGAATCAAGGTGCCTGCACCCCCTGCCACACACCAAAAGATTGTGCTCAGGGTTCTTACATAGACAAACACAGAAACTTTCGAAAGCAGAGATGAGTTTCATAATCTGTGAGTAAAGGATAATTATATCTATAGCATGATTACTTACTTACTCTAGTAAATTCCTATGAAGAGATGCCTTCCATATGCTTACTAGTCATATTAATCAGAATGAGGTTCAAACTTTTAAGCATAGCACATTTGCTTATAGCATATAGAACATTGTTCAAAAGCAATCGATTAGGAAAATAGAGTCAAGGTGCTTGCACCCCCTGCCACACACAGAAAGGTGGTTAGTCAGGGTTCCTACATAAAAATAGGCCACTTTTATGAAAGAAAATTTCCCCAAAACTGTCTCAAGAAAAATATTAACCTATCGCTAAATTAACCCTAACATTCTGCAAATAATGCTAAACATCGTTCAATATAAAGAGATTCCTTCCTTGTGCATATTAATTATAAAATGGATAAACATTTTAAGGGTAGCACATTCTGGGTGTTTGTTCTGGCAAGAATTGAATGGTTTGATCAGTTACCTGATGCATAATAAAAATGTAGACGAAAGAAATATTAAAAATATTTTAAAATATTAGACTTCATTCTTTTATTTATGCACACAAATAATGGATATATGCAATTTTCCAGTAATGAAAACTTTTATTTTCAAATATAATAAAGAAGAAAATAACTCTTTTAATATTCTCTACCGAAATTCTTCGTCATAAGGAAATACACAAAACCATTAGACTATAATGACAGGAAGCCAATACTTGAGGAAGAAAACTATAAATTCAGCAGAAGTTCAAAAAACATTCCCATGGAAAGTTTCCATTGAGGATGAAGTCAAAAACAATTATCAGATAAAATTAAAACATACAATTCATAATTTATTAAGAGGAATATATACATGCAACACTGAAAGATTTAATTCCAGCTCTATTTGTAAAATGTGATGGGTGAGGCCTTGGCAACTATTTGTTTATTTGTTGATGGTTCGACGCCAAAGTTAACTGAGATTAGTAAACCGTTACGTGATCTGACCCGTGATGATGTAGAATTTCAGTGGTTTGAATACCATGATCAGTGCCTGGATAAAATAAAGTCAATTCTGACTTCAGCACCAGTGTTAGGTTATTTTAACCCAGATTTGGATGTCACATTACAGTGTGATGCCAGTGACTATGGTTTAGGCGCTTGTATTATGCAGGACAGCAAGCCTATAGCTTATGCTTCTAGGGCAATGACTACGGCAGAAGTGAACTATGCGCAAATCGAGAAGGAACTGTTAGCAATACTTTTCGGTGTTACCAAGTTCGAAAACTTCACGTTTGGTAGGAAAGTATTTGTTGAGTCGGATCATAAGCCATTAGAGGTTATTTTTCGTAAATCTCTAGTTAGTGCGCCAAGGCGCCTACAACGTATGCTTTTACAACTGCAGAAATACAACATAGAAGTTGGTTACCGCCCTGGTAAATCTATGTATCTTGCCGATACCCTTAGTCGTGCATTCTTGCCTAGTAATGTTGTCCAAATGCCCGATTGTGACATTGAGTATGTATTGGACGTTGAGATTTCCGAGAGTGAGTTTGATATTATGAAGGTGAATCAGATTGAGTTGACAGCGGTTTCTGATGCGAGACTAGCAGAGATTCGTGCAGCAACCGACAGCGATCCTGAATTGTGTCAGTTGCGTGAGGTAATTATGACTGGTTGGAATGACGAAGTAAAGGGACTGGCACCCTATCATACATTTCGTGAGGAGTTGACAGTTGATTCTGGTGTAATTTTGAAAGGCCATCGTGTTGTTGTTCCAATGTCATGTCGTAATGTTATTTTGTCTAGATTACATGCCAGCCATAACAGTGTTGACAGTTGTATGAGGTTAGCAAGACAAACTGTATATTGGCCTGGTATGGAAAAAGATGTGACTCTATACGTGGAGAAATGCTCGAATTGTAATAAATTTCAAGATGCCCAGCAGAAAGAGACTTTAATAAGTTTTCCAGTGCCACAATTGCCTTGGCAGTTGGTGAGTTTGGATTTATTCACGTTAGATCGTCGCCATTATCTGATTACTGTAGACCATTATTCTGACTTTTATGAGATTGACCGTGTTACCGATCTGGCACATTCAGGTATTATACCAAAATTGAAAGCTCATTTTGCTAGACATGGAGTGCCGGTAAGAGTAGTTTGCGACAACGGTCCGCCATTTGATAGTGGTAATTTTCGTCAGTTTTCAAAAGAGTACGGATTTGAATTGGTGACTAGTTCACCGTATTATTCACAGGCCAACGGTAAGGCGGAAAATATTGTAAAGCAGGCCAAGAAATTGTTACTTAAATGCCATTCATCAGGCACAGATCCCTATCTCGCGCTTTTAGAACAGCGTAACATTCCCTCAGAGGAGATTGGAGTCTCTCCCGTCCACAGATTATTCGGCAGAGCAACCCGAACACGGCTCCCGGTCTCAGGACACCAGTTAAAACCTAGGGTATTCGATAACGTAAAGGCAAAGTTGATCAAACGCAAAGAGAAGCAGAAGGTGAAGTATGACTCTAGTGCCAAAGATTTGTCTGAGTTGTCACCTGGTGTAATTGTTCGGATTCAACCAAATGATCGCAATAAACTGTGACGTAAGGCTAAGGTAGTGAAACAGGTTGCTCCCAGATCATACAAAGTGGTTACAGAAGATGGTGTTGAATATAGACGTAACCGAAGACACCTTCGGGTGTCAAAAGAAGATTGGAGTGAGTGCGAATTAGATGTTGATTTCCCAATTGTAAAGTCGTCTATAGAAATGCAACCACCTTCTCTCCGTAGAAGTAATCGAAATCGTAAATGTACTGAGAATCCAAATTTTATTTATTACTCCCGTAAATGAATGTTTATTTATTTATTAAAAAAAAAAAAGTTATCTAAAGAAGGGGAGATGTGATGGGTGAGGCCTTGGCAACTATTTGTTTATTTGTTGATTTCTGGCTGTATTGTTGTTCTTGGAACTGTTGTGGATCATTAAAGATCTTTGATAAAAAGCTTACAGAATTTATGTTCATTATCCGGACTGGGTGGCCCGGAACATAAAATAATGTACTTCCCTTTGAGATAAGAACTATCAACCAATAGTAGACTTATAGGTCATGAAAAATATGTACACAAGAATACCATTATGTTTATAAAAAGCAAAGACTATTTTGGGTGTACTTCTTTGTTAAAATTATTCTTAATAAGCTGGTAATTGCCAAGTATTACTTCACTCCTCAGGATGATAAATTACAAGTATTTTGCAAATGAAGGATAAGATAATCTCAATAAAATAAGAGATAAATCAGAAAAAATGATGGGCAATCGCAGATTATGAAAACTTCGTCTAAAGATCTTAAAGAGAAACTTGATCATACACTGATTCAAAAATGTTTACCATTTGGTAGGTTTTATGCACAATCTAAAATCTTGATTAATCATCATCTCCTTCATTTCCTTATATTTAACCCCACCCCTCATGAACAAATTTTGTCTGTCTTCCCCTCTTTTTTTCCCCTGAATCCTACCCTCAATTACCACCTGTACCAATCCCTCTCCCCTCATTATTTGGCCCACTCATTTCTTCTGACAAAGCTTCATCATGTCAATTAAAGCTGTCTCCTTCAGCCATCTCTAATACCTCTGTGTTAATTTTCCTATCAACCCAAATAACTCTGAACTAAATTGCAAATTACATTGACTACTGAAGTGTTGCATAAGGTTTACCTTTGATATGAGAAAGCAAGTCCATGTAAGTAAACACTGTCAATATTTTAAGCAGCTAGCGGTAAGAAATAGAGAAGAGAATGCTTTCTAGATGTATTTTTATATAATATGTTACAAAATAACAGACAGGAATGTTTTTAAAATCAGTTTCATAGAGGAATAAATGCAGACAGCATAAAAAAATTAAGAGATAGCACCCAAGATTACTACTGTCCTCCTATCCAGAAAATATTTTTTTAAATTTGTAATTAATTTTGGTTTTACTGTAAACTACTAACATTATTATTATCTGTTAAGGATTTGAATTGTAAATCAATAAATTAATACAAAATTATTAATTCATTTTTTCCTTCTTTTGTTTCTGGTCGTTCCGAGGACAAACGTCAGTTCTATCACGGCAGTCAGTCACTAATTGGTCTTGTACTTTGTACTTTATTGAATAGATGTATATATTTTGTAGACTCTTCTAGGACCTTGTTAAATCTAATACAAAAAAATTCATTACACCAGCTAGTCAAAGAGTCTACCAGGGAAATAAGTATTTTAGATCTTTTTCTTAGGAATACCCCCGAACGAGTATCTAACACATCTGTTTGCGATGGAATATCTGATCACAAAGCCATAATTATAGATTTCAACCTTAACTTGGTAAGGCACAAAAAACCTAAGCGCAGAGTTTATCTTTACCTGCAAGCCGATTTCAAAGGATATCCTAGTAAACTCATGCAAATTTCCGGAGTATGAAATGCGTGCGATATGTTTAAATACCGAGGACACGTGGAGTCTTTTTGTAAGAACAATGCGTGACCTAATGGATAAATTTGTACCCTCCAAACTTAAAAATCAAATTAATGGACCTATATGGTATAATAAGGAGACTAGGAGAGCACTAAAGAAACAGAGGCATTTGCATTCCAAATTAAAAGCCACTGAGAGGCAACCGAGCAGTATCAACACAGATCAAGTAAAGAGTGAACATAAGGAAGCAAAGTCAGAAACTAAATGAATTATGCGCGATGCCCTCCGTCAATATAAAAAGAAGATTTTATGCAAACACTTGGAAGAGGACCCAAAAGCGTTTTAGTCGTACTCTCCTGAGGTCCAAGGTAAAGAGCAAACTGTTGGTTCGTTAAAGGATACTAGCGGTAATATAGTAAACGATGCTAAAGGCAAAGCTAATATCTTGAATGATTTTTTTCAAAGTGTTTTCACGTCTGACGATACATCAAATACAATCCAGAATGTTGATAAATCTGAATCGATGTCGAATAACACCTTCAGAGAAGACGGCATCATTAAACTATTGCAACAGATTAAACCAAATAAAGCTCCTGGTCCTGAAGACATACCGGCTTGAGTGTTCAAGGAAGTTGCGGAGAGTGTAGTACCTTTTCTTAAAGTTATACTTGACAAGAGTAGGAGCGAAGGAAAGGTCCCGAAGGATTAGAAAATTGCGAATGTCACCCCAATATTTAAAAGTCGCTCCAAGGACGATCCAGCTAATTACAGGCCTATATCTTTAACATCACTGAGGGGTAAAATTATGGAACATATAATAGCTAGCTCTTTAATGGGTTTTCTTGAAACGTCCAATTTAAAATTTGGAATCAACATGGCTTTCGTTAAACTTGTTCTTGCGAGTCTCAGCTGGCTTTATTAGTATACGATGTTGTATACTCAGCTGAAAAAATAAGCGAGTTGATGCAATATTTCTAGATTTTTGGAAGGCTTTCGATAAGGTTCCTCTTCATAAATTGCTGCACAAGTTAAAAGTTGCGGGTTTCAATGCAGAAGTTATTAACTGGATGAAGACTTTCTCCCTGATAGAGAGCAACGAGTAGTACCGGATGGCATTAATTCAAACTTGGTTAAGGTGACCTCTGGCGTCCCTCAGGGCAGTGTAATTGGACCGTTGTTATTTTTAGTATACATCAATGACCTCAGCAATCACATTAAAAGCAGTGTTAGGATATTTGCAGACGACACAGTCATTTACAGGGAAGTAGTTAGTTCAGAGGATAAATTAACCCTTTTGAACAATTTAGACAGAATTATGAACGGGTGCGATGATTGGCAATTAGAGCTTGATGTAGAAAAGTGTTCAGTAGTAAACTTCTTTGAAAGTAAATCTATAATAAATGATTATTCATATAGCCTCCGAGGGGTAAACCTAATGACAGTAGAATCGGTAAAGTATCTTGGAGTAACTCTCACAAATAATCTATCATGGAGTGCCCACATCCAAAATATATGTGGAATAGCACTTAAGAAACTCGGCTTCTTCAAAAGAATAGTGGGTAGGAGCGAAGAAAAATTTTGGGATTGATGTTACTTAGCGTTAGTTAAGCCTCACCTTTAGTATGCATGTAGTGTATGGGACCCTGCTGAGAAATGTCATATTTAGGATTTAGAAAAAGTACAACAAAAGGCAATACGATTTGTAAAGAATTTCTACGATAAAAGAGCTAGTGTCACTCAGATGTTATGGGAAGCGGGATGGGAATCATTTGAAAATAGAAGAAAAATTCAAAGGATAAATTTATTAAATAAGTTCAGAGAAATTACGTTTTCAGATGATGTAACCGATATAATGCGACCCCCCTGTTATATGGGCTATTCTGATACTGCCACAAAGATTAGCGAAATAGATGCTAGAACGAATGGCTTCAAAAATTCATTTTTTCCGTGAAGTAAACACAATATCAACCGTTTAGGAGAATAGAGTCAATGTGCTTGCACCCCCTGCCACACCCCAAAAGGCGACGTGCAGGGTTCTTACATTGACATAGACATTTAACCTTGCATGTATTTTATTACACTCTGCTAACAGGTTGTGTGCCCAGTACCTAGGTCAGGCGTGATCACTATAAGTTATTGAAAATGGTTCACTTCTTTGCTGTGCAATTTGCATGAACTTCAGGTAAACGTGTCGAATTTTAATAGGCAGACTTACTTTTGACAAATTTATTTCCACAATGGCTTCCTGTCCCATTACAAATACGCTCTGCTAACAGCTTATGGGCCCAGAACAAATGAACAAAGAACTGTCACTATATGTGAATAAAGAATAATCTATATAAAATAATACAAGAGACTCACCTCTTTTAATGGCTGATAAAAGACTTGTTCATCACATTTTTCTTCATATTCCTCTTCAGGAAGATCCAGTGGCTCCTTCAAACAAAGTTTTTAATTGTGAAAATTAGTACAAAAAAATCAACTTCATGGATTATTTAATTCAGAGAAAACAAAGCAATATCCTATAGATACATGATATATCCAATTAAAACTCAATTGGTTATCGCATAGGATTTCTTTCTGAAATTTCAACATTATATTTTTCTTAACACACAAATTCCTTCAAGAGAGAAAAAAAAATGTTTTTAGGACTATTTATTTTAAAATTTATGATGATTGATGTTATTATGTTTTAAGCATTAGCTTTGAAATGCTATCTTAAGATATTTAAGATGTAACGAAGTAAATCATAGCACAAACGAGAGTATAATTAAATATAATCATTGACCACATCATCTGCTTCAAAATCATTATAGTCATCTTTGTCGGCTTCTTGAACATGCTGTGCGGCTTCAGGCACCTATACCATAAAGAACATTCTCTAATTATCTGAATAAACAGAGAATAAAGACGTACTACTTCATTATTATTACACCCACCTTTATGGCTGTATCAGCTGCCATCTCCCATTCCACAATATCAACTTCTTCTTTAATGGAGACCTACACAAAATAACATATTTATAAAAAGAAGATATATTTGAACTTGATAAAACATTCTATCTTACGTCTTAAGTTTCATCAAGTTGTGGATAATGAGAGGCAGGCTCTCTCATGCAAAACATTGTCTATTAAAGAGTAATTAATAATATGTATATATTCATACAAAATTAACAAAAACTGTAGGATCAAATAGATTAAACAAAATCTACAAATCATTTACCTCACAGTTAGCAGGTATCTGTTCCATTGCAACTTCAACTTCACAAGGTTCACCCTGTAGAAGGAACAATTTATCCTAAAAACTCTATTTACTTATTTCATAAATTTGTTATAAATTTCAAACCATAAATATAAAGTAACTATTTAAAACATATATTATTTTTTCTCAATTTTCATAGTTATTTCATTAGATTTTTACCTCTATCTTTTATAAATCATGTCCTCATTGTTTTTTCCATGTCTTATTCAAATAATTTGAGTGTCTGATTTAAATAGATACTCTTTATGATGGCTTGCTCTAAATTGACATGAATAATTATTATGTTATGCTAATTTACTTTCCCAGTGTAATGTTAATGATAATATCTGATCTTTTTGTGTATCTACCTTCTACTTTACTGTACTTGAACTTATATGAAGTAACTTATGTACTCAAAATTATATGCTTTTTGTAAGAATTTTCCCCTATATTATGATTAAATAAATAAATTCTAACGTACCTCCTCTCCTACTCATAGAATTTAACATAATAACAGCGATTAAAGTTTTGCCATTAAAGTCACTTGCGCCATCAATACTAAATTATCGTTAAAACCTTTGCTTAAATGCAAAAAAAATCGCAACATCAAATACAAACCTCTTGGGCAAATTTCTAGATTCCCAAACTGCGTGAAACTAGAACTTTACAAACTGGGTAAATGTAAATTTCTAGATATACCAGATAAATTACACAACATACAACTACCATGATTATTCGATCAAATAAACGCAAAAAGATAGTTATAAAAGTCAACTTACAGGTATTGTTTGGCTCAGAAGTCTCATAATTTCAGCTTCGGCAGAACGGACATTCTTCTTGCATGCGTCGAATTCTATCATTCTCCACATGCAGGGGGAGCAGATTTGAGACGGAAGACCATCATTCTCGAAGATCTAAAGCATTAATAAGTAACGTATAATGACCGGTTAACATGAAAGTAAACTATGTTTGAAATACGAAAGTAAACTATTTTACAATCAGAAAACACTTTCAAACCGCACGAATCCATCTGAAAAGTAAACTGCAACCATTGACAATTAATAGCTTACTTTCGTAGGTAAGACTTCAACAAAGATTCGTAACGGACGACATAACAAGGCTTACAAGTTAATAATTGTCTATAGTATTTTAATTCTCATAGAGAGATAGCACCTACAATCAACACACGTACCTTCATCTCGTATATTAAGTTCAGAATTTGATACAAAGGATCTCCAGCTGCAGAACGCTGCGAGAATATGCTTGTGAGTGAAAAACCTTCCTTCAAACACAGTCTACAACAAAGACTCAACCTTATTTCACCCATTTTACAAACTTCACTGAAATGGAGGCACGAAATATTCTTCAAGAAGCAAGCAATAAGTAATATCAATATGTAATATGTTATAAATATAGTATTATATCAATCCAACGATTTCATACAAAAACATCGATAGCGTACTTACAGAGTGAGCTGACATTACAGAGAAAGCTGAAAGATGGAATCAAACTTTCGCTTTATTTGATGATGAGATTGTAAATTGTAGCCTGAGATTAACAACTGAGAGCAAAATTTTTTTTCTAAAATAAATATTAATAGTTAAACACAGGTATTTCCAACGCTATCTGCCGTAAACAGATATATACTGCTAGATAGTACGGAAGTACGGAATGATACCGTAAGATGCTCTGCCTCCGATGTTAGGGCATAATTAAAATAAATGAAATGTGAAATACGTTTATGATAGCGACAGTAACCTTGATCGCTCTCAAATCTTATAGAATTTATAAGTTTTGTAGCATATAAACTGTTATCCTTTCAGAAGATGAATGCGATTACTTCAGATCTTTGTAGGCTTTGTTTGAAGGAAAGTTTCATACTGCATAATATCTACTCCAGCCGTACTACATCAGGGGATCTGGTGTATCGTGTTTTGAATTACGTTTATGATTTGGAAGTAGGTTCATTGTGACTTTTTATGTTTACTGTATACTTGTTACATATCGATGCTCCGCATTAAAACTTAAAGTTGCGTTAATTCTAATTGATTATAATGATATGTACATATCTTAGGCTAGAATTTTATGATTGATAAATACGATAGGTATTACTGAAACGTTTTGCTTCGCGAAAGCAATGCATTTCCTTAATTTCCATCTAAGAACTCATTCGATTTAAAAATGTATTTGCTTTCAAAATATTTTTATAGAATATTAATATTATTCATAGTGGTTTTGTTATTTTATATCGCTAAGTTCGCTGTTCCGTTTGTTGGTAATTGTGTGGTGATGAATTATCCTTTCTTTCCTTTAGATCATTCCCGACGACGGTCTTTTAACTCAAATATGTGCTCCGTGTATGTGGAAGATGCTCGAATTCGAAGGGTACAAGAGAAATGTTCATTTTGCGAGAGTAGAAATTGTTAAATTGTTGAGCAAAATAAGACCCGTAAGTACGATAATAACATTAATTGAAAGAATTTTTATGTTTTAGTGCTCTTCCTAACGTGTATTTATATATCTTTGTGAATTATCTGTTACGTGTAGGCTTCCACCGGAGGTTGTGGCTGCCGTGAGAGTGATGAAAGGACTATTGAATCCGATTCTGTACAAGAGGTATGTTTATTGATTCTAATACTATCAAGGCATTAAACTGATATCTAAGTCGTAATGTAAGGTACGAAAAGAAGGTAGTTGCATTTGGTTTTGACCTTATTGCTAAGTATCTGGCATTGTTGATAAGAAACCTTAAATTTTAAGACGACGACGACCGACGACGACGAGTTATTGGCTTCGAATTTTTAGTATAGTTGTTTAAAAGAATATAATTAAATAGAGTTTAAAAGGGGCTGGACTAGCACTTTACAGATGTTAACTTTACAGTAAATAATACAGTATATAATTGGTATCAAAAGTGAAAAAATATTAAATTACTACAATAAACATATTGTTTATAGTTAAGAAAAATGTAGGTTATAACAGGTCAAGCATTGCCTTGAGTCAGTTTTGCTTTGACATTTACTTTCCCTGAAAATAAAATTTGGAGATCTTTCTTAGAATGTTTTCTGCTACAACTGAGCTGTATGGTATTCTGACAGTAGTTCTTTATTAATGAAAGCAAATTTCTATGAAATTAGATGTTACCAAGGGAAAACATAGAGCCCAAGCAAGAGGAGGTAGAACTCATGGTTGATATAGTGGCTGAAAAGCAGGTAATTAAAGTTTCTTCATATTAATTATTCAGATGAAATAATTTCTCTTAAATAATCTGACTCAGTATTACAGTTTGTTCTCAATACTTTAAAGTGAACATTCCGATTATTTGTCCTTTTATACATAACATTTAGGATTCTATCAATCGTAAAGATGAAGAAAACGATGACTCATCTGTGGAATTTGATTCTACACAAATGGTATGTTTATTGAAACTAATATTATTGTAATGTATATTGTTGTTAAAATCAATTTGAATCAAATGATTTGAATTAACTTGTATCCTTTTGAATAAGCATCCAATGTGGCTCAGTGTTGTGATAAAATTAGAATTTTATTTTCCCATTTCTGGATAGTAAATTTGTCATTCTTTCTGGATTTTCATATTTTTTTTCTTTACATAATTAATTTGAAAAATTTGGGTTTGGTGTTTTGGTAGGAATAAGAAAACATTCATTTTCTGGAATAGGAAATCTCAAATAGCATTTCTATTCATTGAATATTGGCTACTATTTACCATTTGTTGACTAAAAAGTAATATGGAAATATCTCTCCATATGTATAACCTTACAGTCCAACAATGGAGTTTCTAGTAAAAAAGGAAGAAATACAGATTATATGAAAGCCCAAGATAATCAAATGGTATTGCTATATTTATCATAATGTAAAATTTATAATTCAAAAATATGAAGAGATAATTATTAGGTAAGTAATACATTTTCCTCTATGATATTTCAGAATAGAGCAAGTGAAGATCAAGACTTTGAACATGGAGAGCATGATAATGATATGGTGAGTTTTTTTTTAGAAGTTAGTAGTCTTTTATTTAAATGTAAATTAATTATTCTACTATGAGGATCTCTTTATTTTAAACAAACAGAATTTAATGTAGTTTCTATGCTAATTTTAATTAAATAACTGATTGAATTCATTCCTCAGTTTTCTTATTAATAATCATGAAGAATAATTGCTATTTAGAGAATAATCCTTGAGATTTTTATTTGTTCTCCATTTTGAATCTGCCTTTGATGATTTTTATATTCCATTCCATGGCAGTAGTTATATTTTTTAATATTTCTGTTAAATATGTGATTTTACGTATTTTTGCTACCCAATACAAAGATATATAATTTTCTTTCCAATCTGTTCGCCTTGATAGAATACATATTCTTCTTATCTATAGGTCCCAATAAAGGAAGAATTAGATATTGTGGAATCAGAAATACCAGGTGAAATCGTCTTGCAGGTAAATACACTAATGATTTATTAAATCTTTTATTGTTTCATTTCTTATATAAATTTTGATCAACCTTGCAGGATCTGATTCCTGTGCCATTTCAGCATTTTAATAAATATGGTTATCATGAGCTGATACCAAGAGGATGATATGTGATTAAATTGAAGAATTCATTTTGTAGTAATAATTTTTTGCCCTTATTTAAAGATCAATTGAAGAAATTGATATTGTTGATACAATGTCAACACAATCTACTAACAACATCTTGATGATAAAATATACCTTCCATTGTGAGAAGTATTAAAAAAATCATTTCCTTAAATAAGTAGAAAATATCTCATGGAAAGGTTGTTCTTAATCCTCTAGATCAAATTATTAATATATAAGAAATATCTTATTTTACTCGTGATGTATTATAATAGACAATATTAAAAGAATTAGGTGCATTAGCAACTTTAATTGTTTAGGCTATGAAGTTAAAATATAGGGTTTAAAATTGTTGATGGTGGGTTTCTTTAGATACCCTGGTACAAGTTTTGTGTATGGAGATTTACTTTACCTTTCGAAGTTCAAAGTGATAATTATCTGACTTAGATTAGCACTGATTTGAAGAGATAGATATCAATAGATTTTATATTTCCATCATAAAGAATAGTACACGTACAGCGTCTCAACTTCTTATATGTCTGTTTAAGATAAAATTCTTAATGAATTACATCTGAAGATGAAAGAATGTTTCATATGTTCCTTGTCTTGGTCCCTGTTTGGTCACTATTATCATGCCTATTGATCTTGGAGCTTAATGTTACACTTATTAGAGCTTTGAGTAACTTCATTATAAACTCATTGAAAAATCTTTTCTTGTTATTCAAGGAAGAATTGCATTTAAGATTACTTATTTACTCAGTGATATGTGTTTGTATAATTTACTATTAATGGATTTTGAAAGCTGTAAAGCTACATAGCTGGGGCATAAGTTCTTTTTATTTTGATTTTAGTTTCATTTTGTCCTATTGCCTAAATATAAGAAGTAAAAATAAAACTCATAAAGCAATGCATGTAATATGAAAGCTCAAGAAATTCCAATTATATGGATATATAACTCAATTCTTCAACTATAGCATAAAAGATTGAGGTAATTTCTTAAGGTAATAATTATGAAAATTTTATAAAATTGTATATTTCATCTAGTAACTATAGATTTTTGGTCTCAATTTTGCTTACAAATGTATGAAATATTCACATAGTTGTTTACAATAAATTGTTCCTTCTACAGGATGAACCTAGTGAAGTAGAAGTTGCAATGGAACAGGGACCTGTTAACTCTGAGGTAAATAAATTGTGGAATTTGTATAATCAATTTGATCCTAGATAATTCATAAATTTTGTATGCATATATAGTTATATTTATTTGACTCTTTAATAGGCAATTTTTTCCTGAGAGAGCCTGCCTCTCATTATCCAAAACTTTATGAATCTTAAGACGTTAGATAGAATTTTTTATCAAGTTCAAACATATCATCGTTTTATAAAAATATTGTTATTTCTTTTAGGTCTCCATTAATGAAGAAATGGATATTGTGGAATGGGATATGCCAGCAGAGACAGTCCTAAAGGTGAGTACAATAATAATGAAGTAGTGTGTTTTAATGCTCTGTTTATTTACATAATTAGAGATTTTTCTTTATGGGACAGGTTCCTGAAGCCTTACAGCATTTTCAGGAAGCCGAGGAAGATGACTATAATGATATTGAATCAGATGATATGGTGAGTGACTATATTTAATAATACACTCTGTTATGCTATTATTTGCTTCATTATATCCTCATCAGTTATTGTGAATTGGAAATATTTGAAGATATAATTTCCAAGCTTATGCTAAAAATTATCATTAATCATCTTAAATTTCAAAATTAATATTTCTAAATCAATTTTTATCTTTTTTGAAGGCATTGGTGTATTTAGAAAAATGAATTGCTGAAATTTGAGAAAGAAATACCTCTGAAATAACCAATTGAGTTTTAATTGAATATATTATATATCTATTGATTTCATACTGCTTTGGTTCCTCTGAATTACTCATTGCATGAAGTTTATTTTTTTTCTAATTTTCACAATTGAAAACTTTGTTTGAAGGAGCCACTCAAACTTCCTGAAGACGAATATGAAGAAAAATGCAGTGAACAAGTCTTAAGTCAGCCATTACAAGAGGTGAGTCTATTGTATTTATTGATATACATAATTCTTGATTCATATATAGAGCCTTATCTTTGTCCATGATAATAATTATGATAGTAGCAAAAACAAAATTAAATACAATTTTTTCAAAGAGTTACTCGGTTAAGAAAATTTATTGGAAAGAAGGACAATAGTAATCTTTGGTATTGTTTCCTAATTTTTTATGCTGTCTGAATTGATTCTTTTATGTGACAGATTTAAAAGATACTACCGGACTAAGATAACACTGAACACATTCTCTACTCTATATCTTACCTCTACCCGCTTAAACTATTGATAATGTATACTTATATGGTCCTACATTCTCAGATCATAGCTAAACCATATGCAACAGTTCAGTAAATGCTGTAATTTGCAATTTAGTTCATAGTTCAGTTGATAGGAAAGTAAACACTGAGGTGTTATAGATGATTCAAAGAGAGGGCTTTATTGACACAATTAATCATTGTCGGAAGAAATGGTTTGGTTAAATATCGAGGGTAGATGGATTGTTAATGTTGTAATTGAGGGTTGGATTCAGGCAATAAAAAAGAGGTGAAGACAGACAGAAGTTTTTAGGTGACTTAAGGGATGGGGTTTAAAATGAGGAAATGAAGTAGATTACAATTAATAGGGATTGTTGATTGTGCTTGAAGCTACCGAAAGGTAGAACAGTTATGAATCAATGTATGATCAAGTTTCTCTGTAAGATATTTAGACATCAAGTTTTATGTACTTCTTAGTTCATAATCTGTTATTGCCCATCTTTTTTCTGATTTATCTCTTATTTTATTGAGGTTTATCAGAAAAATTGTCCTTGATTTGCAAAATACACTTAATTTGTCATTGTGAGGAGTAGATTATTGCTTGGAAATTGCCAGCTTACTAAAAATAAGTTAAACAAAGAATTACACCCAAAATACTCTTTGCTGATAACTTTTCATCACTTTCCCTTAGTTTCTTAAATCAAATTTTAAGAGGACAATACCCAAGGTTGCTTTAGACTGAGTTAAATTCTTTTTGATGCCATTTCCTAACTTAACATAATGGTATTCTCAAGTACATATTTTTCATCACCTATTAGTCTTTAATTGTTTGATAGTTTCTTAGGTAAAAGTGAAGAACATTATTTTACAAATAGTGCTGGGGTTAAATCTATCAGTGTTGCATGTTTTACTTCTCAAAATAAATTATTGATTTTTAATTTTAATTTTAACTGATTATTTGTTTTGGCATCTTCCTTAATAGAAATTTTCTTTAAGAACGTTTTTTAATCCTGTACCAATTTTATAGTTTTCTTCCTCAAGTGTTGGGTTCTTCTGATTCTAGTCTAATGATTTTATATATTTACTCGTGCTTAATAATTTTGGTAGAGAATATTAAATCAGTTATTTGTTTTTATTATGTTAGGAAATAATAATTTTTGTTACTGGCAAAATGCATATACCCATTATTTGTGTCCATGATTAAAAAAAGAAGTCTAATAGTTCTTAAATGTTTTTTAATATTTCTTTTGTATACATTTTTATTATGCATCAGCCAATTTGTCAGACCATTTAATTTCCCCAAAACAATTGCTGAAAATGAAGTGTGCTTAAAAGTTGAGGAATCTAATCTTAAGCTAGTTTAGGATTAAAAAATGTCATAAATATATGATTGTCAAATTTTAGTTTCAAAGGATTAGTCAACGTGTAATTTAAGGACTTGAATGAAGCAGTATTGAAGAAATATATTCTGAGCAATTTGCAAGAAATAATTTTTAGATCTCAGTGTCAATTTATTTGGTTGCCAATAATTCATTTTATGTGAAAGTCATTTATGCTGTACCTTTCTCAAGTTTTTTTCATTTCCCTTTGTCAATCTTTTTGTTTTTAATTCCTTTATGCTGTGACTAGTTTTATTTTAACTGGTTTCATATAGACACTGATAACTAAAATTCTTCCTTTCAGTCTACTGAGTCATCAGATTTAAAGAATTGTTTAAGTTTGGAGGCTTCAGAAGAAACTGTTGGTGACTCAATTGAGGGAGAGAGCAGCTCCATTTGCACTTCTCAAGATATCTATGGCAAAAACAGGGTTACCAATAAGGGGATGCCTGAGAATGGTTTAAGAGGTGATGCTGTACCAGTAGACGAATCATTATCTACTCAGATTTCAAAGAGCATTCTGAATGTTTCAAAATCAGGACGGTCTAATTTAAAGGCCTCTCTTATTAAGAGGAAGAGTGAGTTTATTTGCGATATTTGCAAAAAGAGTTTTCAATGTAAAGTACACTTGGGTAAACATGTTAGGGTTCACTATGATGACAGGCCCTTTAGCTGTTCTGTATGTGATAAAAGATTTAAGCAGGATTCAGTGAGGTGCCGACATGAGCTTCTACACCTTAGAGATAAAATGAGTTTAGGAAAAAGTGAAAAGGGAGGCAAGAAAATACTTTTTTCTTGTTCAATATGTGGAAAAAAATTTGGTTCTAAAAAAGGGTTAAATGGGCATTCTAATACACATAGTGGTAAATTTAAATGTAACTTCTGTGGAAAATGTTTTGGCTATAATAGTGACCTAATGTTTCACTCAAGAATTCATACAAAAGAGAAGCCATTTGAATGCAAAGTATGCTTGAAATGTTTTAATCGTAAGGATTCTCTGAATACTCATATTCTTAGTCATTCTTCAGATAAACCATTTCCCTGTGATATTTGTGAAAAGACATTCAAGACTAAGGGAGGGAAGACTCAACATGCGTTATATCATTTGAGCAAATAATATAATCCATACTGGTAATATTTGTCTCTTTTGTAATTGATACTTACAGATGGTAAATATCTTTCTGTATATAATAATATTTGGTTGATATCATAAAGTGAATTGTGAAAGAAACTGTCCTAATATCAGGATTGCAGTGCAGGTATTTTTACACTTTTTAAATGATTTCTCCTAAAGTCATACATATTCCCATGCTAAAAGGTATAGTAAAATTCCCAGAGGAAAATTTCATTTTGTTTGCTTGTGCGTAAAAGAGTGAGTTGAATGTTTGTTTACTTCATTTTTAATTTCTTTACTTAACTTTTAAATTTAACTTTAAATATTGATCAATATTCACAATAAATTTAAAATTTAAACACTTGACATTTCACAAATTAGCAATTTTTTTTCCTAATTACAGGTTATAAAAATGGTAAATATTACCAGTTACTTGGAAGACTTAATAATTATTAGTAATAATGAAGCAGTAATTTATATTAATAATTACCCTAGAAAAAAGTTTTCAGAACAAAACAATGCTTGACTTAATATAGGTATTGTCAATTATAAAACACGTGTACATTTAATATTTATGTTGATTCATTGAACACAAAGATATTTATTGGTATTACTGCCATTTTGATCAATAAAAATTTTAGCATGCTATCCATTTTTTGGATACATAATATTTTTGAAATTCAGTAAATAATATCTTTTCGAATTTTTAACCTTAGAGCAAGGAATTAATTGAGGTTGAAAAACACTACAACAACGGTTTAGGCAAATATTTTCCTTGAACTATTGATTTCATTTTATGACTCCCTCTTGACATTTTCCTTAAGGAGTTACTTCATTATTGGAATTGATTGTTAAAATATTTATTTTTACAAGTAAAAATTAATATTTTAACTATAGATTTGAACTTCCACTCAGTAAAGCCTCAACTGATTGAGTTTATCATTAATGGAAGACTATAAATGGTCATAGAATGGTATTACTTTTAAAACTAAACTTTGATTCAATAACAATATATATTTTGTTTACAATTCGAAGATGCATAATCACTGATATTCGAAATGAAATTACTTCCATTTCCATTTAAAATTTCTAATTTATTAGATTATTTATAGAAATCTTAAGAAATAACAGCAACTCATTGCTTGTACACTGGCTTATATTGAAATGTACAATTAAAATAACTTTTTACATTTGTGCAAGACTTTCTCACTGTAAATGAGTCTCTTAATGTGCTTCAATGCATAAACAGAATGACCAAGACCTATGTGGAAGATGTTCTGCATCTTTCTGTGGATGTTACATTACTAGAGACTGTATACCAATTCCTGCAATCAGAATCCTCAACTTTTTTCCTAGCTGTCAATGAGTATGGTAATCTTTTACGTATGGTCTAACCTTAAAATTTTGCCATTTTCAAAGCATTTCTCTAACATACGTAAACGAAAAAGGGGATTACAGAACTATTTATCGTAATCATAGTTTTGAGAGCATTTTGATGATATCTGTTTGGCATAGCAATGCCAGTCTAGAAAGTTGCGGGCAGAAGTCATCATAGAAATTAAATGTTAAGCTGCTTCTAGTGGTGAATAATGAAAGGTATTCAATAAAATTTCCACGATTTATTTGTGCTACATAAAGGACATGTATGATTTGTGTAATATGGAAATTATATAGGAATTGAGCCATAATAACATAAGTTTTTGTTTTTCATAATGTATGCAGTTATCCTAAGATGTGTCCATTAATCTGTCTCGGTGTTACAGTTGGTATAGACCATTGGTTTTAAATGGAAAATATCAATAAATGTTGTGATTTTAGTATATGATGTATGGATGCATAGTTGATGACCACATAGAGCAAATTGCTTTCATCTTACGCCCCATATAACTATGGCATTCACTTGAAGACTTGCTTCATGAACTGTTGCAGTGCCTCTTCCATGATGGAGACTATCACCACAGATATCATCCATTATCTACAGAAAAAGAAAGCTATGGGTTGCTTCCAATTTCTCAGCTCACCCTTAACCATGGACACCAAAATATATTGTCCTGGATTCCTGTTCCTTCTTTTTTTCCATGATCCTCATACCAGCATATTATATCCTATGAAGAGCTGTACTCCCAACAGTCAATTACTTACATTTTGTCAAACATTAAGACACTTATAGAGCACTCTCCTCTATCTAACCCAATGAAGGGGAGGTATATACTTGAGGATTTATTGACGGTAAATATTGAATAGGATGAAGAATGTTATGATGTTGAGAAAGGAAAGGGTGAAAAGGTATAGTAAGACTCTAAGATTTTGGAAATCTCTTGTACAACAGTAGAGATGGAACCTTCTGATCTTCTGCCCTTAGGCTTCTTCCCAGAAACCAAACCTATGCAGGAGGAGTGCAATCAATCCTGTAAACCAGAAATCCCATCTCACATTTTCTGTGTTGTTTCTCTGCCCTAAGCTTCTACTCTTTTTTCTGGACCTATTTAACCTTCTTTTACTTCACCTTTGTGAATTTGAAGGTATTAAATTGTCCCAGTTTAATCTTTCTTCTCCTAGTGAAGCTGAACTCAAATTGTATGAGCCCCTTCTCGTGAGTTTGTGTGTAGTTAGAAGAAAATCAGGGATGATAAGACAAGGGAGAGGGTCCAACATCCAGGAGTGGAGTTTTTAGACGGGATGATAAAATGCAGGATAATGAGGGATCATATGACCCTATATGATGTGGCTAAATACAATCAAAGCCACTCAGGATATCTTAGAAAGCATTAAATCTGTAGAGAAACAATCAGGGGCAGCACATAATAAGCATTAAGAATGCATTTTGGTGGAAACAAACTTTTATTTTTACAATAATAGGGAATGAAGGGTGCATTTTTTCAAGAGAATAAGAGAGATTCAAGAATTTCAAGAGTTTTTTCCAATTTCAAGGATGACTCCAGTGTTTAAGTTTATTCCAGGAGCTGCTTACATCCCACACATACCGTATTTCCCGGCCTATAAGACGCACCGGCGCATAAGACGCACCTTGATTTTTCAGGTAAGAACTTACAAAAAAACTCATACTTTGTTACATAAGGTTGAGTGCCGGTAAACTCTCTTTCGCGAGAGATACAATGTATTAGCATAGGGATGACATCTCCGTTAGCCCAATGTGTATAAGTTTTGCAGCAGCACCACATGCGAGATTAAACTAAATGTGCTACATTGTATGCATTTCCTAACTCACCTGGGAGTTTTTTTAAAGGAAGTTCTGTTTTCGAAATATTAAAACGGTATTCCTTACTACTTAATCAAAAAAGTGTTATTATCAAAATTTGTAATTGACTGAACTATTTTCAGTGCCTGAGACGGTAAAAAATACTTAATGGTATGCATTTATCCCGGGGATTTGTCTTGCTTATTATAGGACAGAGTTATACCTGTATACCATCGGCGCATAGGACACAGACCGATTTTAGAGCAGGTTTTGGAGTTAAAAAAATGCGTCTTATAGGCCGGGAAATACGGTAATAAGGATATAAATATAAGAAATATAGACTAAATAACATTTTGAGCTTACCTTCAAATGTTAAATTTTTGATTAAGTAAGTTCCTCCATGAATTCTTACAACATCAGGTCTGCAAAATCTTCACTGAGCTTTCACCATATTTTCAGACTCATGAATAATAGGGAAATATTCCTCATCTAATATTATACATTATGCTGATGCTTCCCTGCCTCCAGAAATTGCTCCTTTTAAGACCATATTCAGTTTCCATTTTTAGAATAATGTTTTCCTCATCAAAAAATAACCTTCTTCATTCATTGTTCATCATCTTTCCAATGCACTTGTAGGAGATCTGATCTTAAAAATTGCTTTAATAGGTCATTCACTTGTTCCTCTAATTTGGTACCATTTAACAATATTGTTTGAACCTTAAGAGCAATAATGTAGCGACAATGCAACAGCAGACAGATGAATACTTTCCTAGAAAAAAACTAATGATAGTAAATCTCAACTAAACAAAATTTTAGCTTTAAAATAGAACTGATGCATTTGGAATGTTTTTGCATGATACGAAAGAGGTTTAATTGTGAAAGCAAAATAAATAGAGCTGTTATTAGAAGGAAGAGAGTTCAAAATCATCATTTAAATACAACAAGAAAACAGCGCAATTAAATGTGTCAGTTCCAGTGTATTAATATGCCTTAATTTATGATGCCCTTTAATTGTAACGTATTAAATTCACTCTCTTCAATTCTTCTGCTGTTGACTAGTTTCAGCAATTCTACACCAATGCCTCTGCAGTCTGCCAGCATTGTGCTGCCCTCATCACCCAGTCATCAAGAAACAGAACTATTAGAATATGGCAAGCGCCAGAACTAGTTTCTTTTGAACTTGGTGATGATGAATAGAAAATTAGAATAAATTTAATATGTTACTATCTTACAATATTTAAATATATTATGTCAATAAAAACTCATCCAATATATCCTCTTGTTTATACTATCTTGCAGTTCACTCACATAAATGTTATATCACTGAAATGATATAATTAGCAACAATTAATTTAATTTTCCACACACAGTTATAAAGTTTTATTCAGAGAAAGTGATTAAGTATGAAGTAGATATTGAATAAAAGACTATATAATTAAAATAAAATTGCAGATTTCCAATTTGTAACAATTGCAGTGCAGATATTTCCATTTGCAACAATTATGCGAGCAAACTTCAAGATACCACAAATAGAATGATAAAAGTAAGATGAGTTTTTATTCATATAAACTATTTAAATATTGTATGAAGGTTCACAATATATTTATCTTAATTTTCTTTTCATCATCAAATTGTTCAAAATAAACTTTTTCTAAACCTGCAAGTTCAAATAGTTCCTTTCCTTGATGACTGGGTGATGAGGGCGGCACAATGCAGGAAGACTGCAGTGCTATTAGTGTAGAAATGATGAAACTCATCAACAGCAGAAGAATGGAAGAAAGGGAATTTAATATGTTACAAATATAAGGATGCTAAAGTAAGGCATATTAAATCACAGGAACCGACACTATTATATATGTACTATTGATTATGTATTTCAATTGTGATTTTGAACCATCTTGATTCTAAAAACAGCTCTATATGTTTCTGTTTAGCAATTATGTCCTCTTTCGTATCATTCAGAGACATTCCCGAACCAGCAGTTCCATTAAAAGTAAGTTAAATTTATTCCATCTTGTAAAGAATGTAAACAACGTGTGAAAAATAATATTAGATTGGACATAAGTTCCCCATAGGTCTAATCTTTTTTGGGGTTGCCATCAATTCAATGTAAACCTAAGAATGGTGCTCGTGCAGATACATAATTTTCTTACTTAGAGCGATTATCTAAGCCAATGATACAGGACTTCATAGATTTTGCGCGACGTATTGCTTCGCCCACAAAGGAGGTAATGTTAGCCAAAATTTTTCAGCGAAGAAAGGTGGCCGCTCCTCTTCTGTGTGTTTCTCTCATCCAAGCTCATAGGAGAAAAAGGGAGTTACGAGCAAGGAGAAGAGAATCACGCGACGCGAGCAATCCGTTTGAGCTCTCCGATGGGTATTTTATTAAGTTATATCGAATTCCTAATCAGGGAGTTCAATATCTAATGAATAAATCGGACCAATGCTCCCGCTAACCCAAAGAAGCACGGGAATACCTTCATTCATAAGAGTTAGTATAGTCTTTACATTATTTTATTGAAATAGTTTATGACATAACTTAACGAAGTAAAACTAATCCTATATGTTCGACTACAAATAGATGAAAGTTAGTTGGGGAAGTATTCTCTCTAACGTCTTCGTGAGTTGCATCTTCTTGTAGTATGATTAGCTCAAGTCATTATAACTTCGATCAAGCTTCAAGTAATTGTCGAAACTTCCAACGAGATGCTTTATGTGTTAACTGTGCACAATATAATTAGATAATGGTGGAATTGGTCTCTGGTTGGCTAAATTAAAGATGATTTGTATTGGTGTTTATTTTGTCTTGTACTCACTTGTATTCGTTTTTTATTCTGATATAAATAATGCAAACGGTTCTACCAGTTTTGCATGGAATAGTAGAATGGTACTTCCATGATGTTTTCCATACAATAAAATAATTTCGAAGCATAAGAATTTAGTTAATATGTTAATGATATCTATAGGTGTGGACTGCAGTCAATTTCTTGGCTTGTTGAGGGTACCATTGGGCAGGATTTTCATCATGCCCTGTCCCAAGGAGCCGTGAGCATTTGTGTTACGCAAGTGTGTGATGCAATTAACGCATGGCTGCTGAATCGATGGGTAAAATTTCCTAGAACACCCGAAGAAGTTGAGAGGGTAAAAGTTAGGTATGTATAAAGTTAAAGCTGATTAGATTGGTTTCCTTATTTTATCAAGCATTAAACTTTTCGAATGTTACCATCTGCCTTTTTTATGTTAGTCAAAGGAAATCTGTCCATTTTATAAGTATTATTATTATTATTTTGTTTCAGATATTTGGAAAGAACTGTATGAGGGGCCTCATAGGTGCAGTTGATGGGACCCATGTAACCATTCCCAGTCAGCACAAAAGAAAGATTACCCCATTTTTACCATTATTTTAGACGCATAGAAGTATGGTAAAAGATGGCAAACCTACGTGTAAACGGGTAACCCTTCTATACATTTAACTGGTAAAATTTGGGTAATCCGGTGGTAAAATTCGGCAAAGTACCGGGTAAAACCTATCGATATGACTGCAGTGCCATCTGTGGAGCTAGATTAGAAACATGACGCCACACCCTCTTTCGGTACAAATGTGTACTAACAGTATTTTGACGTAATACGTTATAGGTATTTTACGCAATAATGGACCAAATCTACATTGATATTAAAGAATTGCAGTGTATTAAATGACGAAAAATTACCAAATATACAAACACGACATCTATATCAGGAAATAACCACTTGCTGAAAGAGGAATAATGACATAACTAAAATACATAGGGAAATATATACTTGAAGAAATAGGAATGAACGAAATAAATAACGACTGCATTTTCAGAGGCATTGCCATTTTAATATACCTAAAAACAATGCTATATTTGGAAATAATTTTCTTCTGTGGAACACTCAATGGCATCTTCCATACCAAATTCCTCCAGGGTCCTAACTCCCTTTCCACCACTTAGCCTTAACCTAGCCAGCCTGAACCACTCCCCAATACTCTTCTTCACCATTGATAAGTCAATTTCTGGGCCATTTACGTTTTTCTCTTTCACAACATCTAAAATCAAGAAAATGATGTTGAGAACATATCAGTAAATTTGTTAAATTCAGGTTGGGTAACCAGGGAAGAAAAACAGATTATCAACAGTTTTGAACGTAATTTGAATCCTTAAAATTTAATTAGACTGTCTTGACACTGATTTCCACAGTTTTCCAGCAGACAGGAAATGGAAGAAAGTGATTTGAATCTCATTTCCCTTCTAACAGGTTTTCAGCAGTCTTCCACAGGGACTGTTTGTACACTGAATTGAATATCATTTGAAACACTTTTCCTTATTTGTTGACTTGAAAGTGTTTTCCGCAAGTGCTTTTCAACAGATTTGCATAGTAAAATTAATTTGATACTCTCCTGAAATGATTTCCATGTAAAGACCATTCTCACACATATTCACGTTTGCTTAGATTAGAACATAAATTTTTATGAGGTTTCAGTGAATTAACTTCGTTCAAAATCATGTTCAGAAATAAAATTAATGACAAATGAGGAATCATGCAGTTCACCATCTTACAAATACTTCACAGGTAAATGTTTAGTCATGTGAAAATAATATTCGTTGTTATGACAGCTAATGAAATGAGCATGCAAATTAAAACAACAGATATCACGCAAATTAAAACAAGTTAATCTGAGATACTTGAATTGTGGGAAACAACTCATATCAGCAGGTCGGAGGAGGTGAGAATCATGTCACAAATGAGATTCAGTTCGGTAAGAAGGTGAAACATTCAAAGTAGCTGAAATGGTGAAACCAGATTCAAATCTGTTGGATGATGGAAACCTGATTCAAATCACTTATGCAAGGAAGTGAGTAGGAAAACAGCAGCAATATTGGACCTTACCAACTGTCTTCCAACAGTTTTCCAGCTGTTTCAATTTTCAAAACAGATTCAGAGGAATAGGAAATCAGTGCATCAAACCTGTTGGAAATCAGTTTTTCTTTCCTGGGTACACGCCAACGCCAAAGCTGATGCAGCACCAAAAGACTAATATGACATGCTTACCAAATATTAACCCAATGACTCCAGGGAATTCCACCTCAAAAGCCACCTTACTCAAGGACTTCCCCTTCATGCAGAACATTAATGCAAGTTCATTCGTCATCAATGATGCCAGACAGGAATAAACAGTTTTATTCAGGGCTGAATTAATGCATTTTTGAGTTAACCCCCGAAATACAAGACCGGCAGACTGATCCTTCAGTAACTGGAACTAAGAAGGTTAGGCATCAGATAGTAAAATCAATGTCAAATAATGAGAATTGATAAACAAATGCCAATTATTAACAGAGGGATACCATATATTTCCTGAATTTTGTAGATGATATCTCATCCTGTAACGACTGTAATACGTCTATTGAATTAATAGGAAGAGAAAATAGTTGTCGGAAATCGCCAAAATCTTCACTGTTTGCAGATGGTGCATTCAAATTATCTAATTTGATTGCAATTGCTTAATTTGTTAATTGCTTCCTCCAAGCAAGTAAGTTTCTGGCGTTCCATTGCCATGTGCTCCACTACTTTTCGTTCAAGGTTAAGGATGACATCTGCAAAAAATTAAAACACATCAAAAGAAAGAGTTAGTTATTTTACGTGAACCCAAGATACTAGAAGCAACTACAACAAAACCACTGCCACATCATATTATAACTCAATCCCTAACCTCTCAAGCTAATGTTTTCCTGATTGGCTGCCTGGTTCAATGGTATATCCTTCAGGACCTGGGAATGATGAAGTTCTTTCATTGCTTCAACTCTATGAAAAATAACTTCTGAGTTCTCCTCAGGTGTGCCAGAAGCAACCTGGACTGCTTTCCCAGGAATTCCTTGTACCCTCTTCGAGGAAACACCCTGGTGCAAATACTTAACTGCCTGCAACTTTTTCAGGCGGTCTTCATGAAATTTATTAAATTGTGCTTTTACCGTCAAAGTAGAGTGATCTATGAAATAAATTTGCAATAGTGAGTAGCATATCTTTCAAAAATACACTTTCAGCAATTTAAACATAAATATTGCCACATTGCAATGGTAATCACTAACCCTGCAAGTCATAATGTTGCTGACTCGCTACGCTGAGTGTTATTTCTTTGGGAGCCTTGGAAGTCACTGGTACCACTCTATGAACCTGAGCATCCCCTACAATGGTCTTCCTAGATTTCCCAGCAGAAGCCTTGACTGCCCTGCCAGGAATACCTGACAGAGGAACTGTCTTAGATGAAACACCTTCATGGGATGTTTTTATTGCTTGCATGTTTTTTATATTATCGTATGTTTTCCTCTTTAACATGAAAGGGGAAGCATCTGCAATATAAATTTTGGATAGAGATAAATACTTCTTTGGAAATAAATATTATAATAAAGCTAACAATTCAAACCTCCAAAAATAGAATTACATGATTGATAAAACAGTGAATAACATAAAGAAAACACTTTCATTTAGAAAATTCTGACCTTGTGGCGATGGTGGGTCACTTAAATTATCCATCTCATCACAATTCTCGGATGAGCTGTCAGGCTCATTTGGGTAGCGGAATTTCTTTGGAATCCTCTTCCTTTTATTGCAATTACTTCTGGATTTCACAAATGTTTCTAAATCTGTTCCGCTGTAATCTGCAGCTTCACATTCAAAATCTCGAGCTGCCAGGAACTTGTCTGATGTGAAATGACAAAACATTTTTACATCCCACAATGAAAATTCTCTCCCATTTTTTTTACCAACCAAAGAAAATTTTTATACCAACCAAAACAAGGTGTCACATATCTAAGGGGTAACATATCCCATTCCTCCTTTGGTTCGACTCCCTTATACATGAGCCTCCTCACTTCAGCCTCGTGGACCTCCTCCGGTGGATACAAGGCATATGTTCTTCCTTCCGATGTCTTAAGCCAAGAGGAGGGGATGGTGGATACTGTGAAGTTTTTGAAATTCCTATGGGGATGGAATTCTGCCACAGTCCAAGACATGCTGAAAAATAAATTCCAAGAATTAATATGAATACTTTTTATTTCAAAATAGGGCTCAGAACTTCATTTATAAATATTCATTCCCAAGTAGAGGGTTAAAATCATACTGGTCAAATTCTGCATGTTTATGAAAGACATTGTATTGTATTTGACGCAATTCTGAACTATGATAAAATATGTTACATAGATAACACCCTACTTACATCAATATTCAAGGTGCAGGAGTTTGGAAATATAATATTGATCTTTTTGTCCATTTATTGGGATTATTAATGCCTTCCCTTTTATGTCCTTAAAAGACCATAATTTTGACTCCAACAGATCATTTCCAGTGAATATTTCAACATTTCCTGAATTGGCAGGTAAGTTGTAAAAGGGGGATAGATTCTTGATTGCCTTGCCAACCACAAAGACTTCTTCATCTCTAGTGGCAATATGAGATATAATAACAATATCTTCACCAGTAGTCACTACACAATTGTTAGGGGTCCTATCAGCTATTCTAAAATTTTTGCATTCTACTGCAGTGTAGCATGGGGCTTTCAGATTAAATGGCAATCTGTCTTCATCCACATGCTTGACAACAGATTTCTTTCTTTTACCCTGATGGCTTCCTAGGCAGTGCTGGTTTGTTTCATGGATGCGCCTGACTATTTGTGACAGTGGAAGGCTAGGTTTTCTAATCATCCTTTTCATTTGGTATAACTTATTTTCAAATTTAAATGCACTAAATCTGTCCAATGGGCCAAGCAACTTAACATCATTTGGTAGATGTATAAGTCCATGTACATTGTAGGATAAAGTCTCCCTTTCATAGAGAGCACTAAACTTACAGGTAAAATATTCAAGCAAGGCTCTAGCATAATTCACATCTGAATTAGGTAACATCAACAATCTAATTGCATAGTGAAAAGAGAGAAAGTGCTTGTACACGCTATGTGGCAATATATCATACAGGAGAAAAGGACCAGTATACACCAAAAACAACCGGAATTCAGTGGCTTTCCAGCGTAGTACTTCATTGAGGGGTCTTGGCTTTCTAGCAAATTCCTCAGGAATGTGTGACACAATGTTCCCAATTTTGTCATTTAGTAATGCCAGTTTCCTTGCATGCAATCTAACAGATAGGTTACCCTTCAACCATGCCAACAATATCTTTCTTGTTACCCCCAAACACACTAAATGCATATATTCAAATGGAAAGTGGGAAACCATTTTTGTCTCAGGAATATTAACCAATGGTGAATCACCAGTATGATGGCTCTCATCACATTTTAATAAGAAGTCTTCATCATTTCTGAGAGGGGCATTAATATTATCAAAAACAACTCTATTATCTACATAATCTCCCTCAACAGTGCATTTTCCACATCCATGATAACCAGTATGACCCTTGATTTGTGCCACAAAAGCACGTGCTGGCGCATCACAAATATAACACGTTACATTTACTGTTATTAAATCATTCTTATAAATGAAACCTTCTGACTTCAATACTTTCATCTCTTCAACGTAGTCATGTAAATATTCAGCGCAATTTCTTGGTTTTTCAACACCATGATATATGCCAACAACAAAAGGGCTAATGGATGGAAAATTGTCAATACACATCAAAATGGGCCAAACTTGGCTATTACTACTCTTGGAAAGCGGGAGTCCATCAATACTACACTGGAGATTTATGGTGCCCATGGTCACAAAGTCAGTATTGTACCTTAATAACTGAAGCAAATTATTTTTTACTCCAATGTGGCTATACAGTCCACCGCCAATCTCCCTTGAATGAACTTTGCGAGGAGTCTCTAATAAGGTTCGTGAATCTGCGGGCAATGAAGAAAAGCAAGGATGTGTCCGAAGCAGGACTAGGAGTTCATTCACTTTCCTAAATGAAATTCCCTCACTAGCCCATCCGGCAAGAGCATGTTGAAAATTGACTTCATCAAGAATATCGCTAATCCCAGAGGCATTAGAATCTGTTTCAGAGCTAACGGAATCTATTTCGGAGATATCGGAGTCACTTTCGATAATAATGCTACATGCTTCCGCGTCTACATTCTCATTTCTATCATCAATTGGCTCTTGTAACTCAGCATGCCCAGGTTCAACAGCATTAACGACTCTATTCAGTGTCTGACGTCTATCTTTAACTAAATTCAATTGTCTCTGTCTACTGCAAACATCCATTAGTGGTCTATAACGTTCTTTTGGCATGATTGTGGGGAAACTAAATCACTCAAATGAGAATACACTAAACAATGTGCTTTGCCTAATTTTTTCACCCCCAGGAATGCAACCCACTGAAATCACTGCAAATAAAGATCGCAATACTTTAGTTACAAGTACTTTAATTACAACAAAAGGTGATGCAACTGTCTTGAATAATTTTCCACTGGACTTTAAATTTTGCGATTTTCAAAACGATATCAGGTAACTTAGTTTATTTTACGGTAAATTTCTAGTTTCACCCTGACTGTGTGAAACTAGAAATTTACCTATTTGGTAAATTAAATTTACCTATTTTACTTACATTTTACAGTGGTGGTCAGAAATTATAATCGCCAGGCACGTTTCTTCTGCACTTGCAGTCGATCTCACGTTTTACACTTCAGCTTCACGCAATCGCAATGGCGGATCCAACGTAGCCAACCGTGATGATTTATTCCACGTTTCAACTTTCATATCATTATTTCAATGAAAATATTTATCCGATGAAAATAAGTATTCTTCTTCATATATTTAATAAAACAATCTGGTAATTGTGAAGTGCATCATTTTCGTTAATGATCAAAGCCTTTCATCGATAAACTATATTTAATAATGTGAAACTTTGCGAAATTAAATCGTAAATAATTTGAGAAATATTATTACAGATGATAAACAGATTTTGCTTTGGATATATTAGACTTTATTTTTCTACTATAAACTTTTCTTTAGCACATACAATTAAATAAATGCCTCTCTATATTGTTTTCATAATTCACAGTTGGCAACTCTGCCAAGGGTTAAATAATGGGTAAAGATAGGGTAAAGACGAAAAGGGTAAATTTGCCCCAAGTTACCAAAATAATTTCCATCTAAATTATCTTTTGTGCTGGCTGGGATTGTTTCTCTCGAGAAAGATAGGGAGTATAGATATGTGAATAGAAAACACTTTCACAGTATAAATGTCATGATAGTGAGTAAACTTATGATATTAACATCTGCTTCCCAGTTGCTTCTTTCTGGTCTTTAGATTATTACTCTTCCACCATAGGTATGTGATTATGACCTTCGCATTACCACTATCAATGCAAGGCATGAAGGGAGGAAGCATGATGCAAATATTTGGCATCATACTTTATGCCGGGACTACCTCCAGAGGGAGTACAACGCTCATAGGTATGTATTTAATTTTAACACTAGGAGGACGGGAGTTTCGGCCTACCTAGAAGGACGGGAGGTGGTCATTTGACCACCTACTTTTAAAATTCGTAATTAAATACTTTCATGCTTCTCAAAGACCTGAATTTTGCGTATCTTCTACATTTGACCATTACACAAGTTCTAATAACATTTTTTTCCCCGTAATTTGTTTAAATTTTAATTAATTAAACAAAATGTTGACCTATGTCCTAAATCTGCAGAATTTCATATTCTAGAATATTTAATCTATTTATACTGAACCAATGAAACTCATATTTTCGGAATAAGTGGAAGAAGGTCCGAATTGTTGATAAAAGTCAGTCACGTTACCCCAAGATTGTTATGCTATCTGACAGAAACCATATAAAACCACTCGTTCGTGCCTCGGAATAAACCTCAATCAAATACGATGGCGGAACAATTTTTCAAATTTCATCCTGAAAATTTCCTTATGGTGTTTTTATCAATGCCAAATCAATGTATAATATTTAAAAATTCTTAAAACAATTTTTAGCAGGGTTGCCAACATATTGGTTTTATCATTATATTCTTCCAATTTTTTTCTCTGGTAAATTTCAAACTGATATCTCAAGTTTATATTCAATCACCTTTTTTGAACAATTTGAATTAATTTTAAGGGTATTAACCTTATAAAACAGGGCTACCAATCGTTAGAACAGATCTCTAAACAGAGACTTTTGCGTTCGCAGTATAAATACCTACAGATATATTTCGAGCACAGATTTGTTTCATGTAATTTGTCTAAACTCTTTGGGATCCCGAATTAGTTTATAAACTATAAAGAAGCAGTGTGACCAACATCTTCGGCTGTAAAGTGAAGGCAGCGATCAGACCTTCATGGAAAACCTGACAATCTCATTTATCAAGAATGGATTAATATCTTCTATCTTATGCATTGACGCAATGTTAACGACCAAAACAAGGGTAACAACAACAATAACCATTTTTCTGCTGTTATTCAGCTCATAACATTTTTCATAAAAAAATTTAGACCCGCTTTACATAAACTTTTAGGATTTGTTTGCTTCTGTTATGAGTTAGATACAATATTTTGAATTCTTCGTATGTAACCTCTTATATTTGAAATTGTTACAGTTTCCGTAAGTTACACAGCCGAAAAAATATTTTCATATCGGTTGAATACATTTATTTTACATATATAGTTATTTATTTACTAATTATCCTTGATGCATGTGAATTCCATAGATCTTTAAGCGAAAGAAGAGAATTCTTAATATAATACTTGTCATAATTAATGAACTAATAATAATTGCCCGGAATGTACTGATATAAATGTTCATATAATAATCACAGGAATTTACAGAGATGGATTCAGAAAGAAAATTTATTTAGCATGTAAGTCGTGATCTTCATGTTTTTTTTGATATCATTATGTTCCATATTTTTCATCTGTTCTTACATAGGGAAGTAATATTATAGCGCAACAAAACATGTTGACTGAAATTAATTCATGTAGTATAACAAAGATTGAATTAAACATTCGTATTTTCCCCCCTGCTATGAGTAACTGTATTTACAATCACATGGTGGGAGGTCGGACATCTGGGTGAACTGATACCGACAGCCGCCTAAATCCAAAACCCATCGGGTGCGTCTAACCAGACGCGTGCGTATTTATGGCACTACTTGGTCTTTTCCCCGCGTTCGGCACGTACTGAAATGCAATGGTTTCAAATAAGCACAACCCCACCGAGGCGTCTTTAGCGCACATACAGTTAGGGAGAAAGGATTAGTGCAGCGTTTTCGGAGCGCCAAGAAAGCGCTACGCACAGAAATACTGCATTGTTTGAGGTGAACACAACGTTTGTCATCAACCTCTCTTTCACTGTGTCTTCCATATTGAGCGACTCTCCGCGAGTCTCCATAGTGATACATCCACAGCTGTTTGTTAGAGAACGTCAAAAAACATAATACGAATGGCCTCAAGACGAAACCGTACCTCGGACGAGATTCTTGCCGAATTACGTGATTTAGAAGAAAATCAATCTGGAAGTGAAGCGGAATTTGCAAGCAGAAGTGAGGACTTACTGGCCAGTGATCGGAGCAACGACTCTGGTCCTGAGATTGAAGAGACTGGAAGTGAATCGGGAAGTGACTCCATTGATTGTGGCAGTGATTCTATCAGGTAAGTGAATCTTTCTTTCAATTTTAGTGCTCGTTAATTTTAATGGCTTATGTAAGTAATTTGCTCAAACCGTAATATTTGCAAATAATTGTCGGTTTTTTATAACGTATACTCAAGTTCTAAGTTTAAAAAAAACTAAACTAGAAATTCCTAGGAAGAACTGTTAGCTCCAAACCTTAACTTATCAATGTAATCTTATAGAGCAAAAACTTTTCCTTTCCACGTTGTTGATTACCTCAGGTAGAGGGAAATTAGTGTCTAACCTTTAGCTATATTTATTGCAGTGTAAATGCAATTGTGAAAAAATATTCATTTAATATTAGCATGCATAATTTAACCGAAAAATGAAAAAAAATTCATTTCACATGATATAATAAAAAGTTAATATCGGTCTTGTAAAAATAACTTCTCTCAGTAATAGATGGTTATAAAAGTACGATCTTCGTCTCAATACTATGTTCTTCTTTGAAGATTTTAAGAATTATAATTCATGTTAACTAAATTTCAGTCATTTATATTAAACGCCCAGATAACACACTCTTTTCCTTCTTCGGTTTATAGAATACCAACCAGATAAAAACAAAAATGTTCATTATATGGTTTAAAATGGGATGATACTTTCAAAACTTTTGGCGTCATTTATATTTTTCTCAAGGGCTCCTGCGTTAGTTTCCACTGACATTCAAACTCGAATATACATTATAAACCTGTCAGTATGCACAGGTTTTTCTTTATCATGATCTATAATTATTGCTATTATGACGCAATACGTTTATTCCGTCTATTTGATACAGAGGATATTTTCGCTAAAGAATTTATTACACAATAGATTAATACCAAGAAATTAAGTCTATTCAAATACATTTTTCATTGCCAAAACTAATATGATTATTTTCATAATTGATCGACAGTAATCCTCCAGAACCAACAGCACAATGGGAAACTGCTCCGGATGGAACAGAGTGGCTGGAGATTTTGGCTGATCAACCTCAACCAGGAAGATTCAAAGTGCAAAACATATTGCATTTAGCTCCAGGACCAACTTCTTATGCCAAAAGGAACATTCAAGAGGCATCAACATTTAGTGCATTCAATTTGTTGGTGAGTGACTCCCTTTTAGATAACATTGTAAAATGTACTACGGAGCATGGGAAGCTTGAAGATGCTAATTGGTCTTTACCTAGGGAAGAACTTTTGAAATTCATTGCTCTTATATATGCTAGAGGCGTATTGGGACAACGACATGTGTCAATAAAAAGTTGTTGGGACAAAACGTGGGGATCTAAAATATTCTCCAGCACTATGAATAGGGATCGATTCTTAAGCATAATGAAACATTTACGGTTTGATCACAGAAAAACTCGGAGTCAAGCTCTGAGAGAAGAAAAATTTGCTTTAGGTTCTGAGCCTTGGAATAAATTTATAACTAACTCCCGAGCCTGCTACAACCCTGGCGAGAGTGTTACGGCCGATGAACAATTATATCCTACGAAGTGCCGATGCCCATTCATCCAATACATGCCGAATAAGCCAGATAAGTTTGGGATCAAGTACTGGGTATTAGCAGACGTGAAGTCTAAATATTGCCTAAATGCATTTCCTTATTGTGGAAAAGATGACGCTAGGGGATCAAGGCAGACTCTTGGGGAATATGTTGTGCTACGGTTAGCAGAGCCATTCAAAAACTCCGGTATCAACATAACATACAACAATTATTTCTCTTCAATCAGCCTCGCTGAAAAACTAAAAAAAAACAAAATCTCATTGGTTGGAACGATAAGAAGGAATAGAAGAGAATTACCTCCTTCGGTTCATCACAGCAAAGAAATATACTCAACTAGAGTTTATAAAAATAGACTTGGCCACAGCTTAACAAATTACCAAGCCAAAAAAAATAAAAATGTGCTTTTAATCAGTACGATGCATCAGGACGTGATGATTTCTGACTCAGAAAAAAAGAAACCAGATACAATTTTGTTTTACAACTACAACAAAGTAGGAGTAGATATAATGGATAGCATGTGCCGGAAATATTCAACTCGTTCGGCTACAAGGAGATGGCCAGTACATGTATTTTTTAACATATTAGACCTGGCCTCAATAAATAGCTGGGTTCTATTCAAAGAAACCACTGGGCGTAAACTCAGCAGGAAGGAGTATATTCAAAGACTTATATTAGAAATGATTGGAACCTCATTAGAGATAGAGCCATCACCCTCATGTTCCTTTGCAATGTCGGGAATTTCTTCAGGGGAAGCAAGTGCACCAATAAGACCGCAGAAAAGAAGAAAGTGTCAGATCTCACCTGGTTGTTATAACAAATCCAATAATTTGTCCCTAAAATGTAAAAAAATATACTGTGGAATATGTTCTGCAAAAGTGGCAATGTGCAGAATCTGCGGTAAAAAATGATGTACTCTTAGAAGCATAGAGTGATATTCTCCCTTATCATTTATTTTAAAAATGTTACGCCATTACCTAATAAGGAATAAATATTACTTTGTAAAAACAATAGCGAAGCTTTATTATGATTTCAAACCTTACATTGTGAAGATGATCAAGTGTTTCTATAATGACTTGGATGTATTGTAAAATACCGAATGATGGAAGGAAATAACATTTGAAGAATGATTTAAGTATTGAGGTAAGTCTAAAATAAATATCAACTTAATATGTAATAATAAAACGAGCACCAGAGAGGATAAGCACCGAATAATATATGAGTAAGAAAGGGCCATTCTCGATAAATGCATGATTAATTACTAGGTTTTCCATGAATGTCTGATCGCTGCCTTCACTTTACAGCCGAAGATGTTGGTCACACTGCTTCTTTATAGTTTATAAACTAATTCGGGATCCAAAAGAGTTTAGACAAATTACATGAAACAAATCTGTGCTCGAAATATATCTGTAGGTATTTATACTGCGAACGCAAAAGTCTCTGTTTAGAGATCTGTTCTAACGATTGGTAGCCCTGTTTTATAAGGTTAATACCCTTAAAATTAATTCAAATTGTTCAAAAAAGGTGATTGAATATAAACTTGAGATATCAGTTTGAAATTTACCAGAGAAAAAAATTGGAAGAATATAATGATAAAACCAATATGTTGGCAACCCTGCTAAAAATTGTTTTAAGAATTTTTAAATATTATACATTGATTTGGCATTGATAAAAACACCATAAGGAAATTTTCAGGACGAAATTTGAAAAATTGTTCCGCCATCGTATTTGATTGAGGTTTTTTCCGAGGCACGAACGAGTGGTTTTATATGGTTTCTGTCAGATAGCATAACAATCTTGGGGTAACGTGACTGACTTTTATCAACAATTCGGACCTTCTTCCACTTATTCCGAAAATATGAGTTTCATTGGTTCAGTATAAATAGATTAAATATTCTAGAATATGAAATTCTGCAGATTTAGGACATAGGTCAACATTTTGTTTAATTAATTAAAATTTAAGCAAATTATGGGGAAAAAAATGTTATTAGAACTTGTGTAATGGTCAAATGTAGAAGGTACGCAAAATTCAGGTCTTTGAGAAGCATGAAAGTATTTAATTACGAATTTTAAAAGTAGGTGGTCAAATGACCACCTCCCGTCCTTCTAGGTATATTTTGATATAAAATTTAACCTAAAAGTGAAAAAAAATATTTTAATACTTAACACAAATTTTGGGATAGTAATAAACAAAGTCAAAAAGTTTCAAAAAAATCGGAGGTATTTTACTAAAGAAATTTTGATGTCAAACTCTGAAAAGTGGTCAAATGACCACCTCCGTCCTTCTAGTGTTAAAGACAAGGTTTCCTTCTGTACTGAATAAACAAAGTTATCCTCATTTTCAGGGGAATCTGGATACCAAATGAGCAATGATTGCTCACACCATTCCACAACCCTGAGCCTAAATTTGCCTGAAGCTAGGTTTGATAGCGGCAAAAAACTCAGTGGAGAGGTGCATTGGGGTCCTTAAAGGGTGATTTCGGTGCCTGATGCGTGACTGAACTCTCCATTACACCCCATGGAAATATGGTATGGTTCCCATACTTTAAATTGTGGTTTATCTTACTTTCATAACTAATGAAAATTCAATATCTGCAAGAAGTAGATGTGTTGCATGCCTTTGACCTATACCACTGAAGTATTATTTAAATGTTAATGAAAGAAGTACTTCTAGGAATCAACAGTTGCAGCTATAATCAAACATCTTGTTCTTTCAGGAATCATGATGAATGCCTGAGCCATCCTCCACAATATGGCACTGCACTATAAGGTTCCCTTGCCACAAAACATCGACTTGGAGGAAGAAGAGATCATCCTCTACTTCCCCGCAGAGATGAATGTGGCAAGGGAAGGGAGCACTGTGCGAGGGACAGTGGTGTGGAAATATTTTACTTAATGTGTGTTGTGTGTATCATTGCATCTGCGTGTTTGTCTGTTTGTCTGAATGCGTGTATGAATGTTTGGGGTCAAGGGAGTGTGGAGAGGTCGGATTTGATAAGGGCCTCACATACTTTTACCCTAGTGGTATGTTACATCATACATCAGTATTGCCATGATGACTGGTATTGAATGTAATACTTTGACTCAACAAATCAGAGATTAATGAATGGAATGCAGCAAGACCTACCATTCGGCCTCTTCATTATGTTTAACTAAAAGGAGAACCTTAGCTCCAATGAAAAATTCTCATTGAAATTTGGGACAATAAGTTTGTCTCAATTTTTCTAAGTTTTATTCATACCATCATCTTCAAATTCTTTGTTTCAAGTTTTTATTTAACTTCTTGCAATCTGTATTCATATTCTCATGTCTTTTTAATTCTTTTATTTATGTTTTCTTTGCATAACATTTTCTTTATCTTTCAGATACATGAGTTAATTTTTGGCTGTATTCAGAAATTGGAGTTCTGATTTCTAAATGCAGCCTTAAGTTAAACCTGGCACTTGGAAACAACAGATGCAGTTGATGGATACAGAGAGGCAACGAGCATCATCAAGAAATTTTCTAACTATAATAGCAACTCTGGAGAGTTTCTGGCCAGGTGAATACTTTCATACCAAAAAGTGGCCAAGACAAGGCTGAATGGATTTTCAATGTAAATTTGAACAGTTTAAGTTCAGAACTTTTTATAAAATGCTGTAATAAAGTGTACACTTTAAGAATTTCAATAAAACGATGGAATCAGAGTATTGTGAGTCTTCTTTTCTCCTCTCCACTAGTCTGTCTGGTGCTGAAGAAAAATTGGAGTGGAGCAGCAAAGATTCCTCCTTGTAGAAAAATCCACTCATGTAAATTTGATCTTGCACATTGTTAAATAGGAGTACTTCCCTGAAAAAAAGTTTGTTATTGTGCATGCACAGAAGTAAATATTGAGTGAAGTGGATTCAATACTTGTAAAAATTTAACTATCAGAGATGTTAAGTTCTTGAAAAAAATTAAATGAGAACTGTTCTCTCAACTAAGTAATTCGAGCCACATTGAAAATTAAATTAAAACTTTGGAGTTGCATATGAAAAATTTAAGCCCAAATCAAAACTTTTCAAATTAAATAAAAGAACTTAAAACTTGCAAATAGAAGTTACTTTGAAAATTATGAAATTTTGATCAAAGTAAGATTTGAAGTTGCAATTGATCAAGAAAGCATTCAAATTAATTAACAGAAAAGTTTCGGACCATGGCCGGCTAGTAGGTATGTTAAAATATACAGCATATAAAATTATTCTGTTTTGTACCCTTGTACAATCTATTTGAATAAATAAAGTACTACTCATTAAGCTCTTGTAGCATGAACCACCAACCATTTCCTTGACTTGTTCTCTTCACCTTATCAGGAACATACTAATCTTGAGGCCCAGCATCCTGGAATGGCCATAGGTTCTCCTCTTTTACATCTTAGATAGATTTATTTTCACAGTAGTAGAAACGAAGAAACTGATAATTTAAATTCCCAATGAATGAATATCATTGTACCTAATATTTTTGTCTAAAACCAGCTGGTTCACCACTGATAATTTCACAATCCAGTCTTAATTGTATTATGAAGATGCAACAGAAAGGTAAGGCAGGATTTCCAAAAGAAAAATGATAGCATTTTCATCTTTTTACTAGTCAAACTTGTTGAATAATCTAAGCAACAAACATATATATAAAGAATTAAATATAAACATAAAAAACATTTTGATAAATGAAATGAGATACTTAAACTGAGCAATTCAAATTAAAAGATAAATGTGATTGAATAATTTCAGCTAAAATTGAAATAAAATTAAGCGAGAACTCAGGTAAGTCTCCAAAAGGGAAAGAACCCGGGATTTGATCTCATTTTCCAATGGCATGGACTGGCGTTGCAATTTCAGGCTCTGTTCCATCAAGCCTATCCTCCTCTCATCCTCTTGCAAACGCAAACATCAAAAAGAATTGAACTCAGTCCAAGCAGCCTTGAGTTTAGTCCTCTTAAAATTAAAATTTAAGAAACTATGAAAATATATTTTATGTTATAAAAGAGTATTTTGGGTATAATTCTTCGTTCAACTTATTCTTAGTGAGCTGGCAATTACCAAGTAAAACTTCACTACCCAGAACATCAAATTCAAAGTATTTTGCAAATCAAGGACAAGATAATCTCAATTAAATAAGATATAAATCAGAAAAATGATGGGCAATCACAGATTGTGAATTTTTATTTAATATGTGGAAAATTAATTGACCAGAGTAACTAATAAATCAGTTCCATACAAGAATCTATACAGAGAGTATAATAAAATTAAGAAAGAACACCCATGATTAAAGACCCGAATAATAATTAATACAAAAGACTCACCTCTTGTAATGGCTGACTAAAGACGTGTTCACTGCATTTTTCTTCATATTCCTCTTCAGGAAGTTCAACTGGCTCCTTCAAACAATGTTTTCAATTGTTAAAATTAGAAAAAAAATAAACTTCATGGAATGAGTAATTCAGAGGAACCAAAGCAGTATGAAATCAATAGATACATAATGCATTCAATTAAAACTCAATTGGTTATCTCAAAAGAATTTCTTTCTGAAATTTCAACATTACAATTTTCTAAAGACACCAATTCCTTCAATAGAGACCAATAATTGTTTTTAAGGATATTAATTTTGATATTTAAGATGATTTATGATATTACGATAATTTTAAGCATTAGCTTTGATATGATATCTTAAAATATTTCCTATTCCCAATTACGGATGTGGATGTAATGAAGTAAATCATAGCACAAAGGAATGTATTATTAAATATAATCACTCACCACAGCATCTGATTCAATATCATTATAGTTATTTTCCTCCGCTTCTTGAACATGCTGTGTGGCTTTGGGCACCTGTCCCATAATGAACATTCTCTAATAACATAAATAAACAGAGTATTAAAACATACTATTTCATTATTATTACACCCACCTCAATGGCTGTCTCTGGTGGCATCTCCCATTCCACAATATCAAATTCTTCTTTAATGGAGACCTACAAAAAATAATAACATTTTTTTAAAGAAGAGAGGGTTAAACTTGATAAAACATTCTATCTAACCTCTTAATATGCATAAAGTTGTGGATAATGAGAGGTAAGCTCTCTCAGACAAAACATTGCCTATTAATGAGTCAAATAATGATATTTATATATACATAGAATGTTAACAAAAATCTAGGATCAATTTTATTTCACAAATTCCAAAACTTATTTACCTCAGAGTTAAAAGGTCTCTGCTCTGTTGCAACTTCAACTTCTCTAGGTTCATCCTGTAAAAGGAACAATTTATTGTAAACAATCCTATTTACATATTTAATACATGTATTAGCTAAATTTAGGCCATAAATTTATAATAACTAATTTAAATATATCTAATTTTTTCACTTTTCACAGTAATTTCCATCAATTTCTACCTCAATCTTTTATTTAACATGTCAGAATTGTTTTTCTCAATGTCTACTTGTAATAATTTGAGTGTTTGATTTCAATATATACTTTTAGAAATGACTTGCTATAATTTAACATGAAATATTGATATATTTTAAGCTAAATTACTTTACCTATGTAATATTAATGATTATATTTGATCACCTTGTACTGTACTCTACTGTACTAGAACTAACTAAATGACTCTAAATTGTATGATTTTTAAAGGGATTTTTCCACAAATTATGAATAAATACGTAAATTATAACGTATCTCCAATCCTGTTTATAGAGTTTAGCATAATATCAGCGATAAAGCTTTGCCATTTACGTAAATTCCACCATCAATACTACATTATCGTTATAACCTTTGCTCACAGGCAAAAAAAAAAGAATCGCAACATCAAATACGACAATCTAGAACAGGTAAATTACATTACACAGAACTACCATAATAATTCGCTCAAATCAACGTAATAAGATAGTTATCAAAAATCAACTTACGATTCTTGTTAGGCTCAGAAGTCTTATAATTTCAGCTTCGGCAGAACGGACATTCTTCTTGAATTTCACTCTTCATGCGTCGAATTCTATCATTCTCCACATGCAAGGGGAGCAGATTTGAGACGGAAGACCATCATTCTCGAAGATCTAAAACATTAAAAGATAGCGTATAATCACTTATAAAGTAAACTGCAACCATTAAATATAAATTAGCATATTTAGTAGGTAAGACGGTAACAAAGATTCGTTACGGACGACACAATAAGGCGTATAACTAAATAATTGTGTATAGTGTTTGCATTCCCAAAGAGAGATAGCACCTACATATCCAATCAACACACGTACCTTTATCTCGTATATAAAGTTCAGAATTTGATACAAAGGATCTCCAGCTGCAGAACGTTGCGAGAATATGTTTGTGAGTGAAAAACCTTCCTTCAAACACAGTCTACAACAATCACTCAACCTTATTTCACCCATTTTGCAAACTTCACTGAAATAGAGGCACAAAATATCCTTCAAGATGCAAACAATAAGTATTATCCAAATATAATATGTTATGTATATAGTATTATATCAATCCAAAAATTTCATAGAAAAACATCGATTGCGTACTTACAGAGTGAGCTGATCTTAAAGAGAAAGCTGAAAGATGGAAACAAACTTCCGCTTTATTTGATGTTGAGATTGTGTATCCTAGCCTTAGATTAACAACTGAGAGTAGAATTTTTACTAAGATAAATATTAATAGTTAATTGAAGGTTTTTGCAACGTTATCATCAGTAAACAGCAACATACTCCTAGATGGTACCGAAGTATACCATAGGATGTTCTGCCTTCGATGCTTGATCATAATGAAAAGAAATGAAACAAGAAATACGTCTATTCAATAACTAAAAACATTTGGAATATTAATTTTTATTTATTCTGATTTATACGAATCATACTAATTATGAAATCTATAATGATTGATTTCGAAATTGCCATCTACCTCGGAGGCAAAACTACCAGTTTGGTCCTTACTTACAATTTTAAATAGTTAATATTAAGAACATATAGGATATGGAAAACTCTCAGTTTACAATGAAACTAGTCGTAATAAATGCCTACGGTCGATGATATCTCTGCAATTGTACATTATAAGTCACAGCAATCCAATCCAAATCTGCGTATTTACTGTTGAAACGGCAATACGATGAACTAGAGATTCATTGGTCACCCATCTGCAAACCTTCTCATCTACACTCGTAGTGTCTATGTAGATTCCGTTGATAGAACGCAGACAGTAACCTTGATCGCTCTCATATCTTGTACAATTCATAGATTTTGTAGCGTTTAAACAGTATTACTATCCGAAGATGAGTGAAATAACCTCAGACCTTTGTAGGCTTTGCTTGAAGGAAAGTTTCACACTGCATAATATCTACTCAAGTCAAACTACATCAGGGGATCTGGTTTACCATGTTTTGAATTACGTTTATGACTTAGAGGTAGGTACTTTTAAATTTTTACTGTATACTTGTTAGGTATCGATGCTCCACATTAAAATTTCTAGGTAGTGCTAATTTTAACTGATTATTATGATATGTACATAGCTTAGGTGAGATTATGTCATTTTATGAATGATGAATACATTAAGTCTTATTTAAACGTATTTCTTCGCGAAAGCAATGCAGTTCCTTCTTTTCAATCTATGAATTCGTTCTGGTTCTTTGTTGTAAATATTTCATTGTTGTCATTTACAGAGTGGTTTAATAATTTTATATCGCTAAGTTCGCTGTTCCGTTTGTTGGTATTTGTGTGGTGTTGCATTATCCTTTCTGACCTTTAGGTAACCCCCGACGACGGTCTTTTAACTCAAATATGTCCTCCTTGTATGTGGAAGATGCTCGAATTCGAAGGGTACAAGAGAAATGTTCATTTTGCGAGAGTCGAAATTGTAAAATTGTTGAGCAAATTAAGACACGTAAGTACGACAATAGCATCAATTTAAGGAATTGTATAGTTTTGCTGTTCTTTTCCTAACGTGCATTGATATATCTTTGTGAATTACGTTTAGGCTTCCACCGGAGGTAGTGGCAGCCGTGAGAGTGATGAAAGGCCTATTGAATCAGATTCTGCACAAGAGGTATTTTTATTGCTTTTAATATTATCAAGGCATTATATTTATATTTAAGTCGTAATATATGGTACGAAGAAAAGGTAGTTGCATTTGGTGCTGAATTTATTGCTGAGTATATTGCATTATAGAAATTAAACCTAAAATTGAAAGTTGACCCAGTTGTTGGCTTTGAATTTGTAGTGGAGTAGATCAATAGAATGAAATAGAATAGAGTTTAAAAGAGACTAGACTAGCCCTTTACAGAGGTTTATTAAACAGTAAATAATACAGTATAAAATTGGTATCAAAAGTTTAAGAAATATTAAAATAAAAGATATACCTTTTGTTTATAGTTAAGAAAATATAGGTTATAAGTGGTGAAGGTGGTTGTTAATATATTTATTTAACGTTGTTGTAGATTAATCCATTATTATTCTGGGAATTATGCCAAACTCTAAGCTTTGATCAAGGTTTAGTGAACCTTTAGTTTCCATTGTAAGTTCAGGAGGACAATCTGCTGATCAGATTGTAGGGAAACTAAGAATTACATGTAGGTGCATTGCTATTGTATTGATTGATAAAACAAATCTCTTAATTAATCTCAATATTAGATATTACCAGGAGAAGAGCCAAGGCAAGAAGAGAGTGATCTAAAGGTAGACAAAGAGGATGAGAATCAGGTAAATATGATTTTCTGAATTAAATTTTTTGGATGAATCAGATATTTCTCATTAAGAATCCAACCATCTCTAATAGGCTGTATGATAGCTGTTGAAAAAGGATAAATGCGACATCATCCGTTTTTCTAAAAGCTGTGTTTATGGCCCATTCGGCATTCAGTTAAATTACTAATGGAAGTAGTACAGAAGCCTTAGTTGTTGTTTACTATTTAGTATTATTTTATTATTTATTAAATATCATCTATTACTTTTAATGGACACAAGCAGTTTCTTGAAAGTACTATTGTTTGCTTACCTTTTCTGTGTACTTACAAAATTTGATAAACATACGGATATAAATTACTACCATTGGTATTTACATGTTTAATGAATATTTGACAGTTATGGTTATTAATGTTTAATTGGGAAATATATGTCTAAATTTTATCCAGGTTAATATCAAAGAAGAGATAGATATAGAAGAGTGGCAGATGCAAGAAGAATTGAAAAGACCAATGGATACTGAAGTGAGCATCATAATTAGTATCTTTTTGGTTTCAATTGATATTTTTTGATTTCCCGAATATGATACATTGACATTACTGTTCTTTTCTTTAGGGAGATGGCTCTGAATCATTACTGCATTCAGTCGGAAACATCATGAATATTCATCAAGAGTCAGCTTCATCAGAAGTGGTGAGCATTGCATTTATTCATTTATCATAAGTATTATGCATACTTTGACTGGAAATTAAAAGCAGAATAATGCTCAAAGAATATTGTTAGAGATTTTACTTCTGAATTTTGTGATAACCTTTTCTTTTATTGTTCTCAATTAATGAAAGCAACTTTTTTCCAATTTAGATAACAGAAAATATTAACTTAGAGCTGAAGCAAGAGGAGCTAATTATTGACAAAGAGGAAGCAATTCAGGTAATTATAATTCTCTGTATTGCAATTATGCTCTAATATATATCTACTCTCGAACTTCCATTTCTTAGACTTTGCTATTTATTTATTATTGGTTGGTTTTATCTACTATCTTTTTGGTTTCAAATGAGATTTTTTGATTTCCCGAATATGATACATTGACATTACTATTCTTTTCTTTAGGTAGATGGCTCTGAATCCTTAATGCAAGCAGACGGAAACATCATGAATTTTCATCAAGAGTCAGCTTCATCAGAAGTGGTGAGCATTGAATTTATTCATTAATCATAAGTATTATGCTCTCTTTGACTGGAAGTTAAAATCAAAATAATGCTCAAAGAATGTTGTGAGGGATTTTATTTTTGTGTTGTACATTATGTGATTACATTTTCTTTCATTATTCTTAATCCACTGGCCTTGGTGGCCGAGTGGATAGCATGCCATCTAAGCTATCGCTCCTACCCCAAGGTCCCGGGTTCGCATCCCGGCTGAGTCGGATTTTTCCGATTCACGGAATGGTCGTGTGTGTTCGTTGTTGCTGTTGCCTCGGTGAAGCACCTCCTGAAAAGTTCAGTAGAGCTTAGGGGGAATTCACCGGTGAAGGGCAACAGCAGGTAAGCAATTAAAAAAAAAAAAATTAATGAAAGCAAATTTTTTCCAAATTAGATATCGTCAAATATTAACTTAGAGCTGAAGCAAGAGGAGCTAATTATTGACCAAGAGGAAGCAATTCAGGTAATTCTCAATTTTTTAATTTCTCTTCTTCAGTCTTTTCTCTTGAATTCACAATACTGGATGCAGTTTATTTTTTAAGTAACAAAACTAATTTAACATGTATTGATTACAACTATTCTTCATTTCAGACCCCTGCACCTCCGGATTTAACAAATATGTTGAGTTTGGAGGCTTCAGAAGAAGCTGTTGGGAGTTCATTTGAGGGAGAGAGTATTTGCTCTACTCAAGGTATCTCTGTTCAGATGAGAGACACCAATAAGGGGATAAATGAGGAAGATCTAAGAGATGATATTGTACCAGAAGAGGAATCTCTATCTCCTGAGATGTCAAAGAGCATTCTGGATGTTAAAAAAACAGGACGGTTGCACTTAAAATCCCCTCTTTCTCAGAGGAAGAGTGGGTTTATTTGTGATATATGTAAAAACACTTTTAAAACAAAGCAGAATTTGGGCAACCATGTTAGGGTCCATTATGATGTAAGACCTTTTAGATGTAGTAAATGTGATAAAACTTTTAAGTCTTACATTGTGAGGTATAAACACGAGCTCATACATCTTAGAGACGAAATTTACTTTGGAAAAAGTGAAAAGGGAACCAAAACAAGGCTGTATTCTTGTGATTTATGTTCAAAGAAATTTAGTTCTGTAAAAGGGCTGTGGAGACATTCTAATGTCCATAGTAAGAAATTTAAATGTAGCTCTTGTGGAAAATGTTTTGGGGAAAGTGGTGTTCTTAGGAGACATTTAAGAATACACACAAAAGAGAAGCCATTTCAATGTAAAGTGTGCTGGAAATGTTTTAGTCAAAATGGTAATCTGAAGAAACATTTGCTTTGTCATTCTTCAGAGAAACCATATGTCTGTGATATTTGTGATAAGAGATTCAAGAGTAAGGGAGATAAGAATCAACATGCATTACATCATTTGAGAAAAAAATAAAATTCTTATTTTCTATGATTGTCCCTTTAGCATAGTCATATATGTTTCTTTACTGAAGACTGCTAATAAATATGGAGGAAAAAATGTTAATTTGTATTATTGTTTGTTGAATATTCCTAATCCTTTACCTTTGAATTGATTTGTTTTTTAATTTAATCAATATTTTATCAACGTACTGAAGTATCGATATAACGAGTGCCACATTTCTAACAATTGCCATTAAGTTTCGTATATAGTGTAATAATCAATATAGTATAAGCAATGTATACAGTCCAAACATCGATAGCGGATTGGTGGAACGTTTTTCGACTACAATGACTTGTAGGCAATTATTTTATGAACACCAAACAATATCTTCAACTAAAACCATCATCTCCATCCATCATTAAGAATTCCGAGTAATGCTTGTCTTTTCTGAAATATTTTACTTCTATTTCAAGCACTTACGATATTGTCGAAAGAACTAAATGAAAAAACTAAATTCATCACCTCCGCTACAGTTTTCGTGAAGAATATTCTGATGAACGATTCTCTTTATTGAACAGCGCTAATTGCATAAATTTTGGGAAAGGACGTTGAGGCAGCATGAACAATCCCTTCCGTCTATTTCAGTAGGAAAATAAATATTTCTTAATTAACATATTTTTCAAGCATTTTGCCACTCTGTACATACAACTTATATTTCTCAATTTTTAACCGTATGAAGAAGGCAGTAAGCGTATATTGAACCATCAGCATAAACTTCTATGGTCATAATAAAGTTCTCTTCAGCATTAAGATCGCCGGATGCTGCAAAGAATTATTGTTCAGTTTAATAATATTAAAAAAATATACAATGCGGCAACAAAAGGAGTATAATTAATCATAAGTTAGCTTCAGTGCTGATTGGCGAGACCTACCTCAACTACATTGCACTTCCCATGAATCTACATCATACGTTAGGCAGGTGACGATAATAAGGCGTCTTTCACGTAATTTGAAATAGAAACTATGAGCAAATATTTATTGATATTAATGTTATTATATTTTTATTGATCTTGAAAACATCTAGAGTATGGTGCTTATTTGACGAAGTGTGCGACGATTTTGAATTGGGTATAAAAATTAAAACCAAGCTTAAAATTTGAAAAACACAGCAGTAATTCTAGTTTATATTGGGTCTTAATATTTTGGTTCAACAGTGTAAATCAGACGTAGGTGTCCCTTACCTTTATGCCAACCTCACAATACGTGCCTCCCTTATTAGAGTCATATTACGCTAACCTTTAAGCCATAATAAATCCTAAAGGTAAAATTCTTTCTGGGAGGTACTTATTACTGGTATTTCTTCTTTCCCCAAAAACAAAATTGTCTTCTATAGTTCTAATTTCGATCAAGCGGCTCATAGATTGAAATACTTTCAATTTACTTGAAAATTTCAGAAAAAATAGCTCAGTTGAAAGTATCAAGGAGAAATTCCTAACCTATAAAACCCTGCGAGGCTGCGTTTCCACATGCAATGATTACTGGTGCCAGAAATCCTTGCATACGTAAAAGTAGAAAGTTCAACTTTTTGGCACAGGAAGACTTTCCTCACTCTGTTTTCCTTCACATCTTTCAACTTGTCCTAATTGATAAGTTGATTACTGTGTGTATAATCAAGCACTGAGGATGTCACTTGGTGAAACTCCATCACAGGAACGGCAGGAATTATTACAATGGACAATGAGGAATAATTTCCAAAAACATCAAAGGAAATTAAAAATGGAGCCTCACCATGTACACAGAGAATTAAAAGATTAAAGGATGCCAAATTCAAGTAATCTGCTCTGTGGAATTGGGGTACTTTAAGTAGAAATAAAGGAACATGTTTATGCAAAAAATAGGTTTATTCCAATAATCTTACAACATTTGCAAAAAATCTGATGTGGAAAAATGCTTCATACAAAAGTTTTTGTAAATTACACTATCTATAACTTTTGTATGTAATTGTAATATACGTACATTGCATTCTGAAAGAGATATGTATAAACATTTCCATTTCCAGATAAACAAAAACTTACGGCTAACTATTTTTTAAGAATAACTCCTAAACAATCAGTGTTACGAAAAAATATTTCATACAAAAGTAGTTGTTAAAAATACGAGTAAAATGTAGCTTGCATACCGCAAGCATATCGACAACACTAATTTCATGTCGGCATCATATCGGGACGGCCCTCAAAAGAAAAAAAAGGGATTGAAAATATTCTTAAAATTTGCTGCAATTTAATCGTCTGGCACCGACCCCAGGTCTTCCTAGTGAACTTATTATGCAGCACAACAGAAGATCACTATATCTAACTATGTTTGAAAATTCAAGCTGAAATATTGGGTGCAACTGCCTCGAACGACGTATACTTTTCATATATATTCCTTATTGGAGAAATTGTAATGTGCTCTGGCATCGAACCCAGGAACAGTACCTTCTTATCTAATATTTTTTCATAGACCGACACTTAATATACATCTTCTAGCTGAGCGAGATCTTCCTATTGTTTCAATAAGTGTAGCAAAAAAAAATAAAAATACTAACCCAATGTATTTTAAATAGGAGACACATTTACCGCCTGGCTTCGAACCCGGGTCTTTCTGGTAATACTTCCTATGCAGCACAATACAAGATCACCATCTCTAAAACTATGTCATAAAAATAATGAAAACTAACTCAATGTATTTTAAATGGGGGATATATTTACCAGATATTATATTTACAGAACTTTATAATTTTCAATAGTCTTGCTGCTACGGAGCTTCGAAGTTTGCGAAAATTTCAAAATTCTTTTGTGCGAAAGGAACGCCATATGATTGGTGTGACGTCATCTCCTAGTAAGCCCCAGTAAGCGAACATTCTTTCTGTTGCGCCTAGACGTGATGGTAATGGTACAAAGAATACAGCGATACTGTGATTCACAAGTTGAGGTTTAGGTTTGTCGAACTTAGCTTTTGACTGAGTGTGTAACATTGTAAAGTGTAAACAATTGCGTGATGGCTGACTCCGGCTTTGTGAAGGCCCATTCAGGGAATAACCCGAAGTTGGATTCTGTAATGATTGCCGATTTCTTCTGCGGCAATGATGATTTAGTTGGCGGAGAAATACGAAGCCGCAGAATTGAAAGGTAAGAAATAAGATTTAAGTTAATTATTTCATTCACTAGGTATCTAGAGCTTGGTTTATATCTGAATTTATCATTGCTTGTAATGTGTACTCAACTTGAGTTTTGGAGAATTACAACAAAACTTATTAAACGCCGATTTACTTTGCATCATTTAGGTCTGGAAGAGAGACTTACGGCGATTCGGCAGTTGAATACGTCCTAATAAAAAGAAATTTGAATGTTTGCACTTGAAGGGCGAAAGTGACTCCTACGAATAAAGTGAGAACCAAGTCTTAAACTGTGGAAATCACTGTCGATAAGGAAGAAGAAACAGTAATAAGTGCAATTTGTCAAGACTGTGCCGCATCTTCCGGTATGCAAACATTTTTACAAGCCCTTAATTATTTATAAAATATAGGGTACTGATAGAACTGTGCAATTACACATAAGTGATGCTCCTATTGGTCATGTCAACACAGAAACTTCAGGTCATTCTATGCATTCAACAAAGGCTCCACATACACTCAAAGAATTTAATAATTTCTCTCTGTAGCCAGTTGCAGCACTAGTTAAGAAAAATTCAGAATATTTTTTTAATAAATAATTTATTTTAACAGTTTGTTATAAATATTCAAACATGGCTGTTGTCAGATTTCTGCCCATAAATAACATTTTCAGAGGCATTTGTAAGCCACGTTTAACATAATAGGGCCATCAAAATTAGAAAAACAGATCAACAATAATGAACCTAAGTTTTGTGGAATATGTAGAAGGAACATACATAATTGTTCATATGCTCTGGTACACAGTACAAGTTATTTTTTAAGGAGGATGCAAGCAGACTGTGTGCCTAATAATGTGGGTTCATCGAAGAAATGAAGATCCAGCCCCTACTTCCAAAGAATGTTATTGGAAGAGGTCCAAAGCTGGCAGATATTGGTAAGAGCATGAAGTATATTCTTGCTAAAGATCTTTCTCCAAGAATTCACCTTTTCTTGCTGCATCTCCTGTTGCAATTTCAGAAGAATTTGTTATAGAAATAAAATTCCCAAGTATTACTAAAACTAAAGAGCACTATGTTTCCCAAGATGGGCATTTGAGGCCCAAGTGTAAAGCTCAAATCCATTTACAAATGAAATTATGTGGAAAATCAAAGGGGATATTTTGTGTTGCTGAACCTGTTTTTGAGACTAGCAGAAATATAAATGTTTATGAAATTGAATATTGTGAAAGATACATTAATGAATGCATAGAAAAAGCCACGAATTTCTGGAAAAATGCTGTTTTTCCAATAATTACTAAGCAACAGTTGTAACTTGCTGCAAAATGTAATGTAAGTGTTAAAGAAGGTACCTTTATAATGTCTATGTGTATTTATTTATAATTGCTTACTTTCTGACATTGGTGAATTTTGCTTTTAAAAAAGTTTACTCATTTATTCATTGTGAATTTCTGATGGTTAGTGGTATTGGATTGTTAAATTTGTAATACAAAGAAAAAACTGATGACTTTAAAGGGCAGTGTTGTTCTGTGTTTGGTAATATAAAATAATAAATTTCTTGTGTTTATCATTTGCTTGTTATTTATCGATTTTAATTTAAGCTATAATAAACTATGATCAATAATATTAAAAGATTAAAGGGCCAAATTATAATTCTTACATGATTTACCTTAATGCTTAAATTTTTGTGAATACTCTATAATTATTCATTTTACGAAAGTATTGGCAGTGAGAACAGTGCTCTGAGGTTACCACTAACCATCGTAAACCTCATGTAGTTCTCCATCTAATATATTTTAAAAAGATATAATAGTAAAATATATTTCTCTCTCAAGATATGCCTCAATCATTATAGGTATATTCATGGTAAAATCGTTAAATAATTACGCATGCCATACGATTATAAAACAACTAAACAACTAACTAAAACAAAAACGCATAAAAATACATTCGCAAACAAACAACGTTAAGGTTGAGGCTGCTGAGAACAACGTTGTTGTCATACATAACTTCTTTTTCGAATCGTCCCGGTGAATGGCTTTTAGCAACATTTTCCTAAGTTTTTCTCCTTGGGGCACACTCACAAATACCTTATTGGGCGTACAAACGCTTGTGCTTTTACATAAAGGCACAATTCACCAATTGTACGGCATGGTTGAAACTTTTCCTCCCCATTAACCCAAGCAAGACATACATCACATACATCGACTGGCACGTACGCGTACTAGGGAATGACGTCACGCTCAAGAAACGTGGCGACGGGTCGTTTTGAGCGCAAGGTTTCAATGCTATTTTCAAGGTAGAATTTTACCAATAATAGGCAGGTTATAAACAAAATTCTTGCACAGTAATTTTTAATGCAGGGAATACGTTTTTATCACATAATCATCCATTTTCAGTAGAATTCCCTATTGGATAGGGCATGCAATAAGACGGAAGTGCTCACTTAAGGATATGCTGTAAGTGGAAGTGAAGAGAGAAATTCATTAAAGAATGAAGAACAGAGCGGAGGATAGGGAAAACTGGAGAAACAACACCCAGGACCTGAACAAACAGACTACCAATGATAAGTTTAACCTGCGTTCCAATATCCACCCACACAATACTCGTAACTCAAAACTTATTGATATTCCTCAACGTTGACTCAGGAAGACAGAAAATAGCCTAAACTACTCCGCAATTATATTCTTTAACCCTTTAAGGACTGACGTTCCCATAACGGACTGCAGCTGCGTTCTCTAGGTAGCTAAACAATATCTCGAGTATCATAATATAGTCAGTAAATGTTATTCTGTGGGCTAAGAGGGTCCAAAGCTTACTTTCATTTGAGTTTTGGCGCACTTAAGTCAAGGGATATATTTCTTGTGATTTTTCGTAAAAAAGGGAATTTTTGAGATGGATCCTTCTGGCAACTAATTTTTATAAGTTTCACAGTTTTTAATTTAAGGTAGACTTTTGCTTGTATTACTTTAGTATGATGTTCTGATCATCCAAAGAAATCAAATAGAGCAGAGGTTGAGGTTATTTGTTGTTGTTATAACGTTGTTTATTGCTGCGTTCCCATATGGGCACGTCAGGCCTTCCCACTACTATGCGACTTCCTCGCCAATGGCTGTCACTGAAAGCTGTATATTGTATATTAGAGAATATTTCGTGACATAAGACACTATTTGTGGTGGAATAAAGTTAAGAATTATTTTAGCTTTAAGTTGTGACAAGAAGAACATGGATATTATTATGTATTATTATGAACTAAATCTCGGAAAATCTAAGATTATATAGTAGAAGCGGTAGCAACAAATAATAGAAAATGATTATTGTGTTAGATATTCAAATCCTTTCAAAATTTATTAGCTTCACATAAAAATTATATCATTAGAGGTGTTATATTTTCTGTTCAGGAAATACGTTAGTCTTCATGAGTCGACTTCACTGAAGGAGGCTCTCCAAATCCTTGCCAAGGATGAAGAGAGTGAGGAAGATATTACCGATTTATTAATTTCTCCAACAGAAGAAAATGAGCAAACTGATGAAGAATCGGCTGATGAAAATGAGAAAATATTGGTCCACAACTTCACTGGCAAGCAAATGACGGCACAAGCCGAGATTCGGTTGGCAACCAACGAAAGAATCAACGCTAGAGGAAACGATGGGGTAAAAAAATCTATGTGGAGAAAATGGATAAAGGGCAGCATCAAGTGTACGGGAAGTTGTTCTGAAGCAGATTACTGTTCTAGTACTCTAAATTCAGCTGCACCTAATTGCTAGAGCTCTTCACCGATGACGAGCTCGTCGCATTCATAGTGGAACAAAGTGAGAATTACGCCCAATTTTTTAATTGCCCCAGTCCACAAATTACAGCAGAGGAGATGCGAGCCTTCATTGGCATTTTGAATGTCTTTGGATACAACGTTCTCATGGAAAAATTATTACTGGGACGCGAAAAAGGATGAACATATTGAATTGGATACTGGAGCAATGAGGAGGGACTGATTCATCCAAATAATGAGGTTTTTACACTTAAAGGATAATACTAAGTTAGACAGTCAAGCGATGGGTTCTACAAAGTCTGGCCTACGATGAAAAGGATTACACAGAGATGTTTGCAACTTTTGGTGCCTTCCCAGTTCTTAGATTGTGGAAGAAAGATGATCAGATACTACGGAAGACTTAGCTGCAAGCGATTTAGTAGAGGTAAACCAATATTCGGTTAAAAGTCTGGAATCCGACGCTGGATACTCATTAATTTTGATTTCTACCATGGGAGAATTCATTCAGAAAAATAAAACATGAAGAAGCGGTTGGGAGATCAGCAGCTGCTCTTCTCACCATGCTGAAGAAAATTGCTAAAAAGGAATTACAGTACAGCATATTCTTTGATAATCTTTTTACAGCATATAATTATTTTTATCAATGTTCATTTGAAGTAGTATGTGAAATAATATAATGGCATTAATTTATTTTACTCAACGTCTATTATATATAGATGCTTCTCCGGATTCATTCATGTATATATATAGATAGATAGGATACTAATTCACAGGCTAAACCACAAGCTTCATTGACTTGATATTTTTACGTCAAATTGGCCATAACATGTAACCGCCAGAAAAATTTCGATTTTGAGCCTAAGTGTCATGGGTTCCATTCCAGAGGGCCCCAAAGTCCCGATTTTTTCCATTTAAATGCATTGCCTTGATTTAAGGGAATAAAAAAAATACTACCCGGGTAGGTGGAGAACTAAAACTCAAGACACTGATTGATATGGTCAGGATCTATCGATAACATTAATGACTATTACAGTAAATGTCCTTGGTTCGATGATAGGACGATGCAAAAATCTGTCATTTAAAATACATTGAGGTAGTTTTTCATTATTTTTTTTGATGCACTTAACGAAATGATAGGAAGTTCGTGCTAGGCTAGAAGATGTATGGTAAGAATTAGTTTAAGAAAAAAAATAGATAAGACTGTAATATTCCTGGGTTCGATGCCAGAGCACATTAACATTTCTCTCATAAGGAATATAAGGGAAAAGTAGGGCGTCGTTTGAGGCAGTTGTAGCCAATATTTCTGCTTGAATTTTCCCATATAGTTATAGATGGTGATCTTCTGTTGTTCTGCATAGTAATTATAAACAGGAAGACATGGGTTCTATGCTGGACGGAGAAATTGCAGCTAATTTTAAGAATATTTTCAGTACTTTTTCTATTTTTGAGGACCCTCTCGATATAATGTCGACTTGAAATTTGTGTCATCAAGATGCTTGCAGAATAATTTAAACGAAAGACTTTATTGCCACATTTGAATAGATGTGGCTACAATGGAACTGGGCGAATCAGAAAGAACCGGATTACAAAAGATTGTCCGCAACAAAAAATGATCTAAAAAAGGAGGAGAGTGGAAAGAGCATCACAGCTATTTCTACATGCGAAGGAATAGGAATTACTAAATGGCTGGACAATTTGGTAATTGTGGCAGCTTCAACAGCATATGGAGTTACGCTGTTAATGAAAGCTAAAAGATATTATAGAAAACAAAAGAAAATTATTCAGCTTCCATAACCCTGCGTCATATCCAAGAATAATAAGCATATGGGTGGAACAGACCAATTTCAAGAACACGTAAATTCACTGCATATTGGTAAGATATGATTTCTATAAATTATTTACAACTCAGAGAATCGAATATTAAAGGGAATCCTCAGATCCAAGGACAAAATTAGAGTTTAGACGGGAGATTGCTGTGGTGTACTTTATTCGGAACAAGACGGAATAAAAACCATCCGGTGGACGACTCAGCAAGGCTTCCATGTCAATAACTGGCTCCATGAAAGAGTTGCATTTAATCGGTGAGATACCGCAAAACAAGGGAAAACACTGCGCATACAAAGTGTGAGAGTCGTGGGAAAAAAATGCGTAACGAGTGCGATGTTGGGCTCTGTGTAAAATATTTAACAAAGTACATAACAAAATAATTATAAAATAAAAACTTATATCTTCCAAGAAAAACAATTTCGTAAAATATTGCTTTTAAATACAAAAGATTTTTTGCAATAAAATGCCTTTTTTTAAATTTCATCATGGTCCGCGTAATAGTAGAAGTGGGAAGGAGTGATGTGCCCATTTGGGAACAGGCATTTGCAACGAACCTATTATTGTTAACTATATTAAAACAATTTTCTCTTGTTACTTTAGGTCATCTGAATACCAATATACTAAAATTAGGGTAATTTTTAAGAAAAGATAACTCTAATCCTTGGAGGGTTAATGAGCTTCCCTCAAGAGTAAGAAATACTTTCGAAACCTTCCAGAATGTATTTCATGACTGCATTCTACTAAATCTACTCTAATCCATTGACGAATATTTTAATATGGATATCAACATCGTTTAATTCTTTAGCCAATGTAACTAAGATTATGTTCTCTCTAATTTATTATGCTGTATAAATTTTGTTCACAACATTGCAAAATATGACAAAAATAAGTTATGTAAAATCACAAACTAATCTAAACGTATGAAAAACAAAGGCTGTCAATCAGTTAGCAACTATTCCTTCACATGAATATACTTCCATCTTAAAATGTTACCATCAAAATATCCTTAAATTCTAAATAAAATACTAATAGACGATACTGCAATTACAGCATGAACAAATTAACAGTCTTAATCACCGTTGATGCATTACCGGAAATACAACATTGTTTTCGAGATGAAATCATGCTATGTGAAATTATTCCTCAGCTATTATCAGAAGCCAACACGTTTATAATCCACAATGGTATTACAACTGAACTTATAAAACAACTAACTTGAATTGCATATAATGACGACAATTTCGTCAACACGAGAAACTATTAGCTAAGACCTAATGTCTGCAGATTTCATAATAATGGCAAATAATCTGCAGAAAACACATACATCATTCGAACACCTTAAATATTTACTAAAAACCAAACTGAGCTTCTCTAAATTGCATCCTAATCAGCAAAAAGAGCAATGAAGTTATTTTTTCACGTATTGGCTAGATAAAAACATTGTAAAAACTAAGCAATATACTCACGGAGCTCGTTTTCAAACAAACGAGGTCAATTTCGCAATATTTTCCACAAAATGAAATAACGGGATCATTCTTACTTCCATTGTATACTGTTCTTAGACTTATTCTCTATTAACCCAATGCCTTCCGATACGTTCGTAATTTCATAAATACGTCTCTTCTGAGGAACTGACAGCATATCAGCTGCCTGCGATGAAAAATAACATTATAACCAACGTTAATCAGAAATATTTGCCACAATTTGAAGCCACACCGTAACATACTACATTGATATACATCTTATCCTGGAATGGTGAACGATGCAATGCAGCATTGCTAACAATAGGACAATAATATTGCCAAAACACGATCCAGGGCCGAAAGTTTCGATTTAAAACACACAAAATATGATTATTTCACATTTTATACACAAAAGTAGAGATAGTTGATCTATTAAATTAGTTGCAATCCGAAACATGTGCCGAATGACGTTCTTAGAACTTTGTAACGACCGCGGCCCGTTTCTCCCACTCCCTCGACGAAATAAACCCGAGGTTGAAAAGAATTACACCGCCAACACGCATGTTTACTCATGATTTTGAGATCCAAAAATCCATCTTTGGCTTTCTACAGCAGGGAGGCGAAGCGGATAGTCAACAATCCGAAAGATTTTTCAAACCTACCCTGCTGGTTGTCAGCCTTTTTCTCCAACAACGGTTTATTGAGGCGTACGCAATATCGATGCTCGAATGTTTGCGCCTGGGCCGAATTTCAAGTTAAAATCTATTAAGCCAAAGAGAACAAAAAGCAATCATCAAATCAAAAGGCATTGATATCAAACGTAATAATAACAGTTTTTGTTTTCAGGTATCGAGTTAAGGAATTCCGTCATCCCACTAGTTACAAGTATGTCCGATAAATTCACTAGAAATTGTTTTTGAAGTATGTTAATCATCTTATAATATTACAATTTTAAGGCTACCAAATCACATTATAACTAATTATCGAAGAAAATTATAATCTCCGAAATTTGCATTTTGGTTTCATCGAAAGAAAGCTTACGTATGCCTTGTTTACGTTGTACCTTATCTTCGCCTACTCGTCTCGATTTCATAGAACCATTGATTTTACTTTAATTGGGGAAAGAATTGGACTGTACAAATTAGCTGATTAGTTTTAACAATTTTTAAAAGATAGTGAACATTAACAATGCCATATTTAGTATTTAAAGCCGTTTAATTTAATCTACTTCAATAATCCCCGTAGAGAATCAACGGGCGCTTCAGCTAGTTAGGATATAAACAATTATTCCACATTTAACTGAGATATATTCTTAACTAAATAATTAAAAAATAAAAATGAACTGAAATCTATTTACAGACGTTTCCGATATATTCTTTTCAAGGATCAGTTCATAACTCGTCAAACATTATTAGCCCTTGAAAGTTTACAGAAAACTTCGTTTCGTGCTAGCCGCCTTAAAAGGTTCTTTCAAGCTTATGTGCGTCTAAAAGCAATTTAAGCGAACAACAAGCCCATTCGGTGGAATACCAAAGTAATATTAATCTTCTTGTTTTATAACTGTTTTGGTACAAATTCTAAGTAAATATTTCTTATTTCGACAAACTGAAATCTATATAATTGCACTTTTGACAGCAGCCGGAAATAGATTTTCATTGGATGAGTCGCCGGCATCGCAAGCCCAGTATTGTGTCTTCCTCTCAAGAGCTTGTCGTGTCTCGCGTCTGGATCTAACATCTGTGTTCTGGTGTTATATTTCTGAGACAATAAGATTTGTATCGGTGATAAGCACGGATATTGTTTATTATAATTCAAAACTTAGAGAGTTCATATATTGGCTTCCACTATATTTTATCCTTCCCGAAGATGGGCGAAGTTGTTATTAATTCCTTCTGTAGGCTATGCCTGAGAGAGACTTTTTCTCTCAGAAATATTTTCTCCAGCCAGTCTCCTTCAGGTGAACTGATTTACCAAGTGTTGAACTACGTGTACGCTCTAGAGGTTAGTTTGCTGTGATGTCTTTCAGATTGCGGTTGTTTTAAGTTTATCTTCCAACAACGACCACTTGGAAACGAACGAATTTGGGAATTATGTTTACTTAGCGCTTGAATTCTAGCGGGATGATAGATGTTGCTGAAACATGTGATTGCCTTTATTGGACTAATAATTATATTTTATATTTGGTAGATTTGCCCCGATGACGGTCTGCCACCTCTAATATGTGCACCGTGCTCTTGGAAAATGCACGAATTCAACAGCTACAAGATGAATGTTCATTTTGCAAAGGAAGAGATTGTTAAACTGTTGAACGAGATGAGGCCTGTGAGTACTCTCTCAAATAATATTGAAGTGAACTGGTTGGAAATTCATTTACATATATATTCCAGTTCATTAAATGTACATTCGAAAAATTGCCATACCTTTAATTACTTTTAGGAATGTGTGGAAGATTGTGGCAATAGCGAGAATGGTGACACGCCATTGGCATCCGATTCTAATCCTCCGGTGAGTTTACGGAAATGTATATTATATATAAATTTGATAAACAAACCTTTGGTATTTAAATCTTTAATAGGTATTTGACAATTATTTTTATTCATGTCTGATTCCGAAAAATAAACGTAAATTTTAATATTTTTCCAGGTTAATATCAAAGAGGAGATAGATATAGAAGAATGGCAGATGCCAGAGGATTTGAAAAGACCAATGGATACCGAAGTGAGTTTCATAATTAGTATCTTTTTGGTTTCAATTGAGTTTTTGATTTCCGAATATGATGCATTGACATTACTGTTGTTTTCTTTAGGGAGATGGCTCTGAATCATTACTGCAAGCAGACGGAAACATCATGAATATTCATCAAGAGTCAGCTTCATCAGAAGTGGTGAGCATTGCATTTATTCATTAATCATAAGTATTCTGCTTACTTTGAACGGAAATTAAAATCAGAATAATGCTCAAAGAATGTTGTTAGGGATTTTATTTTTGTGTTGTACATTTTGTGATAACTTTTCTTTTATTATTCTCAATTAATGAAAGCAACTTTTTTCCAATTTAGATATCTCAAGGGATAAACTTTGAGCTGAAGCAAGAGGAGATGATTATTGACCAAGAGGAAGCAATTCAGGTAATTATAATTCTTGGTCTTGTAATTATGTTCTAATATATATCTACTCTTGAATGTCCATTTATTTAGGTAGCAAATAGGGTTTGTGTAGTGAAGTAATTGTAACTGGGAAACCTCATGACATATAACTATATTACTGTTGATGTCATGGAATGGAATCTTAAAAAAGGTTTATGATTACTTTATCTTATCAAAAATATCTTTCACATTCTAATTTCAAAGAAATATTTGAATTACAACTTGAGGAATAGAATGAAGAGGTATAGAAGGAATATCTGCTTAGCAATTGACAGAAAATAATAATCAGTTCTGTGTATTGACTTGTAATTTTGTCTACGATTCATTGTATACGGATGTCAAATATGAAGTGAGAGTTTATCAATTTATTCATTTCTCTTTTTCGGTCTTTCGTGTTGATTTCCTAATACTGGGACTAGTTTGTTTTTCAAATGAACTACTTTAACTTGTTTCTTATCAATACTGATTACTATTTTCTTCATTTCAGACCCCTGCACCTCCGGATTTAACGAATATGTTGAGTTTGGAGGCTTCAGAAGAAGCTGTTGGGAGTCCGTTTGAGGGAGAGAGCATTTGCTCTACTCAAAGTATCTCCGTTGAGATGAGAGATGCCAAAAAGGGGATACATGAGGAAGATCTAAGAGATGATATTGTACCAGAAGAGGAATCTCTATCTTCTGAGACGTCAAAGAGCATTCTGGATGTTAGAAAATCGGGGAGGTCTCACTTAGAAGCCCCTAGTTCTAAGAGGAAGACTGGGTTTATTTGTGATATATGTAAAAAAAGTTTTGGAAGAAAGCAGAATTTGGGTCACCATGTATGGGTCCATTATGATGAAAGACCATTTAGCTGTAGTAAATGTGATAAAACATTTAAGTCTGACCATGGGAAGCATAAACACAAGCTCAGGCATCTCAGAGACGAAATTAATTTTGGAAAAAGTAAAAAGGGGACCAAAAAAAGGCCGTATTCTTGTGAATTTTGTGCAAAGAAATTTAGTTCTGTTATTGGACTAAGTAGACATTCTAATTTGCATAGTAATAAATATAAATGTAGCTCTTGTGGAAAATGTTTTGGGGATAATTTTGCTCTTAAGATACATTTAAGAACTCACACAAAAGAGAAGCCATTTGAATGCAAAGTGTGCTTGAAATGTTTTAGTCTAAAGGGTCATCTGAATGAGCATTTGCTCATTCATTCTTCAGAGAGACCATATGTCTGTGATATTTGTGATAAGAGATTCAAAAGAAAGCAAGATAAGACTGTACATGCATTACGTCATTTGAGAAAAAAATAATATTCTTATTGTCTATGTTTGTCCCTTTAGCATATTCATATGTTTCTTTACTGAAGACTGCTAATAAATATGGAAGAAAAAATGTTAATTTGTATTATTGTTTGCCGAATATTCCTAAATCCTTTACCTTTGAATCTATTTTTTTTTTAATTTAATCAATATTTTATCAAAAAACTGAATGCAACAAATTTGGCAGTACACATTTCTGTGCAACGTGCTTCCTTAAATGTGGTATAAAGAGAAAATATTACCAATTCCAAGAAATACAAATTATTTAATTAATTACGCTAGCATTGAATTTTCCAAGTTTCACAAAGCACAACTTTTTATAGCTGTTCTCAATTAGAATACATACAGTAGAACTCCATCATAACAAGAACTGCATATAACGATAGTTGCATTATAGCGAGTGATCTCTTGGCAGTTTTCGGTCTCCATGCAGAAAGGACAGGGAATTACGTCAATTAATAAAAGTAGTCTGAAGTATTGATATAACGAGTGCCATATTTCTAACTATTGCCCTTAAGTTTCGTAATAGTGTAATAATCAATTTAGTATAAACATTGTCTACAGTCCAAACAGCGATAGCGGATTGGTGGAACCTTTTTAGGCTACAATGACTTGTGGGCAATTATTTTACATACTCCAAAAAACATTTTCAACTGAAACCGTCGTCTCCATCAATCAGTAAGAATTCCGAGTATTTCTTCCTCTTTTCTGAAATATTTCACTTCTAATTCAAATACTTACATTAGTGTTGATACAACTAAATGAAAAAACTAAATTCATCACCTCCGCTACACTTTTCGTGGAGAATATTCTGATAAAAGATTCTCTTTATCGAACAGGACTAATTGCAAAAATTATGAGAAAGGACCTTGAGGCAGCATCAACAATCCCACGCCCTTCCGTCCATTTCGTTAGGAAAATAAATATTTTTTAATTTACATACATTTCAAGCATTTTGCCACTCTGTAGATACAACTTATATTACTCAATTTTTAACCGAATGAAGAAGGCAGTAGGCGTATATTGAACCATCAGCATAAACTTCTATGGTCATTATAAAGTTCTCTTCAGCATTAAGATCGCTGCTGCGAAGAATTATTGTTCAGTTTAATAATACTAACTAAAAATACAATGTAACAACAAAAGTTGTAATATTAATCATAAGTAAGCTTCAGTGTCTATCGGCGAGACCTACCTCGACGATGTTGCTGGTTGCACTTCCCACAAATCTACATCAGTGGTTCCCAACGGTGGTGCTGAGAAGTCTTATGGTGGCGTTCTGAGCCTCTAGTCATAATGAGTGGGTGCTGAGGTCCAGCCGCCGCCCCCTTGAGCAGTTGGCGTATTTAATGGCCACTGAGGATATTACTGACATCTCTGTTTCGATCTTCAACTTTTGACGCTACAGCCTTTTGGTACCAGGTGTCGGAAATATTGTGATAAATGCTTTCTCAGCTCTCGCAAAAGCTTGTGGCAGAAGGATGCGTCACGAATGGGGTTGAAGTAATCCGTGGAATACTGACGGAGGGGAGGGGAAAGCAAAGGGACGGAAACGTTGTTTGCAGTGCGGCTAATATTGCATTTGAAATGGAAATACGGACATTGTAACTGACGTTAAAATTCTGCATAATGGTTATTTGGTAAAAGGATAATGAGTCTCAACCCGATTAAAAGACACATATCTCCCCGAGAGATTGTTTCAAATCATCTCTACTTTGGAATATACATAGTAGTTCTAAGGATTTTTTCTGTTGATGACATGACCCTATCAAAAACTTTTTTAAACTTATATTCCATTTCTTCATCGGCCTCCTTCCACTTACAAATAATGAGGTTGTAAATTAGTTTTCGTTCTTTGCTGTAAAGCTCGTTCAGATTTTGGATAGTTCGTAATTTGCAATTGAAAATTATAGGAAAAATGAAACTACGAATATGACGGAAAGAGAGGAAAATGTGGAAATGATTAAATGGAATGAAAACAAGTACAGGGCAATGAATTGAAAGTGAAAATAAGATGGTGGGGGAGTTCTAAAATGAACTGTTTAATAACCATGAGGATTAAAAACAGTCAAAAAGGCGTAGGGACGGAGCAGACATTACATTGTATATGCTCTCTGCATTTATTTCGGGTGTCCAACTGCGTAGATTGGCTTGGTGACTAAAGTTTCGCTGACTATCCTGTCAGTATCTTCAGGTCGAAGGATTAAGTTCGACCCTTAACACCTTCTACCTAATGTATGATGTAAATCATAGGTTGGGAACCTATGATAATAACACGTCTTACACGTCATTTGAGATGGAAACTATGAGCAAACATTTATTGATATTAATCTTAATGTATTCTTTTGATCTGGAAAAACTTTAAAGCCATGATTTAGTGCTTATTTGGAAGAGTGGGACAACATTGAATTGGGGATAGAAATTAAAATCAAGCTTAAAATTTGATAGATACAGTAATAATTCTAGTTTATATTGGGTCTTAATTATTTGGTTCTACAGGGAAAATCAGACATAGGTGTCCGTTACCCATATGCCAACTCCGACAATACTTGCCTAGCTCATTAGAGTCATATTCCAGCCTACCTTTAAGCCAGAATAAATCCTAAAGATAAAATTCTTTCTGGGAGGTACTTATTACTGGTATTTCTTCTTTCCCCAACAACAAAGTTGTCTTCTATTGATATAATTTTGATGAAGCGGCTCATAGATTGGAATACTATGAATTTACTTGAATATGTAAGAAAAAATAGCTCAGTTGAAAGTATCAAGGAGCAATTCTTAAACTATAAAAGCTTGCAAGGCTGGGTTTCCGCATGCAATGATTACTGTTGCCAGTTAATCCTTGCGTTCGTAAAAGTAGAAAGTTCAACTTTTTGGCACTGGAAGACTTTTCTCACTCTGATTTCCTTCACATCTTTCAACTTATTGTCCTAATTAATAAGTTGATTACTGTGTGTATAATCAAGCACTGAGGACGTCATTTGCAGAAACTCCATCACAGGAACAGCAGGAATATTTACTATGGACAATAATGAATAATTTCCAAACACACAAAAGGAAATTAAAAATGAATCCTCACTATGTACACAGAATTTAGAGATTTAAGGATGCCAAGTTCAAGCAATCTGCTCCGTCAAATTGGGGTACTTTAAGTAGAAATAAAGAAACATGTTTACGCAACTATAAAAAAAGTTTATTTGAATAATCTTACAACATTTGCAAAAAATTTGATGTGGCCAACACATGACTTATGATACTAAAAATGTTTCAAACAAAAGTTTTAGTGATGTATATTATCTATAACTTTTGTATTTGATTGTATATTCATACATTAAATTATGACAGAGATATTTAAGGAAAAAAATTTTTAGTGAAACAAAAATTAATTAAAACATTTACAAACATAACCAGAATATTGTAATAATGTTTATATTGATATCCTATCCCATGATTGATGTTTCAAGTTATCCTAGAAATATTGTGAGAATACTTTCGAAGCAGACTACAAAATTATTTTAACTTTTTAAATGATTTAAATCTTTTCCTGAATAAACAGCTTTGAGATATTTGCACCAATATTCTGTGAAAGTTATGGAAGCTAAAATGGACCAATGCTAAAAAAAGACATGTTTTCACTGAATCTCCCATAATATTCTCTCAAATTCAATTAATCGTCAATACTTTATGTAGAAAGGCTGTTTAGAATGAACATTAATTAGGAAAAGTAAACTTTATACTTCATATAAATCAAGATATTGTAACTTAGATCCCTATTTCGTCATTTGTGGACTTGACGCACCTCACACTACACATGCAACCTTCGCTGATCAATGAACATAATCTTCTTTTTATAATAAAAAGCTATTTTGTGTTCGCTCCTCATCATATATAGATATATATGTGTATGTACATAACCATGGATATAGCGTTATAAATAGACAAATAAAATTAAAAGTATTGCTCAGTGTATGTGTTTGTTATTTGACTTTTTTCACCTCTTCAGTTTTGAGTTTTTACGGATATTTTAACCAGAAGTAAGAAGGGGGATCAAGGTTTTTATACCACAAAAATTTTGGCACTCAGTGAAACTACCTTTTATTTCAAAGAGACGCGAGCTTCACTTCCCCAGTAGCAGAGAATGTTGTCACAACATTGTATCAACGTTGTTGCATCAATCTAAATCCCTGTAAACAATTTCTGTTGCCAAAGCGTTGCAGCAACGTCTCACTTCAACCAACAGGGCATTGTGACAACATTGTGGCAATGTCTCAAAAGCTTCCAAACGTCCTCTCTACAGCATTGTGGCAACATAATTGCAACGTTCTAGCAACACATTGTGAAACATAAATGCAACCTTGCTGCAACCCTATATGAATAAATAATGCGCTCCATTTTTCTCATTAAAAAATATATTTATTACAAAATATTACAAATTATTTGTTTTTCCCTTTTCCCTCTGGTACCTTCTTCCTGCATGTCCAAACCAGTCAATGGTCTTTTCCTTTACTTCTTTGAAACCATTCTCGTTTAGAGTTGGCTTTGACTGGAAAGCCTCTGAAACAAAATTAGATTACTGATTACACATTCAAGTTGTTTTGAACATACATTTTTCATCTCTATATAAATTAAGCTTATCATACCTATCATGCAGGAACAAGTTCTTGTCGTGCTGAATGGGCGTCTGCAGACACCTTTTTTGGATTGCCCATAAAAAGAAAATTTCCTTCCCAGGCTATTACTTAACAGATAGTACAGCATCCCAGAGACACCTTCTGTGATGTTGTTGCCACCACGTCTACAAAGTTCTTTTACCTGAAACATTTATACATTACAGCAACATGAAAATATACTATATGAGTTGTCCGAATTTATAATTTTGATAAACATATGATGTAAGAAAGACTTACCAATGCAGCCTAAAACCCCTTGTCAAGGAGTTCGACCTCCAATGTATCAAAGTCCTCCTCTGTCTCCAATGGAAACTTCCATTTCAGAGGAGAGTACTTGTTGCCCTCTCCTGAGGATAATGTTCTCTTAATAGAACGGATTTCCTTCAACATCTCCTGCTGGGTTCTCTCGATACTTTGGAGATACTCCAAAAGAGAAGTATCATGAAGAACTACAACAGAGATAAATATATTTATTTCATGTTGATATGGCTGATGCACCGCCCAGCACACATGTTAGACAGTGCTGCTATAGAGTATCAATTGCAAATGTAAAACGATTACAAGTAAAAACTCTGAACAGTACACTCTGAACTCTTACACTAGTGAAGGGTGTAAATTGTGGGAAAATTTAAATAGAGGATAAATATAATTTTTTAAAAGTGATCTCTGAAAGTAAAGCTAAATGCTAAATTTTGACTAGTGAACGTCTGGTCTTAACTGAACATCAATATCACAAAAACTTTGTTTAGTGAACTCGATGCCAACTCGTTCACTTAAGGGAATATATTTTCACCACATAATTGCTATTTGCAATTTAACACAAGGCATTGAGGAATGAGTGTAGCTTTATCATACTTTTACCTGATTAAATAGTTATAACTGAAGAACTTGACGAATAAAAATGGATTTCATATGAAATTAATCTTATTTAAAGTCAAGACATTCTACATCAATGGATGCTTTCTTCTAACAAATAAATAATTTACCTTCATTGTCTGATGGAACGTCTACTCCCCAGGATACAAATGCTGTGTAGAATTTGCACAAGACTGTCAAAGCTGGTGTCCAAGGAGTCCAAAAATCGTAATCCAAACGGGCGTAAGTCGGTAAAAAAAAAGGCACACAGATTCAATCCAAAGTCCAAAAATCCAAGCGGTCAAACGATCACAAACGATAATGAAAGAGGAAAATGTTTAATACGCAACGCTCAAAACAAACACGCCAACGCAGGTGAGATAGTCGAAACAGTCGATAAACAACACTATCGATAGATCGATAGAGCCGGAGCCTAGACCGGCCCAGATGAATTTTTTTAAAGTCCCAACGCACAATGCTCCCAAATCAAAAAAAGCTGGCCAAAATTAATACTGCTGCGATTATTGCTTACTTACTTGAAGTAAAGGTTGATCCCAATGGTTTTTGATAGAGTAATATCGGATTTTAAGTAATTCTCTCTGTATTAGTGATATTTTTGTTCTTACGCAGTATTTGTTTAAACAATGAATTTAGAAATCCAAATAACATTAAAGGCAACTTCCGTTTTCGGTTTTTATATTTAAAAAAACATCGGAGATATTGAGTCCCGTGTTTCCAAGCAATGTTTTCTAAGTTTGCGACTCTTTGAGAGACGTAATTATCGCGTTGCAACAACCTTGCAGAGCGACCTAAATAACGCTGCAACCTTTCTGCGAAGTAGCTGCAACCTGTTGTGTTTACTGGGGAAATTTGATGTGTGATCAAAGAGTATTATTGTTAAGAATGCATCATTCAGCTGAAATGAGAATTAATAGCTACCTTGTTTAATTAAAAGAAAGGGCTTATGAAAACTTGTTAAATTTCCAATGTTACCTGGTATTTTGCAAATTAATACGATAAATTATTACAGATAAACTCCTGTCCTGTCTTACAAAGAGGAGTTTCTGAATGAAACAGCATTGATTTAGTATCATAGAAAATAGTTTTTCACATCTCTGAAGATCATTATTCATCCAGTGTTAGAACATTGTCTCTGATATATCTTTCATGCATCCCATAGTTGTTTTCCATTCTATGAAATTTCCTCTTCTTTGAAAACATATTATGCTGAATCATGCATTCTCATATAAATTGCATTCTGAATTTTCTTTTGATATAGATAAATGGTTTTTAAAATTATATTTTGGTATAATGAGGTGAATTAATTGTTATTGAACTAACACTTTTAGAAACAATCGTAGATGATAAAAGTGCTTCTGTTACAAGATTATTAGAAATCTAAAGCATGAAAAGATTTATGGTTAAAATGATAAATAATTTCCTAAAAGTAAAAACTACATATGCTACAATTAACAGTTTCTGTAATAAGTTATTGCTTATACAAATAATATATCTATTATATATAGATGCTTATCCGGATTCATATATTATTATATATAGATGCTTCTCCGGATTCATTCATATATATACCTATATAGATAGATAGGATACAAATTCACAGCCTAAACTACAAGCGTCATTGATCTGAAATTTTTATGACATATTGGCCATAACGTGAAACCCCCAGGAAAAAAGAGACTTTGATCCTCAGTGTCATAGGTTCGATTCCAGAGGGCCCCAAATTCCCTATTTTTCCCGTTTGAATGCATTGCCGTGATTTTTGGGAATTAAAAAAAAATACTTTCCGGATAGGTAGAGAATCGAAACTCTAGGAGCCTTTATATATGGTCATGATCTATCGAAAACATAAATGAGTTTTACGGAAAATAACCTGGGTTCGATCCTAGGTCGATGCAAAAATCTGCCGTTTAAAATGTATTGCGGCGATTTTTAAGATTTTATTTGGACCCTTTCCCGATGGCATGGAAACTTGAAATTCGGTATGGGGTTAGATATCATAAATAGATTTCATAATCGATTTTTATGTTTTCCCTGATGTTCCTTGGTTCGATCCCAGAGGGCCATTTACATTCCTCAATGCATTTCTTATGGAGATAACGGAAACAAGTTTAAGGTACTTCCCAGCATGCTATCGACTTAAAACTTAGCATGATGGAAGAACCAGTCTAAACAAATCAAACTATGCATTCATAGCTATCAATGTGTCCTGGGTTTGACACCAGGTGTCTCTGCAATCAGAAGTTGATCCGAATTTTAGGAATTATTTTGAAACCTTTCCCAATAATATAGAAACTTGAAATTTGGCATATAGATTGAGATCAATAATAACTTTCAGAAACATTTTTTAAATTTCCAAGATCATCCTTGGTTCGAGTCCCGAGAGCCATTTACAATCGTCAACATTAGAGCGTCTTTTGAGGCTGTTGTAGCCAATATTTCTGCTTGAATTTTCACACATAGTTAGAGATGGTGATCTTCTATTTTTTTTCATAGTACGTTTTCAGTAAGACCCGGGTTCGATGCCAGACGATGACATTTCAGCGAATTTTAAGAAAAAATTAAATCTTTTTTTTTTCTTTTGAGGACCGTCCCGATATAATGCCGATATGAAATTAGTGTTGTCGATCTGCTTGCAGTATGCAAGCTACATTTTACTCGTATATATATATATATAGGGATATAGATAGATAGATAGATAGGATACTAATTCAAAGGCTAAACCACAAGCGTCATTTACTAGAAATTTTTATGATGTATTGGCCAGAATGAGAAACCGACAGAAAAATTGCGATATTGAACCAAGGTGTCATGGGTTCGATTCCAGAGGGCCACAAAATCCCAATTTTTCCCGTTTAAATGCATTGCTTTGATATTCGGGAGTTTTTAAAAAATACTTCCTGGATAGGTAGAGAATCAAACCACAAGGAGCCTATATATATTGTCATGATCTATGAAAAACATAAATGATTATAACAAAAACTATCCTGGGTTCGATGCTAGCATGATGCAAAAATCGGCCGTTAAAAATACATTGAGGTAGTTTTTCATTATTTTTTTTCATGCTCTTATCGAAATGTTAGGAAGTTCTTCATTTTATAGAAGATGTATATTAAGCATAGGTTTTTGAAAAAAAATAAGATAAAACCGTATTGTTCTTGGGTTCGATGCCGGGGCACATTAAAATTTCTCTCATAAGGAATATAAGGGAAAAGTAGGACGTCATTTGAGGCAGTTGGACTCAATATTTCTGCTTGAATTTTCACACATAGTTAAAAATGGCAATCTTTGGTTGTGTTGCGTAAAAGTATTATCAGAAAGTCCAGGGTTTGAAGCCAGGTTGTATATATATCCACTATTTAAAATACATTGAGGTAGTTTTCAATATTTATTTTGATGCACTTATCGAGATAATAGGAAGTTTTTGCTTTGAGAGAAGATGTATATTAAAACTTGGTTTAAGAAAAAAATTTAGATAAGACTTTTCTGTTACATTTTAGTCGTATTTATTTGTACACAATAATTGACCATAACGAGATAACTACAAATATAGACTAATAAATATTTAGGTAAGCTACTGAACAAAAGTGAAAATCAATTATTCTTTTTGTAAGATGTTGTTCATAAGAAGCAAAAACTTCATAAAACACACAAACGTGAATAGTTTTTATTAGATTTCAAGAATTTCAATGCTCAAAAGACAGAAATAATACCAAAATCTGTAAATTTTAGACAATGTTTCTTTAAACTAATGTAAAAGTGAAAGTATTTTTTTGGGTTTGGATGGATTATGTTTAAAACTGCATTAGGAACAAAAATTTGAATAGTTTTTCTTGGTTTTTAACTAAAATATGATAAAAAGAAAGAAATATAACTGAATTCTTTAAATTTGTCAACAACTTCATAAGTAGGACAAATTTGGTTATTTATTTTTGTTTTTAAGTAAAATATAGTCATAAAACAGAAACATTTCCAAATTCATGTGATTTTAAGACTCTATTTTGATAAGTACGGTACAATACGGAAAATCTATTAAGATTTTGGAGTGATCCTTCAAAAACATCATATGGAGCATTCTATTACCCCAGTAGCAGAGAACGTTGTCACAACGTTGTATCAACGTTGTTGCATCAATCTAAATGTTACATTGCAACCTCAACGTTGTGACAACGTTGCATCAACGTTATACTGTAACATTAATTTTTCATGTTGCAGAAGTATTTTATTCAATGATGCTACATGAAGTTTTAACTGACATTTTTATAACATAGTCGCTGTAATGAATGTCCAAAAGGAAAATGTTGCTTGCTCGTTGTCACAACGTTGTCACAAAGTTGTCACAACGTTGTTACAAAGTTGTCATAAAGTTGCCACAAAGTTGTCACAACGTTGCCTGCTTGTTGTCATAACGTTGCAACTTGCACGCATATATATGAGTCGGTATTTAAGTATATGGTATTTAAGTATACGGTATTTAAGTATACCCCTATAGGGGTACCATAAAAAATGTATTTTTTAATGAGTTCCTGCATCCATTAATTAACGGGTATAAAAACGTCTTCCAAAACTGCTGGGAATAAGATTAGAGATAGACTGTCACCTTTTCGAACTTCCTTCCCAACCTTAATTCTGAGTATATTCAATACTATCCCTTGGAATGTCTCAAATCTTCAGTTCCTTCCATCGTTTCATTATTCGCTGGGTTTTTACAACTTCCATTACTTTGGCTCCGAGTTCTTCCTCATGAAGGGCTGAGAATTTATTTTTAAGTTCCAGCTGAAACTCCTTGTTATTTGCAAGCTTATCGATGTTTATTTCCTGCTTCCCACAAGAAATGAACTTCTTCCGTTCCGTTCGGGGGTTAAACGTTATTTGGCATTTTAAAGTTGTGTGGTCACTCCTAGTGTAAAAGTTGTTATACCACACTCCTAGAAAGTCCGGGGTTAAGTGATAAAAAAAGGGAGTTCTCGCCAACTGTCAGGGTTTCTCTTGCGAATAAAGATTAGAGGTTTTTGAAAACGAAAGAGCTTTATTCACCTTTAAGGACGAACGGTGGAAAAAGAGAGCTGCAAGTCAAAAGAGCGAAGGCGGCAGAGATCCGGCGATGGATGCAGACAATTTCGCGTGACTAGGGCTACAATCACACACTCTGTTTTTAGGGGCAAACTGCTCATTGCTTATACATTCTACGAAAAAGGGAAAAGTGAGTAGGAGGGGCAACCAGGTTATTGGAGACTCTGACTCTACTTTAGACCTGGTCGTTATGTGCTAAATTCGTGGCTAATTAAAACTAAGAGATCACGAGCTGCGCGATGGGAGCAAATCGGAATTCCTTCGCTTTATTCCTTTTCTATTCGAGGTCAGTTCAAAAATAAAAATATTTTCTCCACTCCATCCCTGGTATTACAGCTTTATACTGTGTGACTTTGCTTCCCAAATACGCCAAGGACATCCTCAATTTCGGATAAGGTTCGCCTCCCAATCTCTCAGTTCTTCGACAGTTAAAAATGGTTAAAAACCTCGTAGAGCATTTTGGAGTAGCCCTTAACAGTGCAATTTCATCAGTGAAACATACAGTGAAAGAATGTAACCGTAAGAGTGTCAAATCCCGTATTTCTTTCCTTCATAATTCTTCTAAAAATAATCCACTTTAAGCCACACTTCCCTTTTGGAATAAAATCGAAGCGCTTTGTGACCGATACTAACCTAATTCTACTGAAAGCCGACGTAGGACAGTGCGTAGCTCTCTCTCTCTCTTACTCTCACTTAAATGATACTAGAAAAATAAAAATGGGAACATTGTTTTTTAGATAAAAATGATAAAGCATGGACTTTTCGACAGAGATAAGTAACTTTTATATATTGACTATTATCAAGGAACATCTGATAGATAGATGAAAAATATCACAGCCTCTTAATCCAAGTCTTAAAAAATTCATAATTGTAAAGGAAAATATTCAATAGTTACCTAATTACCTCAATGAAGTTTTAATCAGAAGTATATGTGTTGTCTGGAGGAGGGGTGCGAATTCTTCCATCATCCTTAGCAAGGATATCGTAAAAACTAAGTGGAAATGAAGAGGAAGGCAAATATACGAGAAGAACGGCGAGTTCCTGAAAATCAATCGATAAAATGAACACTGAAGAAGAAGAAAAAAGGAAAAGTTTTTCAGCCGCCCTCATTCAAAATCGGTAGACTCAGGGATCGATAGTTCGAAGTCGACTTTAAGTCATAGTCGATCGATACTGTCATGGCGTTTTAAGAGTGTAAACACCGCAAGGGAGATGGAATTGCTAGATAGATTGCTCTCCAGTTTGGTATTATTCCGTTGCAGATATTAAGATCGAGAGGACTCTTATATCTTATACAGCCTTCCGAGCACGGTTCAACTTCATTGAAGTTCAACTATTTCCGTTCTTTATCGCAGCCCGTTTTTAAGTAAAACAAAAAGTTTCTCCGATATGTTTTAAATCTCTCTAAAGTGCTGCACCATATTTTGCTTGTATATTAACCTCTCAAGAAGTCTTCGAATTGTTCTTTAATACTGTGCCATTTTGAAACACTGCTTTCCAAATAATTATGTGGTTGTTTCTTCCGTCTCGTAAAGGTTTGTTAAGAACTGTTGTAGGTTGCGGACTGTGATTGCTGTTCTTTGTTGCACTTACTTGGTAAGCAGAGCAAATGGTTATACGAAATTATAATGGATACTAATGTGTCTCTAAATTGTTATCATGTTTAAGCAAGTATCATGTCTATCAAAGTTATCAGTTTGAATAGCAACTGCGAAGCAAACTTTGAATTTTTGTTGAACACTTTTTAATCTTATATTCATTGTGAGTCACTATTTATATAAATTGTACAATTTGCATACCCTGCTTAAATAAATGAATCTGATACTACCTATGAGCCGCCTTATTCCACTAAGTATACCTTGCCAATGCGAAGTATTTGAGTACTTTAACAGCTTACGTGAAATTAAAAAACAACTGTACCAGGATTCGTGTCCAAGGATTTCGCTTGGAAGAATGTGATTCCAGAATAAAAAGGCTCAACCCTATTTCTCGAAGAAACGGAATTATGTGACTAGGAAATACAGGAAGAGATCGGAAATGGTATGTGAAAATACTTTCGATATAAAGTGGTTGATCTTTCTTACATCACAGTTCACTTGGCTCCTACCAGTTTGCTAAAAATATGTGGCCGTTAATTAAAAAGTAATAAATTTTGTTATTCCAAATAGTTAAATCAGAGATTGAATCCCGAAAAAGCTTATGAAAAAATGTTACAATTCAGTAAAAGTTATGGATGTTGCATAAACTATTGCACCTCATTCCCTATCTTTTGTACACTTACATGGCATTACAAAAGTGGTATGTTTCAGTAAGTTCCTTTGAATATCAGTCGATAATTACTAAGGAGAATCCAGATTTGTCGTAACTTCCTTATTGCTTAATTTATTTTGGTTTATTGTTTCATTCTGTGATTATTGTATTGCAAGCACCTCATATGAGTACTTGTATACTGGTTAACTTTTTAACGTATATTGCCAACTCTTTATATTTCTCTCTATGTTCAAATAATAAAGCTACGGATGATGTATTTGGGTCATTCCATGTCAAATCAACACAGTTTAGAGGAAAATTTTTCCTCACCATCTCCGATTTTCTTAAGATTTTGTATACTTATACTACTTGATAATACTAATAATAATGCCAATTTTTAAATTTTTATCTCTAACCGTTTCCGAGATATGAGTATGTAAAGTTTCAAAAACTCGCCAAAAAGACGTGAACGCTCATTTTTTAAATCTCTCTAGAAGTTGTTCCAGTTCATCCAGTGAGCTGGAAGAGGTGTTATTTTACAGCATTTAAAATGTTCTTTCAAATGATATGCAACATGATAAGGATATTAATGAAAAAAGTTTTTTTTTATCCATATAAACAATTTGTTTAAATATTTTTTCAAAAAGTACATAATTTAAAATTCTCAAAATATTAGTATAAATACTTAGTACTGTTGTGAATCGTATAGTAAAATATGAAAGTGGGGTCTTAACGGGTTCATTGTTAAAAACAAAATACTTCTGTTGCTGGTTTTCCAATGTTACCGAAGTCCCGCGTGAAACACCCCAAATTGCGTCAATACCGCGAAACATGATCGTAAAACGTGCGTACGCAGAATGCTATTGATATGGTTGTGAATAAGCCTGCATGGTTTTCACTGAAAAATTTGTAGAGAAAATATTTTGAGAGAAGAAAGTTTTACGGAAGGTCCAAACCCCAAACCAGGCAAAAATTTACCATCAGAAATTGTCAAACTGTTCATTCGTTCTATGAAAGTGATGAAGTAAGTCGGGCAATGCCAGCTATGAAGGACTGTGTAAAAGTTACAAAACCAGATGGAAATAAGACAAATTTTCAAAAAGACTTATTTTATGCAAGCTTTCAAACATTTCAAAGACAAGTTTCCTAACATTAAAATAGATTTCTCTAAGTTTGCTGCGCTGAGACCCAAACAGTGCATTTTAGCTGGGCAGAGTGGCACACACACTGTTTGTGTGTGCACAACTCATCAAAACATTAAGTTAATGATAGAGTATGCCAAACTAAATATGGTAACAACTAGAAACCTAAAAAATTACAAGCAATGTATTGCAAAAATGCTTTGTAACCCATCATCAATTGATTGCAACATGGGAAATTGTGAATATTGCCCTGGACTAACTGAAATCTGTAACATGTTACAAGACTCTTTTGATGAAAATTTAACTAAAAAGTTCAATTACAACAGTGGGTGTCAGTTGACCGCTGTAATCTGGAGACCTTGAAAAAACTTCTGAGGAGTTTATCCATTTATTCTGTAGTAAGATGTCCGCTTTGGTTAGGCATGACTTTATTGCCAAGCAACAAGGAGTATTCCTTAACAACACTAAATAAAATCATCACGATTCAGAATTTATTGTTACTTGTGATTTTTCAGAAAATTATAGTATAGTTCTTCAGGATGAAGCCCAGAGTTATCACTGGACAAGCCAACAGATTACAATACATCCTTTTGTTACATATTACAAACAAAATTGAACATTTGAGCATTGTCATTATTTCAGACTGCCTATAGCACAACACAGCAGGTGTTTATACATTTCAAAAGAAGCTCATTTCTTATTTAACAAACAAATTTCAAAAGCTTCCAAAAAAGATTTTTTATTTTTCTGACGGTTCGGCCCCTCAGTATAAAAACAAGAAAAATTTCCTGAACCTTTGCCTTCATGGAAAGGACCATGCGATGGAGAAGGCAGTTCTGTTAAAATACTGGCAGCTCGTGCTAGTTTGCAACGGCCATATGACAACCAAATTCAAACCCCACAAGATCTCTTTGAGTGGGCAGTAGAAAACATACCAAACGTAAATTTTGGCTTTTCCACAAAAGAGGATTATGCTGTTTCAGAAATATTCCTGGAAAGCCGTTTTGAACTGGCCATTAAAGGAACACAACAGTTCCATGCGTTCATTCCCAATATTAAATCACAACTACTAGTGAAACACTCTTCAGATGACATGCAGGGTTGTGGGAGGAATGTGGCTAAACAAGTGAACACACAGAAGTTAGAAGACGTTTCAGGCTATGTCACCACTGTATATGACAAAAAATGGTGGCTTGGCTATGTTTTAGAAAAAAACGAAGAGCATGATGAAGTGAAAATTACTTTTCTTCATCTTTGTGGGCCAGTATCATCATTCTCTTACCCTAGACTTGCAACTGTTCTGTAGGTGTCAGTTGTGGACATTCTAGCATGAGTGAATACTGTTACACCAACTGGAAGAACGTACGCTCTTGGAGAAGTTGATGTGAAGCAAACTCAAATTGCATTTTCAAAATTTAATCAGCGATATAGTTTTTTGAAATCGATACTCAATTTTTCCTCAGGTTAGTTAGTGGGTTACTTTATTCTTAACAGTGCGTACCTATGATTTAATTGTTCATAATTTATTGTTTTTATCTACTGGGTTCCATGTTTGGCTGTTCACTGAGTAACAAATGCGATATGTAAAAACAAGCTTACCATAATTAGTTCCTTTAATGAACTTATCATAAAGTCTCAATTAAAAAATTCCGATTGTTTACTACAGTATTAACTTTTATTAAATATAATAATATAATATATTGAATGTAAAAAATTATGTACCTTTTGGAAAAACGGCTGATAAAAATTTCCTGATATTTTCAAAATTGGGAAAAAGTGAAAAACCAGCATCAGAAATATTTTTTTAAACAGTGAACCCATTAAGACTCCACATTCATATTTAACTATACGATTCACAACAGTACTAAGTATTTATACTAATATTTTGAGAATTTTAAATTATGTACTTTTTGAAAAAATATTTTAAAAAATTGTTTATATGGATAAAAAAAAACTTTTTTCATTAATATCCTTATCATGTTGCATATCATTTGAAAGAACATTTTAAATGCTGTAAAATAACACCTCTTCCAGCTCACTGGATGAACTGGAACAACTTCTAGAGAGATTTAAAAAATGAGCGTTCACGTCTTTTTGGCGAGTTTTTGAAACTTTACATACTCATATCTCGGAAACGGTTAAAGATAAAAATTTAAAAATTGGCATTATTATTAGTATTATCAAGTAGTATAAGTATACAAAATCTTAAGAAAATCGGAGATGGTGAGGAAAAATTTTCCTCTAAACTGTGTTGATTTGACATGGAATGACCCATTTTGATTCACGAGATGAGAGGTTTTTTTCTATTACCTTCTTCAAGACACTGTAGATTAAATAGGAAATTAGTTATCATTGTTTTAAATCAATTTAATTGGCTTAGTCTAATTTAATGCTGAAAACTGAAGTGGCTCATTTTTGTACCCCTTCCATGACATTTCATTAATATAATTTTTATTTTTCTTTCACATACTGAGAAATCTTAACAGCCCAAATAATGAGTATGATATAATAATATGACCCAAGAAATGGGTGGTAGCACATAGGACATACATGCTTTTAATTGATTTATTTTATTTATTACCGTATTTGATGGTATATAAGACGCACCTTTTTTCCTAAAGTATGTCTCGAAAAATTTCCCTGCGTCTTATATGTGAAGGTTCAACCTCCACAGATTAACTTTCAATACTGAATGCTATTTTAAGCCCAGATGGTCTATACTACCTATTTCATAATTGCATTCAATGATTGTGTTAATATTTCGGTTTTACGAAACGTGACAACTAAAAGAAACTACATTATAAGTTATTGTGGTACCGCGCTTTCCTACGGACTATTAAAACTTTATTTCCTTGTGAGTGGCCAACTTAATGAGGGTGCGTCTTATACGCTGGTGCATCTTATATGCCGTCAAATATGGTACTTCTTTTAGATATGCTATTTCAAAAATACTAGAAATAAATTTGTTTTTATGGACGACACGTTGGTATTTGAAGATTTTCCCAATAGGTTATAACCTATAGCAAGAGCCTAGGTTGAAAATAGGCAGAGATGGCCTTTTGTTCCACATTGGTTCCATGTTAGCAACCACATTGGACTTTTGTTCTACATAGTCCATATGGACTGTGGCGAATGTTTTGCTGCTGTCCACAAAAGTTCCATATGACCATGTTCCACACTAGCGACAAGGAATTTCTAACTGGGCAGCTACATTGAATTTGACCAAGGAATTTTGTGTGTTATTGTATGTACTATGCCAAATCAAAACTTATGATGTGCCCACAACTTTATCTAAAATATTGCTTTTTTATACAGTAAGGATATCGAAATGGAGAGAGGAAGAAACACAGGCAAATATTACAGCCTACATTCAGGAGTGGCTGAAGTATGGGAAATTCAGAAATGAGAGAAAGAAGAAAAGAAATATCACCATTATAAACTTTGTGACATTAATGTTACGTTGTGACAACATTGTAGCAATGTTAAGACAACATTGTGGTAATGTTGTGGCAACGTTGATTCCTGGGAACTTTGACGTTGTATCAACGTTGTCTTTGTAACATCAATTTTAACATTGTGACAACATTGTAGCAACGTTAGGACACCATTGTGGTAATGTTGTGGCAACGTTGACGTTGTATCAACGTTGCATTAATGTTATGAAACCTTGTGACAACATTTGGTAATATTATGACAAAATTTGGTTTTTCTAATTGTAACGTTGATACAATGTTGTCTTTGTGACATCAATGTTAATGTTGTGACAACATTGTAGCAACGTTAAGACAACATTGTGGTAACGTTGTGGCAACGTTGATTCCTGGGCCCTTTGACGTTGTATCAACGTTGATACAACGTTATGTAACTTTGTGACAACATTAGGTAACATTGTGACAACATTTGGTTTTTCCCATTGTAACGTTGATACAACGTTGTGACAACTTTCTCTGCTACTGGGGGAAGTATTCTCTCTAATGCCTTCGTGAGTTACATCTTATCATAGTATGATTAACTCGAGTCATTATAACTTCAATCTAGCTTCATGTAATTGCCGTAATTTCCAACGAAATTCTTTATGTGTTAACTGTGCACAATACAATTAGATAATGGTGGAATGGGTCTCTAGTTGGCTAAATTAAAGTTGATTTGTAGTGGTGTTTATTTTGTCTTGTACTCACTTGTATTCGTTTTTTATTCTGATATAAATAATGCAAACGGTTCTACCAGTTTTTCATGGAATAGTAGAATGGTACTTCCATGATGTTTTCCATACAATAAAATAATTTCGAAGCATAAGAATTTAGTTAATATGCTAATGATATCCATAGGTGTGGACTGCAGTCAATTTCTTGGCTTGTGGAGGATACCATTGACCAGGATTTTCATCATGCCCTGTCCCAAGGAGCTGTGAGCATTTGTATTACGCAAGTGTGTGATGCAATTAACGCATGGCTACTGAATAGATGGGTGAAATTCCCTAGAACACCCGAAGAAGTTGAGAGGGTAAAAGTTAGGAGTATGTAAAAAGTTAAAGCTAATTAGATTGGTTTCCTTATTATATCAAGCATTAAACTTTTCGAATGTTACCATCTGCCTTTTTTATGTTATTCAAAGGAAATCTGTCATTTCATAAATATTATTATTAATTATTTTATTTCAGATATTTGGAAAGAACTGTATGACGGGCCTCATAGGTGCAGTGGATGGGACCCATGTAACCATTGTTTCTCTCGACAAAGATAGGGAGCATAGATATGTGAATAGAAAACACTTTCACAGTATAAATGTCTCAATAGTGAGTAAACTTATAATATTAACATCTGCTTCCCAGTTGCTTCTTTCTTGTCTTTAAATAATTTCTCTTCCACCTTAGGTATGTGATTATGACCTTCGCATTACCACTATCAATGCAAGGCATGAAGGGAGGAAGCATGATGCAAATATTTGGCATCATACCTTTTGCTGGGACTACCTCCAGAGGGAGTACAATGCTCATAGGTATGTATTTAATTTTAAAAACAAGGTTTCCTTCCGTACTGAATAAACAAAGCTATCCTCATTTTCAGGGGACTCTGGATACCAAGTGAGCAATGATTGCTCACATCATTCCACAACCCTGAGCCTAAAGTTGCCTGAAGCTAGGTTTAATAGCAGCAAACAACTCAGTGGAGAGGTGCACTGGGTTCCTTAAAGGGTGATTTCGGTGCCTGATGCGTGACTGAACTCTCCATTACACGCCTTGGAAATATGGTATGGTTCCAATACTTTAAATTGTGGTTTATCTTACTATCATAACTAATGAAAATTCAAAATCTGCAAGAAGTAGATGTGTTGCATGCCTTTGACCTTTACTACTGAAGTATTATTTAAATGTTAATGAAATAAGTACTTCTAGGAATCAACAGTTGCAGCTATAATCAAACATCTTGTTCTTTCAGGAATCATGATGAATGCCTGCGCCATCCTCCACAATATGGCACTGCACTATAAGGTTCCCTTGCCATAAAACATCAACTTGGATTAAGAAGAGATCATCCTCAACTTCCCCTTGGAGATGAATGCGGCAAGGGAAGGGAGCACTGTGCGAGGGACAGTGGTGTGGAACTATTTTACTTAATGTGTGTTGTGTGTATCATTGCATCTGTGTGTTTGTCTGTTTGTGTGAATGCGTGTATGAATTTTTGGGGTCAAGGGAGTGTGGAGAGGTCGGATTTGATAAGGGCCTCACATACTTTTACCCTGGTGGTATGTTACATCATAAATCAGTATTGTCATGGTGACTGGTATTGAATGTAGTACTTTGACTCAACAAGTCAGAGATTAATGAATGGAATGCAGCAAGACCTACCATTCGGCCTCTTCGTTATGTTTAACTAAAAGGAGAACCTTAACTCCAATGATAAATTCTCATTGAAATTTGGGACAATAAGTTTGTCTCAATTTTTCTAAGTTTTATTCATACCATCATCTTCAAATTCTTTGTTTCAAGTTTTTATTTAACTTCTTGCAATTTGTATTCATATTCTCATGTTTTTGCTAATTCTTTTATTTATATGTTATTTGCATAATATTTTCTTTATCTTTCAGATAGTTGAGTCAGTTTTTGGCTGTATTCAGAAATTGGAGCTTTGCTTTCTAAATGCAGCCTTAAGTTAAACCTGGCACTTGGAAAGAACAGATGCAGTTGATGGATACAGAGGAGCAACGAGCATCATCAAGAAATTTTCTAACTATAATAGCAACTCTGGAGAGCTTCTGGACAGGTGAATACTTTCATACCAAAAAGTGGCCAAGACAAGGCTGAATGGATTTTCAATGTAAATTTGAACAGTTCAAGTTCGAAACTTTTTTATAAAATGCTGCAATAAAGTGTACACTTTCAGAATTTCAATAAAACGATTGAATCAGAGTGTTGTGAGTCTTCTTTTCTCCTCTCCACTAGTCTGTCTGTTGCTGAAGAAAAATTGGAGTGGAGCAGCAAAGGTTCCTCCTTGTAGAAAAATCTACTCATGTAAATTTGGTCTTGCACATTGTTAAATAAGAGTACTTCCCTGAAAACAAGTTTGTTATTGTGCATGCACAGAAGTAAATATTGAGTGAAGTGGATTCAATGCTTGTAAAAATTTAACTATCAGAGATGTTAAGTTCTTGAAAAAAATTAAATGAGAAATTTTCTCTCAACCAAGTAATCTGAGCCACATTGAAATTTAAAACAAGACTTTGGAGTTGCATATGACAAAATTTAAGCCCAAATCGAAACTTTTCAAATTAAATAAAAGTACTTAAAACTTGCAAATAGAAGTTAATTTGAAAATTACGAAATATTGATTAAAGTAAGATTTGAAGTTGCAATTGAACAAGAAAGCATTCAAATTAATTAACAAAAAAGTTTCGGACCATGGCCGGCTAGTAGGTATGTAGAAATATGCAGCTTATAAAATTATTCTGTTTAGTACCCTTGTACAATCTGTTTGAATAAATAAAGTACTACTCATTAAGCTCTTGTAACATGAACCACCAACCATTTCCTTGACTTGTTCTCTTTACCTTATCAGGAACATACTAATCTTGAGGCCCAGCAAACTGGAATGGCCATAGGTTCTCCTCTTTTATATCTTAGATAACCAGTAATATTTTCACAGTAGTGGAAACGAAGAAACTGACAATTTCAATTCCCAATGAATGAATATCATTGTACCTAATATTTTTGTCTAAAACCAGCTGGTTCCCCACTGATAATTTCACAATCCACTCTTAATTGTATTATGAAGATGCAACAGAAAGGTAAGGCAGGATTTCCAAATGAAAAATGATACCATTTTTATCTTTTTACTAGTTAAACTTGTTGAATAATCTAAGCAAAAAACAAATATATAAAGAATTAAATATAAACATAAAAAAACATTTTAATAAATGAAATGAGATACTTAAACAGAGCAATTCAAATTAAAAGACAAATGTGATTAAATACTTTAAGCTAAAATTGAAATTGAAAAATAATCAATTGAGAACTCCGGTAAGTCTCCAAAAGGGAAAGAACCCGGGATTTGATCTCATTTTCCAATGGCATGGAATTGCGTTGCAATTTCAGGCTCTTTTCCATCAAGCCTATCCTCATCTCATCCTCTTGCAAACGCAAACTTCTCCATCTCAAGCATTTGTTCTTCCAGCTTGAGCCTCTTGCTCTCCACAAGATCCGCAAATTCACCATGTTTTGTCAGAAAGTGAATGTAGCACATTTAGTGAGGAATTCCTTTGCACTTAAACATGTACCATGTAATTACTAGCATTTCAAGACCAATACCTTTATATGTACGATATAAAAGGTATCTCTAACAACCGCATAACATCTCATTACACTATAACTTACAATATAACTTTAAAATATGCACTGGCGTAAATCTTACAACGAACACTACTTACCACGACACGCTGCTCCTTCAAAATCTACTGCTGAAATGACCTGGATCCGTGCTTCTTGTGATATATACGAGGTCTTCCAGTCAAAAATACAGTAGATTTGGCAACATGTTTTGCATCGCGTTTACCATAAATGTGTCCGAACTAAAAAGCTTCCATAATCGCTCTGAGAGCGATCAAAAATGTGATCACAGTAGCGGTATGTTGCCATCGCCAACTCTAACATTTTACGCGTTAGTTACATAATAGGAGCCCAGAACACAGATATTATATCCAGACGCCAGACTAAGTCTAAAAACATTCCACCAATCCACTATCGATGTTTGGACTATATACATTGTTTAAATTGTGTTGATTATTGCACTTTATATCAAACTTAGGGCAATTGTTATAAATGTGGTACTCCTTATATCGATACTTCATACTTCTCGTTACAAAGGATGTAATTCCCTGTCCTTTGAGCATGGAGATGGACAAGGACCAACAGATCACTCGCTATAATGCGACTATTGTTATATGCGGTTCTCAGTTTAACAGACTTCTACTGTATGTAGTCTAATTGAGAAGACCTATAAAAAGTAGAGCTTCGTGAAGCTCAGAAAATTCTATCAAAGGGGATTTAATAAAATAATTTGCATTTCTTGGAATCGGTAATAATTTCTGTTTGTACAACCTCTTTTAAGGAAGATCGTTGTGCAGAAATGTGTATTGCAAAGTTTTTTGCATTCAGTTTTGAAAAAATATTGATTAAATTTCAAAAATCAATCAATTCAAAGATAAACAATTTAGGAAATGCAGTAAACAATCATACAAATTAAAATTTTTTCTTCCATATTTATTAGCAGTGTTCAGCAAAGAAACTTCTACGACTATTAAAAGGGACAAACATAGCCAGTAAGGATTTCATTTTTTTCTCAAATGATGTAATGCATGCTTATTCTTCTCTCCCTTACTCTTGAATCTCTTATCACAAATATCACAGACATATGGTCTCTCTGAAGAATGAATTAGCAAATGGGTATTCAGATTACCCTTACGTTTAAAACCTTTAAAGCATACTTTGCACTCAAATGGCTTCTCTTTTGTGTGAGTTCTTAAGTGACTCTTTAGATTACCATTATCCCCAAAATATTTTCCACAAGAATTACATTTATATTTTTTAGTATGCATATTAGAATGTCTCCATAGCCCACTTTCAGAACTAAAATTCCTTGCACACAAGTCACAAGAATATAGCCTTTTTTTGGTTCCCTTTTCACATTTTCCAAAATTAAATTTGTTGCTAAGATGCCTGAGCTCGTGCTGATGCCTCACAGAATCCTGCTTAAATGTTTTATGACATTTCCTACAGCTAAAGGGTCTTTCATCATAATGGACCCTTACATGCCTACCCAAAATCTGCTTTGTTGTACAACTTTTTTTACATATATCACAAATAAATTTACTCTTAGAAAGAGAGGCTTCTGAGTGAGACATTCCTGTTTTTCTAACATCCAGAATGCTCTTTGACGTCTCAGAAGATAGTGATTCCTCTTCTGGTACAATATTATCTTTTCGATCTTCCTCATGTATCCCCTCATTGGTGTCTCTGATCTCAGCAGAGATACCTCGAGTAGTGCAAATGCTCTCTCCCTCAAATGAGCTCCGAATAGCTTCTTCTGAAGCCTTCAAACTCAACATATTCATTAAATCCATTGACCCAGGGGTCTGAAATGAAGAAAATAATAATCAGTATTGATATAAAACGTGTTAAAGTAGTTTTGTTACCTAAAAATCAAACTGATCCAGTATTAGGAATTCAAAAGGAAAGACTGAAGAAGGGAAATGAAAAAATAGAGAAACTCTCAATACATATTTGAAATCCATATACAATGAATCATAGACATAAGTACAAGTCAATGCTCAGAACTGATTATTAATTTTTGTGAATTACTAAGCAGATATTCCTTCCATACCTCTTCATTCAATTCCTGAAGTTGTATTTTGAGTATTTCTTTGAAATTAAAATGTGAAAGATATTTTTGATAACATATAGTTATCATAAACATTTTTAAGATTCCATTCCACGACATCAACAGCGATATAGTTATATGTCATGAGGTTTCCCAGTTACAATTACTTTACTACACAAACCCTATTCGCAACCCAAAGAAATATATAGCAAAGTCTGAGAAATGACATACTGGACATTCTAGAGTAGATATATATTAGAACATAATACAAGACAAAGAATTATAATTAACTGAATTGCTTCCTCTTGGTCAATAACTAGCTCCTCCTGCTTCAGCTCTAAGCTAATATTTTGCGAAATCTAAATTGGAAAGTAGTTGCTTACATTAATTGAGAATAATAAAAGAAAAGGTTTTCACACAATGTACAGCAAACAGCAAAAAAAAAGTTACCACCCCTAACCCACCAAAAAAAATATAAGTCCAAAATTCGGGCCGGCGAGCCTTTCTCTCGAGAAGAGAGGGAGAGAAAAGAAATATGGAGGACATGGTCCGTTACCCTAATTCGGCTCTCGCGTTTGGATAGAGATTTCCGATATTAATATAAAAATCATTCACTACTATCCATTATCTACCACAACATTTGAAGTCTTAACGTGTACTATTGTATTTGACGACGATCAACAGGAAAATAACAAAAAAATGATTCAAATTGAATGCAGCAATCAAACAAAGTAACCCTCCCTTTTATTTTCGATAACAGATTATTAAATCATTTCCAAAACAATACAAATAAATTTCACTGAATAAAACATTCGGTATCAATTTAACTCACATTTCGTTTTTCAAAAATTGATCATTTAAATCACTTCCAACAATTGATTATGCTCATTAATGTGAACAAAACCAGCAAATTTTCTCATTTTCTTAATTTCAAATAGGCCAAAACACCAAGACCAGTTGTTTATACTAAAAAAATTTTGAGTATTCCGAGTATAATCTCGATAATTCAATTCAAAAAACAATAATAGAAGATAATATTTTGCTTATTTAAACTTTTTCGATTCAAATTTTAAAGTCCATATTATAAAGGGAAGTTCATAAAATAAGACTCCATTATCCTCATCAAAAATGCATAGGATAATGCAACGGCTCTCTAGAATCGAACCAAGGACAATCAGGGAAACCTAAAGCCAAATATATGAATTGTATACATGATCCTTAATCAGATGCCAAGTTTTATGTTTCTAAGTTATAGGGAAGGGGTTTAAAAAAAATCTAAAATATTGGATCAGTTGTTAATTGTAGAGATGCTTGGTGACAAACCCAGGACATATTGGCAGCTGTGAACACATACTATGACTTGTTAGATCTTTTGTATTGCAAAGTTTAATGTCGATATCATGCTGCAAAGGACGTTAAATTTATTTGTATAAGAAATTGATTGAGGAATGTAAATGGCTCTCTGGGATAGAACCAAGGACCTTCAGTGGAATGGTCAATGTCGTACCTAAAAGACATTCATAATGTCTATCAACATGTGGAGTTTCAAGTTTCCATCATAACAGAAAGTGATTTTTTTTAAATCATAAAAAGCGTAGCAATGCATTTTAAATGGGAAAATATATTCCCTGACCTAGTGTCAAACCAAAGATAATCTTCAAAGATGTCTTTATCGTTTCTGTTGGATATTTATGGTTCTTAGTGATCTCTTGAGTTTCAATGCTATAATTTGCGTGAAGGTGCCTCAAAAAAAATTACAAATACCACCTCTATGTATATATGTAGGAAAAATTGGAAGTATGGGGTCTTCTGCAATTGATGCCATGACATTGGGGTTCAAAATAGCATTTTTCTAATTGTTGCACGCTATAGCTAGTACTTAGTAAAACATTTCGAGTCGATGACTCTTTTGAAGCATGGCTAGAATTTTAATCCCCTATGAATGAATGAGTGATTGTATATATAGGTATATCAGGAGAAACGTCTTCATATAATAGATGTCATAAAGTTTCCAGTTATTTTATTTTCTTACACAAAGCTTATTTCTAACCCTACAGTCTGAGAAATTGACTTATTGCTGATTCAAGAGACAGTAAATAAAGAACATATTTACCAAACCAAGGCCACACCTAAAGTATGCATGTAGTGTATGGGACCTCACTGTCAAATGTCATATTCAAGAATTAGAGAAAGTAAAATGAAAGGCGATATGCATTGTAAGCAATTGCTTTAATAAATCAGTGGATCTTATTCAGTTGATACAGGATGGGAATTATTAAAAGATAGAAGACTAATACATGGGATAAATTTACTAATTAAGTTCAGAGAAATTAGTCTCAGATGATCTAACCAATTAAATGTGACATCTTGTTACATGGGCCGTATTAATACTGTGAAGAAGATAATTGAAATATTGATAGAAGAAATTGTTTCAAAATTCACTTTTTCCATGAACAATACTCAAAAGTAATCGATTAGGAAAGCAGAGTCAAGGTGCTTGCACCCCCTGCTGCACAAGGAAAGGCCGCTAGCAGGGTTCCTGAATAGACATAGACCACTTCTAGAGAAGAAATTTTCCCTAGAACTGTCTCAAGACAGATATTCACCTATCCCTACATTTTTACATTCTGCCAATAATGCTAAATATCATCATCTTAGTGGAAACATAAATATTTTCAAATTCAACCTATTCTAGATTACTTGAAATACAAATGAGAGAGCACTATTCTTATTTATTTTGTTTGTTCTGGGTTCTTACATAGTCAAACACAGAAACTCTCAATAGCAGAGATGAGTTTCATTGTATGTGAGTAAAGGATCATTATATCCATAGCAACTGATTACTGATTAAATGCAGTCAATTCCTGTGAAGAGATTACTTCCTTATGCTTATTAATCAAAATAATCAGAGTGTGATTCAAACTTTTCGGCATAGCACATTTTTGTGTTTATTTTGATGACAACTGAATAGTCCGATCAATTCGCTGATGCATAATAACAATGTAGACAAATGTTATATTGGAAAATATTTAAAAAATATTAGATTTCAGTTTTTATTATTCACGCATAAAAATAATGGATATATGCATTTCGTCATTAATGAAAATTATTGTTTCATAATATAATAGAAAACAATTAACTGATTAATTTTTCTCAACCTAAATTATTCAACAGGAGAAAATATATAAAACCATTTGATTTTAATCAGAAGAATCCAAAAATTGAGGAAGAAAACTATAAAATCATCACTTAATCAAAAAACATCCTTACAGAAAATTTCCATTGAGGATGAAGCCTGAAACAATTAGCAGAGGAAATTAAAATTTATAATCAGTAATTTATTAAGAGGTATAAATACATGCTGCCCTGAAAGTTTTAATCCCAGCAATATTTGTCAAATGATTTTCTAGACTTTAACATAACAAACTATCAAACAATTGTAGACTTATAGGTCATGAAAAATATGTATATGAGAATCAAGGACATGGCACCAGATAGAATTGAACTCAGTCTAAAGCAACCTTGGGTTTAGTTCTCTTAAAATTATGATTTAAGAAAGTATGGGAAAGCATTATAAAAGAGTATTTTTAGTGTAATTCTTTGTTTAACTTATTCATAGAAAGCTGGCAATTTCCAAATAAAACTTCTTCTCCCAAATGTGGCATCAGGATTCACGCCTGAGGAATGGGTGCAGTGAGTGGAATGGGTAGCATTGGCCTATGGGTCAGATCATTCCATGCAGTTCGCACACGATGATCAAAGTTACCCGGGCCGACGAGACTATGGTTAAACAGTGTAAGGAAGAGGTCTACATATGGGAAGCGTTCAAAAGAAGACTACATTGTAGTTACCCTTTGGCGGCCGATCGAGCAGACGCCCACCTGTGCCTAACAAGGAGAAAGGAGGAAGCCAATGAAACATACCAGGCCTACGTATATTTGATGAAAGCCATTGGGAGATGTAGAGAAATTGATCCAAAATCAAATATATATTGAACGGGATAACAGATAGAGAATTGGTTAGATTGATGGCTATGTGTGAATTTGAAAAGTTGAAGGCCTTCTTGAAAAGATCAAAAGATACGAGAACATTACAGAAAGAGCAAGGATGAGCGTGAAAGTGGCTGTCCACCGGCCTTATTAAGAGATAGACCAGGAAGGGCAGGAGAAAAGATATTCGCAACTGAAAGGTGCTTTGATTTTTGTAAGCAAGGGCAGAAAAACATAAATTGCTGATATTGTATTCCCTGGGACCTCACAATTTGATTCAACTGCAACTAATTAAATTAGGAATCTGAGACAATTTGATGAAAATCAAATTCAATTAAATGTAAAAAATGTTAATTTTGAATAATCTCTGGTTCAAGGAAAATCATATATATCATAACAACAAACTGATTACTTACTTCTCTTAATGGTTGACAAAAGACACGTTGATTGCAGTTATCTTCAAATTCCTCCACTGTAACTTCATCTGCTTTCTTGTAATGAGGTAAAGTGAAAAAATTAGAATACATTTATTCATTTCACAGCAAAGCTTAATTATACAGTAAAACCACATCCATGACATAACAATTACTAATATTTCTACATTTACCAAGGTTTTTCTAAAGAAATGCCTTCTGTAAAATGTATTATGCATATGGAAATGTGTATTCCTTCCATCATGTTAAAAAATATTCGAAAAGGTGAAAAGTGAAAAACATTTGCCATTCAAAATTAATTTTCCATTTCAAAAGATTGTTTTTAAAGAAATCCTTTATCTTCCATTTTCCTTGGTATGAAACCATAAGAAATATGTTGTATTCACATTGTATAAACGCTAAATTGATTTTTAGAAAGACAATTTCGCATTAAGACCTTGCTAATGAACTTATGAAACATAGATAAAATAAATTTCAATTAAGCTAGGTTGATATACTCAATAACAAAGTAATTAACATTCTATTTAATAACTCACAATTTCAGTAGAATCTAAAACATGAAAATCAGCTTCTTGGAAATGCTGAACAGTTTCAGGTATTGGTTCCTTCAAGAAATAAAAAAATTATAAAACGAATAAAACAATAAAGTACTCAATTTTATAATCAATTTACTTACCTTTATATCAGTCTCTATTGGGTTTTCCATTTCAAACACATTTATTTCATCTTTAATTGTAGCCTACCGATAAAAAAATTAATGACTACTCATTGAAAAATTCAAGTTCAGAGGTCTAAAGAAACATTAAAAGATGCAGATAACAATATTAAAACATGCATATACAATTAAAGAGCAAATACATCTCAAACTAAATAATGATTATCAATAATTGACTTTAAACTTACATCAGAATGAAAATTACTACCCTCAATTCCAAATTCCACTGCTCCATCCTTAAAAAAAAACATTTTGAAAAATCATTAATACTTTTAATTAATTTTCTTTCATAATAACAGCAGGAAAAGACATACCATCTCATTGTCTTCAGACACCATTACTGAACCATGGCTTGAAACTTCATTCATATGCTAAAAATAAAATAAATAGCCCTATTAATTACAAAAATACACCAAAGAATATATTCAAAAATTAAAAGGACATTCACAAAAATAATTGGACTCAGACACTTTTCAGAAGGAAACTTACAGGTCTTGTTTGGCTCAAAAGTCTCACAATTTCAGCTTCAGCAGAACGGACGTTTTTCTTGCATGCGTCGAATTCTATCATTCTCCACATGCAAGGGGAGCAGATTTGAGACGGAAGACCATCGTTCTCTAATATCTACATCATCGAAAGATAATTTTTTGGTAATAGATTCACATCAACAAAACAATGAGCATAGTAATACAAAAACGATCAATTTTAGAATAAGAAGTAAAATTTAAGTGAAATTTTACCCTTGAATGATTCAAATGACACCACAATACTGTTTGCAGAACATATTATAAAAAACTTAATGGATAAGATCTTCGTAAGTATAACGTCAACAAAAATTACTACCGGATGATATGACAAAGCATAGAACTAAATAATTGAGTCTCATGTTTTAGAATAAAGAAATTAGATGATGCCTCATTTAGTGACAATCATCATACATACCTTAATATCGTATATGAAACTAATAATCCGATTCAAACGATCTCCAGCCTCAGAATGATGCGAGAATATGTTCGTGAGTGAAAAACCTTCCTTCAAGCACAGCCTACAGCAATGATCTAACCTTATTTCGCCCATTATACTGTAAATTAGGCACAACATAAGAACTGGAATGCAAACAAAAAGTAAAATTCATAATTATGCCGATGGTTTCTTGCAAAACATCGCTCTCGTACTTACAGTGAACTGATAACGAATGGAATACTGCAAGCCGGAACTATAGGTTTGGTGTACTTGGGGTTTAGATTGTAATGTAGAGCTCGGGAATAATTACTGACCATATAATTTACGCAAAGATTCAATATTAGCATAAAAATACGGTATTTTCTCTCTTGTATACGGTGAAAAAACAATATTTTCAAGGTAGTATGTATGAGTGCCGTAGATGTCTCTACCTCCGGGAGAGGAATATGACTAAGAAAAGAAAACTATAGATTTTATAATTATATGTGTTGCTATGCTCAACAGCATACATTTAATATTTTTCACTATTTTTTATTATAAATTGTCTTATTTTAAAACTATGATTATACATTTTGTTTGATGTTATGTTAGAGGCAGAGCCTACTGCGTGTACCTTCCGTACTATCTCGCTTACTTTCTTTTAGAGACGACAACAATTGGAATCCTATCAATTTACAGTTATTTTAAACATCAGATACATCGAGCGTCAATTATAACTCAACAATATTCCTTAAGATTTTAATCACCGGGAAAGCAGCACCTTCATTCCGTCAATCGGCTTAGTATTTACCTTTCCTCCAAACATCTGTAAGTTCGCTAGCGATGTTTTGTGTAATATCATTGGTATATCGTAGATAATAGTTCTTGTTTGTATTCCAGTTCTTTTATTGCACCCCATTTAATGTAACGTTTATTGAGATGGGAGAAATAAGGTTGGATAACTGTTGTAGACTGTGCTTGAAGGAAGGATTTTCACTCACAAACATATTCTCTCACCGTTCCGCAGCTGGAGATCCTTTGTATCGCATTCTTAATTGCATATATGATATCAAGGTATGTGTGATAATTGTGATTAGGTATGCTTATTTTTTTAATACTATGCTATGCAATGACTATAGTCTAGTTCCTCTCTTTGTCATTTGCTCTGTTAGGACTTGTCGTAGACATCTTACGTAAGATTGTTTCAAAACCATCTTAGCAAATGCTAAATATTACGAAGACTGTATTTGCATGTTGATTACATGGTTGAATTTTGCAGTGAATTAATGAAAAGACCATTAATAGTGATATTTCATTCAGATGTAGTTCATTTTAATATTTCTAACCTTACAGTTATTGTTTATGTTAATCGGTTATCAAATCTTATGTTTCAATGAAATAGATTGACGTGAGTGATGGTCTTCCGTCTCAAATCTGCTCCCCTTGCATGTGGAGGATGATAGAATTCGACGCATGCAAGAAGAATGTCCGTTCTGCTGAAGCTGAAATTATAAGACTATTATACCAAACAAGACCTGTAAGTTGGCCTCTAATAACTACATTTCTCAGCTGATTCGTGTGAATGATTGTGATTATTCTTATTTCTGATGTAGCCTGTGGCATTTTTATGTAATATACATGGTACTTATGTTTCTTACTACTTTTCTTAGAATCTGGGTGGAGTTTACAAGGATGGTTTGGTAGAAAAGGATGAAGAAACTACAATGGTATGACAATTGCCACTTTTATTATGAAAGAAAGTTTATGAAAGACACCGAAGATGTATATTTAATTTTCTACTTTCAGGATGGAGCATGTGAATTTGAGGAAGAAGATATTGAGTCTGATAGCATTGAATCGGAGGTAAGTTTTTAGTAGGAAAGTGCCATGAAATTGAGACTTGATTATTTCTAACTAATGTTTGCATTTTTTATTATTACTGCCCCTTATTGGGGGATGTAAGACTTTTATTTCAATTAAATTCTGAATTGGTGTATCTCAAAACTTAAATATATTACTTTATCTATTTTTAAAATCAGTTCTCCTTGATAGAATACATATCCTTCTTAATTATAGCTCCCAATAAACAAAGAATTAGATATTGTGGAATCAGAAGTACACTCCTGGCCAAAATTAACGCACCACCGGCCGTAAGGATCGCTAGGGAGGTGCTGCGTTAATTTTGGCCAAGAGAGATTATAATGCAGGTAAATGCAAGAATGATAAATTAAATCTTTTATAGTTTCTTTTGTTATACAAAAATTTTGATTTTCATTAAAGCTTCTGGTTCCTGTACCAATTCAGCATTTTAATAAATATGATTGCCATGAGCTGATGCCAAGCGGAAATAGTGTGTGATTATATCCAATAAGTCTTTTTATGGTAATGGTTGTTTGCACTTAACTAAAGATCATTTTTGAAGAAATTGTTGATACAATAGCTCATCTGCTAACAATTTCTTGATGCTAAAATGTCCCTTCCATTATGTGAAGTATTCAAATATCATTTCCTAAAATCAGTAGAAAGTATCATATAGAAAGGTTTTTTTAAACCCTTCCGAATGAAATCATTTTTGTACAAAACATATTTAATTTTACTGTCGATGTGTTATTATAGACAATATTAAAAGAATTTGGTGAGTCAGTGACTTTAATGGCTTAGGCCCAAGTGCACCAATCTCAGTTAAGGCTTAACCGCGGTTAAATTGTTAACTAACCGCGGTTAAGGCCATTTTCAAGTGCACCAACCTCGGTTAGCGTTAACCGGGCAGCTGACCGCGGTTAAAATTTAACCGGCCGAAATCGACCGGTTAAGTTACTTAATCGGTGTAGCAACAAGAGTAGTGAACAGTTATGGCGTTTCGATTTGATAATTTTGAAGATGAACTCCTGTATTTAGATTATTTAGAAAACCACAATATTTTACAGCGTAGAAACCATGACGCTAGGGTGAATCCTTTCGATAATTTAAGTGAAACTAAATTCTACGTTGAGGAAAGAAACAGTGCTTTCCCTCTTAGAAAATATTCGCCATCATCTTGAATATCCAAGCCAGAGAAACAATCCTCTTTCGCCGATGGATAAACTTAAGTTTAAGTTAAATTTTGACTACGTTGAGATTTTACGCCACAGGTGCGTTTCACATGCTGACAGGAGATTCTTTCGGAATACACCGAACTACTGCTTCACATGCAATATATATATACTACTTCCACTTCGTGAATTTCCACTAGAGGAGTCTCAGTAAATGATACTGATTCATTTTGTGCTTTATCTGAATTCTCCTACACATCCTATAAATATTGAATATTAGTAGTTTACTATTCTCATGATTTATACAAGGTGTAAACTTATGTTACCTGTAACCCTACCTCTGATGAATTTGATATATGTAGTGGTAGAATGATTATATGCTACTGATTAAAAAAAGTAACCAGATTTGATAATTTTTTTCATTTTATTTAGGTAACTGGTATGAATATAATTATGCTAACCATTACTATGATAAAAAGCAACCGAATCGGAAGGGTTTTCCATTGGTCTTACATTAGGACCCAAAATAAATGCTACCTTTTCGTTAATTCTAATTATTTTTTCATTTGATGGCCCTCCTCTAATCCAGTCTTATACATTTCCATCTTCTCACCTGATATATATTTCCTTGTCTTTCTTTTCATGTTCTCATAGCATGTTTTCAATTGGCCATGTGATCTTTTAACAATACCTTAAGGACCATATAAATTCACTCCTGTTATTTTAAAATTTAAGCAAGCTAAAGAAGTTATTTGGATAAGATCAAAATTAGTGAGAAAATTGAGTTATACGAGTGTTTCAACAGCACACTATAATTACTGTTACGAATTAATTCTCTTTAAAATACTTGCGAATATCGAAGATTACTAAAATAACATTGTAATAATAACTAATACTATAAATATACATTGAAAAAATTCAAAAGCATGCGAAATGAAGAGCGACAGGTAATAAGTATTTCATTGTGTACGATCAAATTACAAGAAATATCGCTTAAACAAATTTAATTGTTATTTAATTTAATATCCCCTAAATCACCAGGAAGGGAATTGAATTCTGAGACAATCTTTTGCCATGCCAACTCTTTCTCCTTCAATTATTTCCCATCTGTCTTCTTGTTCTCAATGATGTCTTTTCGTCTTATAGCCAAATCGATCAGAAGATCAGCTTCAAATTTATTAAAATTAGGGTTTCTCTGCCTTTTTTATCGTTTACGTCCATCTCATATAGCGATTCTTTACTATTTGTTCCACTGACAAAGTGTACACACTTGTGAGTCCACTTATATCATTATTTACTAGTCGTCCAATATATCAACAACAAAGACAAATGAATTGCGATATACGTTTAGGCGAGCACTAAGCGGTACTCAACGTATTCACAGGGACGTTAATCGGCCGTCAGCTAACCGCGGTTACGAAAACCTCGGTTACTGTTGGTGCACTCCAAACTTAAGTTGACCGCCGTTAATATTTAACCGCGGTCAGCTAACGGTGGATTTAACCGAGATTGGTGCACTCGGGCCTTAGGCTGTTTAGTAACAATATAGGGTTAAAAATGCTGATGTTGTGATACTTTAAATACTCTGGAACAAGTTTAGTGTATGGTTTTAATTTTCATTTCAAAATTCTCAGAGATGATTAACAGAGATAGCATAGCACCAGGTTCTCGATACATTTTGAATTTCCATCATAAAACGTACATGTACAAATACTCAACTTTCATGTGTCTGTTTCAGATAAAATTCTTAATGAATTACATCTGGAGATGAAAGAATGTTTCTTGTCTTGGCTCCTGTTTGGTCACTATTTTTCATGTCTGTTGATCAAAGAGCTAAATGCTCGCTTATTATAGCTAAGAGTAACTTTGTAAGTAAGAATTTCATTAAAGATCACTTATTCACTCAGAGATATGTGTGTGTACATTTATCTACTAATGGATTTTGATTGCATTGTGGTTACAAAGCAGGGGCATGAGTTCTATTAATTTAGATTTTAGTTCCATTTTGTCCTTTTGTTTGAATATAAGAAGTAAAAAAGAGTTTCTCATAAAACAATGCAGGTAATATGAAAGCTCAAGAGATTCCAATTGTATGGATATGTAACTCAAATGATCAACATTAGCATTCAGGAATATATGATGATAATTTTAGGTAAAGAATGAATTTACTTCTGTGATATTTCAGGATAGAGCAAGTGAAGTTGAAGGCAGTGAAAATGTTGTGAATGCTGATGATATGGTGAGTTTTGTTTAGAAGTAAATTGTCTATTATATATTTTGATATAAATCATTTTGCTAAAGGAGGTCTTTATCTTATAAAGGACAGTTTAATATAGTATTTTTGATATCTTCATTTTATTAAGTTCCTTATTGAAGTAGTTCTTTAGTTTTCTTATTAATACTGTAGAGGAGAAAGCAATATTTAGAGAATAATCCATTATGCTGTTCTTCTTTGTAGCTTCAAATTAAAGACGAAATTGATATAGAAGAGTGGGAAATGCCCAAAGAGACTTCAAGAAGTTGTAATATTGCATGTGTAAGTAGAAATTTCAAGTTCATATTCTTACTTTTCAGTATGCAATTTTAATTTTATCTTTGAAGTTTCTATAAGGAGACATAGTTTTCCATTCTCAATCCTCCCTCTTATGATTTCTAATGTTCTACCACATGACAGAGACTATATTTTCCATAAATGTTCTGTTAAAAATTTATTTATGTATTTTTGTTAGCCAAAACACAGATATTTAATTTTATTTCATATCAGAAACTATTATTTTCATTCCATTTCAAGGTTAATATCCCTGATAATAATGATTTATGTACCACTTATGTGAGAAGTTTCAAATTCAAAATGATTTTGGGAAGCTTTCAAAATAGGTTTAATTAATAAAAAATTGTAAAATATTTTTATTCAACACTTCATAAATGCACATATATATTGCATATTTAATTATTAGGTATTATAACCATTGAACACATTTTGTGAGGAGAGTAGCATATGGTCCTGCACTGTGGCATATCATGCCATGAATATTTTAAGAACGACTGATATATCTTAGCATTAATTTTTACTTTATATCTATTTATTATCTATTGTAACCAAAATTGTTTTATTCAATCAACAAACAGGGTTACAAGTCCAGGGAACAGATAGGGGGTGGGAATCAGGAGAGCTGCAGGCAAAACAAAAAGGGGGTTAGTAATTGACAGGTGATCCTGCGGCTCTGGAAGGGGGATGTACAACGAAACGAAAAAACACAGGGGCTTGACACTCTGATCCACTCTGGCTATACTGCAAGGTCATCGAAAGGAGGCCGAATTCCATGCTTTTCCTATTTTATCTTCTCTCATGGACGACTCTGCCATCAAACTCCTCTTGTCAAAGACACCTACTTCCTTCTCCTAGCTTGATAACTATCCTTCAGTTCCCTTTTAACAGTCTCTCGTCTGCAGCTCTGGCTCCAAAAACCCCTTTTCACCGGAGATTCTGCATCCTTCTCCTAGCTTTGTTCCTCTCCCACTCCTCTCATGGCTGCCAGCACACCATCCTTTTATTCTCCTTGGGACCAGGAAAGGGGACAGCAAGGTTGCGGGGGAAAGGAGTGGACGACAAGTGACCATGTCAAAATGGGACCGGTTACAATATATTAACTAAAAATTTATTAAATTTGTATTACTCAGCAACAAGATTTCAAATAAATCTGGATATTCATTTTTCAATTAGTTACATTTGCTATAAGACAGCTATTTTATTTGTGGGCTCCAGTTAAATATAAGTTAAATGTATTGAAATGGGATAATGCCATTGAGACTGAGAAAATTGTAATTGAATTGGCAATATAATCACTCAATTCATTGTTTTGTTTGTATAACATCTATTTTTCCTTTAAGGGATTTATACATGAAGCGGTACAGAAATTTGAAGAAGACGATTGTGATGCTTTAGAATCAACTGAAGTGGTGAGTGATTCAATTCAATAATCTTGTGTTTAATAATGAGTGTTGAAATATAACAAAACACCATATTGAAAAATACTTTATTCAGTTATGTTTATAAAGTTCATCTAGTAGCAACAACTATATATTGAAATATCTTTCATCCCAGAAAGTGCTGAATGAAGTTTTCATAATTCCACAGAATGCATTCTTATTGATACGAAAATGGTAAACAGTGTTTTTCAAGATTTGAATTTTATATATACAGTCCAAATTCCGCATATTTTATGAGACTTTCCATTGTCGATTTAGTGAGATGAAATTTTTCTTCTTAGTAAAAATATCCTTTGAGATGTTAAAAATGAATTCATAAAAGAGAATTCTATTGCTGCATTTTACAGCTTTGACTACCAGTTTTTAAACAAGGTTGAATGAGTTCAGATTTAGATCTGCTTTCTGCAGGTGAACTTGATGATACTTACAAATTTAACAAAATGCCTGTCATATAGAAAACCTTGGATAAATGTGATAATATTGCTAATTGTTATTCCTGAGATAGTTTTTCTGTATAAAAATAAGATTTTCCATAATTTTGAAAGAATTTGCTAACTTTATTCATTAAAACTTACTTTAAGGAAGCAGATAAAGTTCGTGTTGAGGAGTTTCAAGATAACAGCAATCGGCAAGTCTTTTGTCAGCCATTAAGAGGAGTAAGTAATCAGTTTGTTATTTTAATTGATGTAGTTTTCCTTGAATCAGAGATAGTGCTAATTACTAATCTCTATATTTTATAGTTAAAAGATTTGACATCTTTTTCTCCCTTTTCAAATTTTATCATGCAGTGAAGTCACAATATCCTTCACATATTGTTATTACGCATGTGTGTAAAATGGAAATATGTTACTTGCCAACTGCAAGCTTAACATGAATACTTTTTGCAATACATTATTCCTAGGATATTAGTCTTTCCTTATATTCAATTAACAATTTCCCATTTTTTAATTTTATTTTTGTCTCTTTAGAAAGCATTACAAATGAGTTTCTAAATTATAATATGGCATTTATGATTCCTGCATCTAGCAGTGGACTTAATTTAGTTATACTTTCATCTGACTAGGCTAGAAAATGTGAATAGAATCTTAAATTATAAATGACTATATGTCTCGTTTTCACATACGAGACATAGTCTCTGTTTTTAAACCTGCCACGGGGGGTGCAATGAAGCTGCTGCAAATGGAGGCTCATTTTTGTAAAAAGTGAAAAACTCTTTTGTAATGATAGTCGACATGCAGGGTGTGTTGCTCTCTTGGTGTGTTGTTCTCTTCTCCCTCCAAGTGTGCAGTGGACTAGTTGGGACTCTTGTGTAACGCAGCTTTCAGAAGCTGATAAATTTATTTGAAGTGCCAGTTTTTCTTTTTTTTATGTAAATTTTGTTTTTTGTATTATTGTAAATGAAGTGAATATTTTTGTTATGAAAATACTCTGGTCCTTCAGTTATTGCTGATTTACCTGACACTATTGATGTTTAAAAATATGACTGAAATTATAATTTCAGTTACTTAGTCAAAATAGTAATAGATGAATTGAGTAAAGAAGTATGGTAAGAATATTTTTTGAGGAATTAAAAAAAAATAATGATATCTCAGTATCAATTTATATGCTTGTCTTGGATTTATTGTATATGGCAGTCAATTTTTCTTGAAGAGTGTCCTAATTTATTAATTCCATTTCATCAGTCTTTTTGTTCATTACTAATGCTGGGACTACTTCGATTTTTAAACGAAATTACTTTAACTTGTTTCATATTGAGACTGATACTTTTCTTTATTTCAGACCCCTGGGTCTTCAGATTTAAAGAATATTTCGAGTTTGGAGGCTTCAGAAGGAACTGTTGTGAGCTCAGTTGAGGGAGAGAGCAGCTCTATTTGCACTACTCAAGGTCTCTCTGTTGAGATCAGAGACACCAATCAGGAGAAACATGAAAAAGATTTAAGAGATAATATGGTACCAGAAGAGGAATCACTATCTTCTGAGATGTCAAAAAGTATTCAGAATGTTAGAAAATCTGGATGGTCCAATTTAAAAGGTCCTCTATCTAAGAGTAGGTTTATTTGTGACATTTGTAAAAAAGCTTTTACAAGGAAATGGGTTATGGGCAACCATGTACGGGTTCACTACGATGAAAGACCCTTTAGCTGTAACATATGTGATAAAGCATTCAAGACCTGCAATGTGATGTATGCACATCGACTTAGACACCTTAGATGTGAATTGAATTTTGGAAAGAGTGAAAAGGGAAGCAAGAAAAATCAATATAATTGTGGTATTTGTGCTAAGAATTTTAGTACTAAAAATAGTTTACGTATGCATTTTAATACACATAATGATAAATTTAAATGTACCTCCTGTGGAAAATGTTTTGGCAAAAATGCTAATCTTAGGAGACACACAAGAATCCACACAAAAGAAAAGCCCTTTAAATGTGAAGTGTGCTTTAAATGTTTTAATCAAAAGAGTAACCTGAAAAGCCATTTGCTTATTCATTCTTCAGAGAAGCCATTTTTCTGTGATATATGTGAAAAGAGATTCAAGAGTAAGGCAGAGAAGACTCGACATGAGTTATATCATTTTAGAAAAAAATAAAATTCATATTGTCTGTATTCTTTCTTTTTGTAATTGTTGCTGTTAGATAGTATGCATGATTAATAACATCATTATAATTGGATTGATATCAGAAAGTTACATATGAAATAAACTTTTCTGCTGTCAGGATTGCAGTGCAGGTAGGTCTTAACTTGTTTTAAATGAAATTTCCTTATAATCATATATGTTTCTCTGCCAGACTACTAATAAATACAAAAGAAAAAAATTAATTTGTATGATTGTTGGGAAATGTATGGGTTGAATATTCCTAAATACTTTGCTTTACCCTAAAGTTGATTGGTTATTTAATTTGATCAATATTTTCACAAAATACTGAATGTCACAGATTTGGCAATGAACATTTATTCATAAGGAGCTTCTTTAAGAAACGTTTATCAAAGAAAAAATATTACAGATACCAAGAAATACAATTTTTTTGATAATTCCGATTTGAGAGAATTTCTAGAGCTTCAAAAAGCTCGACTTTTTATAGTTGTTCTCAATAAGACTACATATTTTGTTTGTATTTTAATGTTGACAGAAGCAATTTATTTTATAAAAAGACATTTTTTGGTCTGCCTACTCGTTGTTCACTCATTTCAAATAACAAAAATTATTACATAATACCCTTTTTACAAGTATAATTTTTCTTTAATCAGGAAAAAAGTTTTTCTTTGCTTCTTTATCTTAGAACCAGATGATATACTAACAAATGGTTATGGAAATGGTTGGGGAAAAACTGTCCAGAGCAAATCCATCTTTTTTTGAATGCTTCTTGTCATTTATGAGGAACTAGTTCTTTAACACTAGGAATACTGGACTTATCACCCCCCCTAGAACTACCAAATGGAGTCATTTTGACTCCTTCCTTATTATTGTTCATTTTTGCAGTTTATCTCTGCTTTTATCGATACATTGCTTTAATTTATCATTTTTGTGTATTATTGTAATTGTTTTAGCGTGGTTTTAACAAAAAATTATGTACTTTTTATTAATATTAGTTTTATTATATTACACCCACTAAGTCTAGAGTATTTTCAAACCAGTGGATAGGCCATCACCGAGTACATGTTTTGGTGGTATATTTACGTCCCATTTGGTCTACGACATCTACTCCGTATTTAGTTTCATTCTTAAACTTTACCGTTTCAGGAGTTTTTAGTGGAATCAGTAGGAATGTCGACATAAGGGCTGGATGGAACTAAGAATTATTACATTCTTGTTTGGTTCACCTTGATATACAGAAAGTGTGAATTCATCATTGTTTCTAAAAAGTTTACAGTTATACAACTTTTCTTTCATTGATGTGATCACTTTTGATACTCCTCGTCCTTTTTCATTCACCATTCCCACAATGGCACGGTACCCTGGCTTTTTAGCTGTTCAGCGAGTCTGACTGAAGTAAAATAATCACCAACGGTAATCAGCATGGCATGAATTATCTTTTACAACATAAGGAAAGCAACTCGCAAGATATTTGCTATCATTTTCAACAGCTAGCCAATATATATTTGTCCAGCTTAGAAGGATTGTACTGAGTAAAAGCACATCCAGTTTTGCTTGGGAAAAGTTGTTCATCAACCATAATTTACGGACCAGGTTTCTATCAAGCTATGTAATTATCAATGAATCTATCCCACACTGTTGAAAAGAGAGCAACATGGTCAGTTTTGAGTCGCTGGGATCGATTAGACTTCTCATAAAATCTTAGATAAGGCAGAATGTTTTCAAAACGGTTTCTGGACATCGCTATTTTACAAAACTGTGTTACCCAGTCATTTGACCAAATACTTGTAATAGAGTGATCATTCGTGCCTGATATACCGTGGGTGTAAAATATGGCAATACTATCTATCGTATACTATAATACATCTAGCTCTTCATCGGAAAGAGTAAAACTTTCATCATTTTGCCTGTTTACTACCTCTATTTTACATCGCTTTATGTGAGTCAGTATAAACGAGTCGATAAATAATCGCCATGCACTCATCAAGACACACAGGACTATCACTGGCTATATTTTTTCTCCCGTGTCTTGTAGGTCCAGGCGCTTCTCTAAGTATATTTTGGTTTGCACGCCTACCAGGTAAGTGTTCAGAGATCTTCAGCAGTTTCTATTGCAATCCATGAGCTGACATAAACGTTTTTGGAGAGTCATCATCGCCTACTATGGTTGTATTTCCTCCATCGTCTTCACAGCCGCAGTCATCTGTCGAGGAGGCAATTTTGCCTTGTTTTGTTGATTGTTTTAGCACTCGAGAGTTCACTGGATTCACTAATGCAAATCAAGGGCAGCGCTCGATTGTCATGTGCGGCGTGCGGCCAGGTAGGGCCGAACATGCTAGGACAGTAACTTTGTTTGATACGATGGCTTCCAAACCAACGAATTTGAAAGCATTTCATATAGATTGCATATTCACCACTTTACTGCTAGAAAAAATAATGCCAGGACATTCACATGGTTTGTAGTTCCAAACGCGAACCCGTAAAACAAGAAATGCCTTCAAAAATCTCGAAAATGTTTACCAAAAAGGATAATAATTATAAATTTATGTCAACAATTGCTTAATATATATTATGAACATAAAAAAATAAAAACTTGAACATATATTACTATTTGGCAAAAAGACTGGCAAAATACAGTAGGAAGTCAGAATGACTCCCTTTGGTAGTCGAAGGTAAATTTAGAAAAATGAGTATTATTTTTCATCAAAAAAAAAATTTCCTCTTAAAGCCTTCTTTTGTGCCAAAAATTAGTAAAAGTCAAGGAATCCCAAGGCAGAATTCAGAAAATTTTAGTCAGGACAGACATATAAAACTCGCAAGGAGTCAAAATGACTCCATCGGTAGTTTTAGTGTTAAGAATGTTTTCAATACTTTTTCTTTTCTATTGAGTACCCTCTCGATATGATGCGGACTTGAAATTAGTGCTATCAATATGCTTTTTTAAAATAAAATTGCTCTTAACATTTTACTCGTATATAGGTATATCTGGCAAAACATCTATGTATAATGGATGAACAGTAAATATCCTAGGGGACTTCCTTGGGAATTTTCTCCCTCTAACTTTCTTTGGGATGAGTTGTAGCTATTTAACTTCTTGCCTTCTTTCTATTAAATAATTTTGCATCCATTCTATGACTATCCCATCAAATCCATATTTCTGGAGCTTACAGATAAGCCTATTTCTACTTACTGTTTCAAAAGCTCTCTTAAGATCCAAGAAAACAGTACAAATCATCATTTCATTCTCAAGGAATCCCTTCCATTGTGCTTATTTGTTTCAAATTACATTGTGCAACAGAGTTTAGACCTCTGGATGAAAATATATGTTTATGGTGTGTTTGCGTAGAAATCTTATATCCAAGTATGCAGGTAGTTTATCTTCCGCACATACCATTGCACACATTTGCAGTTCTTCTAACCCATACCAGCCCTTTACTTCAATTTTCCATTATGAGCTAGATCCAATGTATCTGTATTAGTTTAGAGTATCTGAGTACTCTAGGAAATAGTGATCTTGTGTTTTTTGTGTAAGAGTAAAAATAACAAAAAAGTTTGATAAACATCTCTTGTGCCCTGGTCAGATTCACTTCATTAACATATTTGGAAATGATGTGATAAATTCAGAGGAGCTGTTGTAGTACTTACTGCTCTAATATGTTCATTTTCATTGTATTGAATTTGTAGCATTCTATGATAACGTTTGCATGATATGTCTAGCAGGGTGTACCAAAATAATCAGCCATTTTTTTTCAAAAGCATACCCTCTATTTTTTTTGTATTAGGCCTATAAATTTACCTAAGAAACTTTATTGAGATTAAATTATGGTAACCAGTGCTAACTTGAAGCCAAACAATTTCGAGAAATTAAATTTTTTTATTATTTTAGCCCACTGTACAAAGTTTTATATTAGAATAAATATAAACTAAAGTTAAAGAATGCTTGGAAGGTATCAAGATGTTATTTAATCATAAAAAGATTAGTTGAAAGGAAAAGTAATTGAAGAAAATAAATTCCTATTGACTTGAGATCTATATAGCAATATGGGTGTATGGCAGTGTTGCCTGACTCCTTTATTCATTTGCTAGTTGTTATTAAAAATGCCCATTGGGTTAAACGGCCGGACTCTTATCTATTATTTTTGAGCAAAAAATGTGACCTAAGAGATTTGTGCAAATTCATTAATTAATTTCCCAATACCTCGTGTTCCCCTTGTCGGCGTAAATTTTCATTTCTCAAAATTCTTTGTCATTAATTTGGCACGGGTTACCATAATCCAATTGCAATAACTTTAATTTGTTAAATAATTGTAAATTGGAGATAATATATTTTGATACAACGTACGAACTTCAATGAAAGTTTATTATTCTAATTAACAAATTTTCCAAAATAATATCTTTTGATTGAAAACTCATCCCTCAGACAAATTTTACAGCAATTTTATCATTTGTAATATTTCGTCATTTAAATTAGTGGATAGCTCAAAATTTGTCGTTATTTTCTTTGGAAACAAAAAATATTAATTCTAATTTTCCACCCAAATCAAGAAGACAAAAAATTACAACTTTGCCGAATTTCAGTGCAATCCTGTTAATATTTGAGTATGTAGAGTTTGTGAGAACGCTGCAAACAGGACATTTGGGCAAGCATCTTCATCATTCTGGCAGAAAGTACACTGGTTGCAAAACAGCTTCTGTATAAAGCTATGCATTGCAGCACTAGTGACGGCACACTTGCTTAAAATGTATTTGGGGCAAAGGTGTTTGACACTAAGATGTGGGAGATAGGGTATTGAAAGAAGTCCTTTAAATACCAAGGCAAGAGATATTGGTATATTGTTGGAGCCATTTCTAGGGCCTGATGCAATTACTGAACAGCTCAATGCTGTAGTCTAGTGTATGATGATCTAACAGCCGATCCATATCTTCACATACTCCATCTTCTTAAGAACCTCATCCAATTCATTTTTAACCTTCTGAAAGATGTTCATATCTCGAAATTACTGCTGTCAGTTGAAGTGGTTGAGATTAAATACCAGGAGAAAATAAATGCTTGGTTTATTTTTGTTTACAGTTTATCACGATCTTCAACCACAGTATATCCGTAACATGTTTACTTACAAATATTCTGTTTCTTGTCAAACACTCCATCTCTAACTATCTTTTATGTCCAATCCCTTGGTTTAATATCTACCTAAAATTCAACTTAATTACTGCATCTATTTTCTGGAAGAAACCTGCCTTTAAGAATTCCACTGTTGCATAATCTTTTAAATAAAAATTGTTTGATTCCCTTATTGCTACCACAGAATGACTCTAACAGCATAATACTGGCTTATTTCTTATTAGTATCATTTTTATGTCAGCAGTCTCTTTTTGTATTTTTACCTTATGTTTATAATTAGTGTTACTATCTTGTGTGAGCAGATAATACTTGTGTATTTTTTTCCTGATCTTATAGGACTTTCCCAGGGCATAATAAATTTGTTGTTATAATTATTATGCTGTTATTGGAATTAAGTGCCCTTAACCCTCGAGCACTCGCGCTGGTGCACTGAGTGTGCCAGTGCATACATTTTCATTCGTAACTTCTTTAAAAACTTCCTTGTAATCATTCTGTGTCCCTCAAGTCTTCCAACAATAATGTTCTCTATGTACCACCCGAGTTTTGCATAAATTGGGTTCAATTTACGGCAACAAAGGAACTCTTTTGAAGCTCATATCATGCTGGCGCACCCCATGCCCAGGTTCATTTGTATATTTTACTGCAAAGAGGTGTTATTTTTTGGGATAATAAGACCATTTCTGTGTATTCATAAATGAATTTGAACTGTGATGGTTTTTGCACAACTTTATACATAAGTAATTTCCTTGAAGGTTTCAAGCGGGCTCCCGGATAGTCATGTGGACAGCGCGTTTGCCTTTCGTGAAAGCGGTCCCGGGTTCGAATCCCGGTGGGAGCTAATGTGCGAAATTACCTAAGCTGTAGAAGCACTTTTTATAATACTACTCCTACTAGGTTTCAAGTGTTTAAAAATGTTAAAGTGTGATTTATTATGTTTATCATTAAAATCTATTCAAAAATAAATGCCATCAATCGATTTTCAAGGTTGTATATTGGCTATAAATTATAAATTTATGGAAATCATCTAATTTGAAAAAAATATTTAAAAAGTAATAACTGGTGCACTGAGTGCGTTGGCGAAACTTATCGTGTTACACCATGGGGCATGAGTGCTTGAGCGTGTTGTTGAGAAGTGTTGAATGCACCAAAAAATTATGAATCCCCTTCTGGTGATTAAACACAAAAATTTATGTCCCAAATACAGATGCAAATAGGAGAAGGAGAGGATTCTTTCGTATTCCAAGTTTTAAGGGTGATAGACATATTGATATAAAGTTGATTTTGATGAGGGCTTCACTAGCAGCGTCCAAAGCCCTACTGTTTTGCAAGCAATATATTTTTAATGAGATGAAAAGAAAAGACTATTAAATTCCTAATTTTAGCTAATTTTAAGGATATCTCTATTGTTAGTTGTAAGTTGTGCAGTAATATCGCATGATATAAATAAAATGTATGTAAAAGAACGCGTTGGATAGGGGGCATCCAATAATTAGGTGCGGCGATTTTTGCAATTGACCCCTCCCTCCCCCCTTGTGAGATATCGTGAGATTTGGCTCAACCCCCTCCTCTAATCTCACGTGAGATTGTTCAAAATGCCTGTTATCTGGGTAAATATGTTAATCTAAGCTTCATTTTATTGGATTTATTTAAAAAAACGTAATTTATTTAATTATTTTTATTTATGACTAGTTGACACTAGTACAAGGGAGTCGCCAGGGGGGGGCAGTTGCACCCCCCTAGAGACCCATTCGTAATTTGGGTCAGGAGGTGTTGGAGAAACAATTTTAAGCACGAGCATATTTGAAATGAATTTAGACCCAAAACAAAGTCCAGTGTTGACACGTGTAAACACCCGTGTTGGGGAAAGTACTGATAATATGTAATTGGGCTCAATTACAATTAATCTGTCAAATTTGTAATCAGTTACAATTACAAATCATATTTCAGAAATTCATCAGAAGCTGGGGAAATTTAGATAAAAGTATGGCTTCCTCATCACTCTTCTTTCTTGCAATAAAGTATTTGTTTTATTTTCATAACCTGCAGTTATTTTACCTTCATTGTGTACCGTCAATCAGGCAGCCTCACAGGGGTAGTATTGCTATCTATAGCGCCCAAAAGAGAAGCCAAAAAAAGGGCAGATTGCGCATTTAGCCATGCTTGGTTGCACTTTTTGCATCTCCTTCTACCAAGACACAGTATTTGCATGATTTTGCAGCTTTGATACAGATTTATCATGGTTTGATCGAATAAGTCGAACGTTTTGTAACAGAAAATTAATTTGAGCGATGTGTTACATGAAGCAATTTTGTTATTTTCGCATTTCTAAAGGTTTTATACGTAGATGAGCAGGGACTTGTTTCTGGCTGCAGCATGGTCAATTGCTGCGCATCAGAACAGCTGCCCCCACAAAATGTTCCTAACTAGAAACTTTGCAACTTCCTTAATTTTATTATTTCATTCATTATCTGAATTCTATGAATCAGAACGAATGTCAGTATTAATCCACTGTGTTTTAATGAACATTTTATTTTGCTCTCGGCTGCACCTGCAGGTCTTGCATGGTATACAAGTTCTCATATTCGTCATTTTGACAATTTTTACTGCATTGAGCCCAAATTATGAATTAGAACAAACATTCACACAAGTGAAAAATCTCTAATTACCCTGATAAGCTATTATAATGTATTATAGAGTAGCTTTATTTCATTGCGGTAAACGATTATTGAGGAATGTTTATGCCGTACTTGGTATTGATGAATTAATGTATTAGAATATACATAAAAATAAAATTATAATAATCAACGAGGTTTTCATAGAGTTTGCAGGAGGTTGGCAGATGATTCGTTCTTTGTATCGCTCTAGCAGCCGACACCGGCATCCGAGAAGTTTACATTGCAGGCATGTTTTATTTTCCATAATGAAAGGAATCAAGAGGACTTTGAGAAAAAAATCGAACATGATCGTTAAGTGTAAGGTTCATTTAAACTATCTGAGTCCATGTCATAGGATAGACAAGCTCCTGAGTCCCATATGAGAGGAAAATAAAACCCCAAAAATACATGTAGTTAGAGGGGAGCCAGAGAAAAGTTCTCACCAGTGCTCTGCGGGTTGCGTTATAATTGGCTTCACTCTGCTGACAATAGACTCTCCCTGTGGTAGTTACTATCAATGAAATGCACTGGTTAAAGTTAATTTTTGACTCATTTTCCCCAAATATCTCTTTGCTTAGACCAAAAATGTGATGAAAATAATTTTTTATTTTCTTTGGGGATAAATTAATCCATATATTTATACTGTCTCATTTCTATTTATATGTTAATTGTTTCTTAATAGTTGTTATTTATGTTATTAGATAATTATTTGTGAAACCTCTCGCAAATAAATTTGCAATAGTAAAATATTGTAAATTAATTTGTTTGTTTATTATATGATAATCATGTTTAGATAGCTTAAATCAGAAAAAATATAAAAAAACTCATTATTATGACTTATGAGAATTACTTTATTTTATATAAATGGACAGCAAACATTAATATTGTTTCTTTAGATTAAATTTGTGTTTAATTTAACAATTCTTTTAACAGGATGTTTCTTGTAAATGTTTACGTATCTCTTAACAGCCTACACTGTGTATTTACTTTGATTTTTAAATAAATTTTATTTTGTGCTCTTGAAACTGCCACATATAACTGAGAAGAAACCTCATGTTATAAATACACACCTACATGATCAAATGTCTGCTCTGGTGACTTATTAATAGTTATCGCCAATATTAAGTGAAGCATCTCTTCGAAGTAAAAGGTAGTTTCACTGAGTGCCAAAATCATTTGTGGTATAAAAACTTGATACCCCTTCTTACTTCTGGTTTTAATATCCATAAAAACTTAAAACTGAAGGTGAAAAATGTCAAATAACGAACACATACAAGATAGAAGATTATGTTCATTGATCAGTGAAGGTTGCATGTGTAGTGTGAGGTATGTCAAGTCCACCCATGACGAAATAGGGATCTAAGTTACAATATCTTGATTTATATGACGTATAAAGTTTGCTTTTCCTAATTAATCTTGATTCTAAACAGCCTCTTTACATAAAGTGTTGATGATTGATTGAATTTGAGTGAATATTATGGAAGATTCAGTGAATGCAAGTCTGTTTTTAGCATTGGTCCATTTTAACTTCCATAACTTCCACAGAATATTGATGCATATATCTCGAAGCTGTTTATGCAGAAAAGAGTTAAATCGTTTAAAAAGTTAAAATAATTTTGTAGTCTGCTTCGAAAGTATTATACAATATTTCTAGGATAACTTGAAACATCAATCATAGTGGGATATCAATAGACTATCAAAACATTATTACAATATTCTAGTTATGTTTGTAAAAGTTTCACTTAATGTTTGTTTCACTAAAAATTTTGTTTCCTAAATATCTCTGTCAGAATTTAATGTATGCATATACAATCAAATACAAAAGTTATGGATAGTACACTCAACTACAACTGTTTTTGAAACATTTTTTCCTAACACTGATTGTTGCAGAGTTATTCTTGAATAATGGTTAACCGGTAGTTGTTGTTTATCCAGAAATGGAAGTTTTTCATACGTATCTCTGCCAGAAAGCAATGTAGGTGTATACAATTACTTAAAAAATTATAGATAATATATTTTTCTACAACTTTTGTTTGAAACATTTTTAGTATCATAAGTCATGTGTTGGCCACATCAGATTTCTTGCAAATGTTGTAAGATTATTCTAATAAACCTTTTCATTTTTGCATAAACATGTTTCTTTATTTCTACTTAAAGTAACCCAGTTTGACAGAGCAGATTACTTTAATTTGGCTTCCTTAAATCTCTAAATTCTCTGTACATAGTGAGGATCCATTTTGAATTTCCCTTGAATCTTCTGGAAATTATTCCTCATTGTCCATAGTAAAAATTACTGCTGTTCCTGTGATGGAGTTTCACAAAGTGACATCCTCAGTGCTTGATTATACACACAATAATCAACTGATAAATTAGGACGATAAGTTGAAAGATATGAAGGAAAACAGAGTGAGGAAAGTCTTCCAGTGCCAAAAAGTTGAACTTTCTACTTTTACGAACCCAAGGATTACTGGCACCAGTAATCATTGCATGTGGAAACGCAGCCTTGTAAGCTATTATAGGTTAGGAATTGCTGCTTGATACTTTAAGGAGAGCTATTTTTTTTCTGAAATTTTCAAGTAAATTCAAAGTATTTCAATCTATGAGCCACTTAATCGAAATTAGATCACTATAAGACAATTTTGTTTTTGGGGAAAGAAGAATTACCAATATTAAGTATCTCCCAGAAAGAATTTTATCATTAGGATTTATTCTGGCTTAAAGGTAGGCTTGAATATGACTCTAATAAGTGAGGCAAGTATTGTGGGATAAGGTAAGGGACACCTACGTCTGATTTTCTTTGTAGAACCAAAAAATTAAGACCCAATATTAAATAGAATTATTATTGTATTTATCAAATTTTAAGCTTGTTTTTAATTTCCATCCCCAATTCAGTCTTGTCCCACTCTTCCAAAGAAGCACTAAATCATGGCTCTAAAGTTTTTCATAATCAAAAGAATATAGTAACATTAATATCGATAAATGTTTGCTCATAGTTTCCATTTCAAATGACGTGCAAGACATGTTATTATCATAGGTTCCCAACCTATGATTTACATCATACATTAGGTAGAATGTGTTAAGGGTCGAAGTTAATCCTTTGACCTGATGATACTGACTGGGTAGTCTGTGAAACTATTGTAACCAAGCCAACCTACGCAGTCGGACAACCGATAAAA